>QTSX02000832.1:0-168043 GCA_014839935.2 Entomophthora muscae | reverse complement strand
ATGTGTGAATATTTTTCATCATCATTAATAAATTAAAGACCATAAATGTAAATATTGCATTAGAACATTGCAATTAGACGTCAACTCTTGATATTTTGATATTATGTGCATAACTCAATGCATTTTGTTTAATAAAATCCATTGTAAAGTTGGCCTTTTCCATTATAATTTAATGAAATGGACTGTGTTTATATTAGAGAGCCATTAATGCTTAGTACAAATATTGATACATAGTGCATTTCATTAAATTATAATGAAAAAGGCCAAGTTTACAAGGAATTTTTTATTAAACAAAAATGAATTGGTTATGCATATAATCTGTAATATCAAGAGTTGGTGTCTAATTGAAATATTCTAATGCAATATTTACATTTATTGTCTTTGATTTATTAATGATTATGAAAATACCCATGGAAATAATTATATGTTACCACATCAAATGTACAGCATTCTTTACATATATGGGGAAGGCTAACAATGTAAAAAAATATATTATTAATTATGAACTGATTGAAATGGAAAATCTTTAATAAGTTGGCACAAAGAAAAGTTTTTATTTTACTCATCAAAGGACAAGTAGGGAGGGAATGGGTGAAAAGAACATCACCTCATCTGCGCCTGTGAAAGGGGCAGCATCAGAGATAGTGGGAGGGGAATGGTGGTGGCTTGGGAGTCAGGGTTGGAAGGCAGGTGCCTTGAAGGGGGGTTGGGGAGGCAGGGTTTGTTGACTGAGAAGGGCAGCAAGAGCTGATTGCTTCAATTGCTCAAATTGTCTTCTGTCACATATACAGGCTTGGTGAAACAGATGTATTGACGTGGGGGGAGGCAGGAGTCCTTTCTGGACTTATCACTATCACTTGCATAGAAAATGACAAGATCTGATAGGTCCTGGAAAATCCATGGAAGGAAAAAGCTCATAACCCTTATCACTTTGGGTGCACAATTCATTGTGTGCAGGCTTTAAGCGCCTGAGAGCAGAACAAACTTAGAGACATACATCTGCAATATTCATATCAGCGTAGTTGATGGGGTAGGACCAATAGGTATGCCCTGAAGCCCTGATGTCTTGGGTTTCCCCATTCCACCTGCTGCTCCATCTCTGCACTCAGTACAACTGTGTGCACAGCATTTGTGGGCCCACTCCTCCAGCATGGCCTTGAGCTCCGTCTAGTAGACATACCCATCTGTAGTGTTCAATATTGCTGAGTAATAATTGACACCCAATGGGGGAAACTGCCAACAAAAACCCCAACAAACAATATAATATTGGTCTGCGCTTGAATACAGTCAGGAATGGATGCGCTTTTCTCCAAAAGTCTCTAATACTTGCCAAAATATTGGCATATGACAGGAAGATTACATCATTACGGGCCCTCATTGCCCTTCCTATGATAAAATTTATGATTCTAGAATCATATGGGTCAGTGTCCATCAAACTGGGGCTACTGAGGACCTGATTGGATAAGAGTCTGGCGGCCACCACAACTTTGTGCATCCACAAATTCACTGTTCTCTTATTGGTGAAATGTCGTGGAGTCCCAGTTGGAGACATACCTGGACCAAGGGCATCTGCGGGTCACGCTCCATAATAGCCATCATGAGAGGGTGGGCTTTTTCACCTTAAGTTGAAGAACGGGCACCAGTTGGGGTCTTCTTGGTAGGGGGCCACAGTTGGCGTGGGTTGCAGGGTTGCAGCCACAGTGGACTTTGCAAACCCTATTGCGGCCGCATTTTCCCCAAGGGACATAAGCATCCCTTGCTTTTCAACTATTTTGAGAAACAATCTCTGGAGTGATTAATTTTCTTCTGCGTCTTGCAGGCTGATTGGCTGAGGGAGAGATATCTTCATCTTGTGAACTGATCAATGCCATCTGATTGGCTGTTTTGGGATTCTGGCCTCTCTGGATGACCCCACTGGCTCAAATGACTGGTTCCAGATGCCATTGTTGATACAGGATTTGGGTTGGTAGCTGCCTGTGCATGATGGGCAAACATGGCCATGCTGGAAGTTGTAGGAGAAAGAACACACTTCTGGATGGTGCTTGCAGAGGGGCCTGCGGGTTGGGAGTAGCCATAGACAGAGACTTCACTGTTAAGAGACCCAGCATAGCCCTGAATGATTTTGTCAAGGCCAGGGAACAGCTTGTTGACTTGGTTGTTATTGAAAGAAGACATAATAAATTTTATTAAAATTTTAAACTCAAAAAGAGGAGTGTATATTTTAGTCACTTTTATTGTTAGTATGTTAAGTTGGTGAATATTATGATTGAAACTTTAGCCTCCTAAACTGGAATAGGGTGATTTTTGATAATGCCTATGATTCCTAAAAGAATTAGCACAAATCCACTCTAGATCCTTTATCATCCTTTTTGAGACACCCATAAATTATATTTATTTCAAATTCCTTGCAATTATGATTTGAAACTTGGTTCTTGGATTTGACAATCCCGCAATTTCAGATTTTTTAAGTTTTCCATGATGTCTATGATTTGTTTGAAATACAGGAAATCTCAAATTGTACATTGAATACCGCATTTCTGATTCATGTATCCCGCATTTGTTTGTTGTGTTTTGTCTTTGTTAGTTGAGTTATCTGCTCAAGAGATTCAAAATATGCCAATTTAAATAAACCAAAAAAGTTAAATAAATGGTTAATTTTATTTAATATTTTACTTTTCACATAGCTGAGTTGCCTTCAAAAGTGATTCAAAATTTGGGACCTATGATTTGACAACTGCATTTTTATTTTTAGGTTTTGAATTTGCATTAATGGTTTTGATTGGATTCAAAGCAGATTGGTCTGTATGTTTTGGGCCAAGGAAGAATATTCTTGATTGTGGGGGGTTTAGCCTTAGTGCCACCTGAATATTAATAGAACACTAAAGTTTGTCCAAACATCAATTTGTTCTGAGTATACATTCTGGAATCTGTGATAGTTGATGGCTGAATTGTCAAGTCAAAAAGCTAGGATTTCACATGAGATAAACAAAAAAACTAGTCTAAAAACCAAAATAAAAGTGGATCCAAATTATTATAATTTAATATAGTTCCTTGTTTTGATTTTTTTTGATCTGAGTTGTTTACTATACCAAGATATTTTGCTTATATTGCAACATCTCTAATTACTCCCCTCTTTTGAAAGTAATTCCCAAGTAACTCCCCAAACAATTCCCAACTAGTCATTAAGTTGGTGGCACTCTTATCAATTGCTCATCTATTATGGGGATCAAACCTTTTTGAATCCTAAGCATGAACACCATTTATAAAGCCTCATGACTGCCATGACGTACATAGACAATATGTGGCTTCTGTCAGGGATATTTTCCCCGACTACATTGATCATATGCATGGAGTTATACTCAAAACAGAAGAACAAACAACCAACAGTAATGTACTAGACATTAATGAATTATCAGGTATTGATCCAATAACACAGGGATTGAACTCAAAACCTTGAGAAAAGACCTAGTGTTAGTTCTAACACTGAAGCTAAACTTGTTTACCTTTTTGTTGTAGTTCCATTCAATTGTTTTACGCTTTCAAATTTGAAAAGGTTAAAGAAAGAATTAACATTTAATTATTTTCTTTGATTGGCTGCCTTTCCAACTGTTTTTGCTCTCAAGCCAGTCACTACATATAAGTCAAACACAGCATCAATATCATTTGTACTGAGCTCCTCTGTTTACTAGTGACAATTACTAATGATGAGGTCTCATCTCCTCTGTCTCCCTCTGTCTCCTCTGGAAGTCTGAAAATTATCCTCTAATCGTGAAAGACTGCTTTAATATCCCTCCTTCTGCTCACTTTAAGAAAACCTTGTTTCTCACCCTCTGATACTCAATGATCCCTTACTTTTATTCATATCTTCATAACAGTATTCAAGTAGCCATATCAGGTACTTAAAATATTGTTCCAGAAATAAAGATTATTTCTTCATTACTATCTTCTTGCACTCATACTTATCTTGACACACCTTTAGAACCATGAAAGGAATTTTATTCCTGTTCTGGTGTCTAATTTTACTTCTGCTTCTTGTCCTGGCCTTAGAAGGACCTACACACATTACTGATTGGCAAAACTATTCACCTGATGAGTCCCACCAAGAGAAATCTCTAGACCATGGTTGGTTAAAGTAACCCTTGGTTCATCAGGGAAGAAATTTAAATTATGGTTGTACTACTCCTCTGCCTCCCAACGCTGATGCTTCCTTGGTTAGACCTAATGCTTCTTTCTACCTGTTGGTATACTTGGTAGGATACTATCTCTTAGGAAGGTTAAACTCTTTAATGGGAATATTTGCCTTCCTAGGACAGTTTGTTCACTTGTCAATGGTTATGGTTCCAATTGGGTCTGTAATAGTAGGACTGAATCTAGGGGCCCCTGCTCACAATATTGTAAATTTATTCCCCTTCAAGTGAGTCCATGACACTTCTCATGATACTATATAATACTATAAACTCATATCCAATAAAGTATCATTCTCTTCTTAATTTCCCCCTATATCTTGTTTATTATACTTTCAAGAAGTATATACTTGACATTTATCTCAACAGGTTTAAAAATTACTGTAAAAGTATAATTATTATTTGATTCCAGATGCCGTCTTTCTAGATGGCATCTTTTTTGATGCTGTATTTTGTGATAGTTTATTTTAGGGCATAAGTGATTTAATACTTGAAAAATTTTGTCAGAAATTTTTGCCAAGCAATGGTATCAAGTAAGACAGAGCCTGCAGATTATAATTACAACAACCAAGCATCATAAAAAATAATATAAAAATTATATATGGGGTCAGCAGTAGAATTATGATTGTTATGCAGAAGCTCATCCAAGGATAAGTGGCGTGGCGGTGCTTATCCTTGGGTGAATTTTGAATAAAAATCATAATTCTACTGCTGACCCCATATATAATTTTTATATTATTTTTTATGATGCTTGGTTGTTGTAATTCTAATCTGCATGCTCCATCTTACTTGATATCATTGCTTGGCAAAAATTCCAACAATTATGCAGTAGTTTTTAAGCCTGTTGAGATAAACAAAATATCAGTCTAAAAACAAAAACAACTTAGTTTAATAATTTTTTAAAAATCAAGGAGTTTATATTAAATTACAATAGTTTTGGATCCACTTTGATTTTGCTTTTAGACTGAGTTATTTTTTGTTTATCTCAACAGGTTTGAAAATTACTGTAATGAAACCATCATTTCTCCTACCCATATAGAGCTTAATAAAATACTGTTTGTTACAACTAAAATTGGCCAATGTCTTCAGAATCATCATATTGTAAGGGATATAGTGAGTGTGTGTGACTGCCCAATAATCCTTCTGTCAAAGCTGCTGATGTACACCAAGTTTTGATAACCTTATTTGGATAACACACTTTTTATTTTAATTTGTGATAGAATTTTTATGATGCAGTTTTTTGAGATGTTGTATTATAAACTGATATTTAAAAAATTAACTATTTAATAATTTTTATTAAGCTTTTTTAATTTCACTGATGTAAATCTCAATTCTATTACAAAAATATTTTGAGATGGCATCTTTTGAGATGGCACTTTCTAGATGGCATATTGCACCCAGAATTTGATGTATTTGAAAATGGCTTTGACAAAACAATTGAGTGTGTTGCCCAAGAGCATGGAAGCTACTCTTAGGACCTTCTCAATATTGCTGGAGTAGGCAGGAGCAATAGCCTGGAAGTGGAGGTGGAGGACAGACATGGCACAGCAGGCTTCTTTCAAGGTGAGTTTACCCATCTGAGTCATCTGAACTTTGGTAATGGATTGTTTTTCAACCATGTTCAGTACTTGTGACAAGGGGCCTATGGGGGCTTCAGCAATGGGTTTGGAATTATTTGGTTTGTTTAAGTTCACATTCTTCCACACAGAAGAAAACAGGTTATTGATTGCCTTAAATGTGTAATAAGTGATTATCATTAAAAATATACAAGATGCCTCAAGAATTATCAACATCTTTGGGCTCAGGTTATCAGGATTTAGATGGATTACCACAATGCCAGGGAACCATCCTTAGGCAGCTGGCCTGTCAGAATCTGGGATTTTGCGGGCAAATTCCACCAGGGAATGGGTGCTAACTTAAAGATGTACAGCATAGATTTTTCAAACCAGGACCAGGGAGCAGTAGTAGTAAATACAGTGCCAAGCATCCCTAAAATAGTGATGTATACTATTCTGAATAGCTTGTTGGTGTTATCCAAGGGGAGGTCAGTGGTAAACATGGGCATAGGTTTGGGCGTGGGAGGGGGTACCATGTCCAGTTGGCAGGCAGGGAGAAAGTTGTATTTATTCTTGAATAGATGGGGCTCAGTAATATGACAGACAATTTTATAATTGAATTGGCTCAACTATTTGGTGTGAAACAGGGGGTTACTTATCAGCATACTTTCAGTGATATAGTCCTTAAATTCAGACTTCAAGGGGTATTCAGTAAAATGCACATGCCTGTAAGAAACACCTGGTGGACAGAAAACTGTGGACAGAGGGGCTGTGTAAAGTTACTCCCCCTTTAGCCTTGAATATGACAAACTTCTCTTTATGCACAAAGAAAACTGCTCAGAATCCAGCTAAACCTCTTAATTCCCTTGAGGATTTAGCTCACACAATTGACAAGAGATTTTTATTGACATACCTCTCTCAGGTGGTAATCACTGATGCTAAGATTTTTGTTCTTACTTGGGAAGAATCCCTGATCAATTTGGACTAATTGTTGGCTTGTTTCCATCCCCATTTAAAACAGATGAAGTGTAACCAATCAGGGCACACTTCTGTCAAAATCCACTCAAGCTGAAGTTGATGGTCTCATGAAGCATCCTATAGGCATCAGCCAATCAGAAGTCAAATTGGAAATTACTGGGAAACATTCCAACCCACTTGAATCCTGCTTGCAAAATTTCTCCCCTGGCCAACCAGATCCATTGCCTGGGTCAGGTGCCCTTCTAAATTCAAATCATATCCCTTAAAGCAAGATAGGGGACTTTGATTCCCCTGCTTTCTCATTTTTATCAATAAAGTTTAGCTTACAAAATTAAAGTTTTGAGTTTTTCTTTTGGGTCCCTTTTGTTGGTCCTTTGATTCTCTGAAGTTGTTAGTAAAGGTGTTAAACGTTTCTTACCACTGTCATTGTTCCCTGGGTCCCAGTGTTGCTTTCAAAGCCTCTAGAGTTTAAATTAGTATTAATGTTAATTCTTACCCCTTTTGCTTTTGAAATACAAGTTTGATCTTACTAATTAGTATTAAAAACTATATAAAATCTTACCTTAAGTTCAAATCTGCTGCTCTTTTGCTTTGCCTCAAACTTGTAGCTTATACTGTAAATTCACTGCCACATTTGGCCTTGGATAAAACCGCTTTTCCCTGCTGCACCAAAAAGGGCCCAAAAATAACAGCCAAGCCACTTAATTCTCTAGGAGATTTAGCCCATACTATTGATGAGAGATTTGTCACAGCCTACCCTGCAGATCCCCTGGCTCCGGTTGTTCCGGCCTGGGAAGAAACACTGATCAATTTGGACTATTTGTTGGCATGGTATTGCCCTCTAAAAAAACTATCAGGAACTCCCAATAAACGACACCACATTCAGGACCAGAAAGTCAATTAAATCCGAACTGGTTGAGGTGTCCTCCAGCCAATCAGGCAAAGCCGCGGAAATTACTTTAAAACCCTCCAGCTCCCCTGACTCTGGTCAGCAAATTTCCTCCTATAACCAATCAGATGCAAGCTAAAAGTGGTCAGGTGATCATTCCTTAGTATCTCATTTCCTTTTAACAATGATAGGGGACTTTGAGTCCCCTGCTTGTCAATTTTCAAGATTCATAAAACTTTGGTTTAATTGCCCTGCAACTCTACTGTTTTAGAAATTTGGTTGACTCTATTTGAGTCTCCTTTGCTTTAATTAAAGTGTTAGTTGGTTTAGTATTAAGCCTTACCTTAAAGTTGTTCATTTTGAACCTGGCCGCCCTTTTGGAGCTTTGTTCTTTCAGCTCTTTACTTAATCGTTGTGCAGTTGGCTTACGCTTTCAAAATTTGAATTTGAAACCTAATTTTTTTTAATTATCTTATAAATCTTACTTTAAAACTTAAGATTATATTTGATTTTCACTGTTTCAAACTCGCTTTCCAGTTTACAACCACCCAAGCCATCCGAGACTGCTGCCAAGGCTCCCAAGTGTTCCCTCCTGTTTTCCCTTTGGTTTTCCTTGCAGCTGCCTTCCCAACCCAAAATTTTAATATTTTGGGATCCTAAAATTGTACCTTTGGATTCCAAATTTTGTGGAGATTTCAATTATGATCCTCCCTGTTTTGAAATTTGTGGTGTTTTCTCTTACCCCATTTTTGGTTCTCCTTTGGACCACCTCTCCAAACCTATGGGACCAAATTTCTTCTTCAGTGCGCCTCATGGGGGATAATCCCTCTACTCTCCTACACTTCCCCAGTAAACTTTTCATCTCTGGGGAGGCTGTAGTTAAGAGCTTAGCCTGTGATGACTTGGACCTCTATGTGGATGATTGCGCTACACCTGTCCCCTCTCTGGAGGAACTATCAGCAACTACCCCCCTAGTTTGGAGGTGAATCCATTGGCCCCCCTCCAGGCACCTGTGGAGTTGTCCTCTGCCCCCACTTGTATGCCCTGGTTGCTTGCTGGGCTAGCACTGATGGGGCTGAATGCCTACTTTCTGTGGTTGTCTCCTGTGTCCTCACTTTGGTCCCCCCCTCCAAGCGGCCATCCCAGTTCTCTACTGGCCGGCATCCTGGTGGTTCATCTCACCGGGATGGGAACCAAACTTAGTTAGTTTAGTCCCCCTCTCTCACATAACACTTAACAAGAATACTATCCCTTGACTTTTGCTTATTAAAAGCAACACTTACAGGTCTCCTCTTGTTACCTCTGGTGCCAAAAAATTCCCTCTTTTCTGTCAGGACTCATTTTGCTCCTGTTCTGCCTTGCCAAGCCCAAATTTCCTTGGTGCCTTTGAAAATGCTGGTTCCTCTACTGAAGTTTGTGGTATTCACCCTAGCTCCAGTTCTGGTGATAATCTGGACCACCTCCCTGGATCTCTGGGGGAAAATTTCCTATTCAGCCCATTATGTGGGAGATAACCCCACTCAAATCCTACAATTTTTTTGAGGATCTTCCAGGGTAAGCACAAGACCTGCTTGTTACTGGTGAGAACCTTTTCAAGAGCCTTACCTGCATGATCTTGATGGGTTTATATTCCTAATTGCCATGTTGTCCTTGGTGTCCTTGCTCTGGACACCCCTTTGAGCGGCCATACCAGTTCTACACTGGATGGTGTCCTGGTGGGTTTCCCCCTGGATGAGAGGCAGACTTAGTCAGTTTAGCCCCCTCTCTTACAGGCTGGTGGGCCAGAAGGAGCAGTGTTTAAATTGCAGAAGGCTAGGATAAATATATTAACAACTGAGAGAACCAATAGTTCATAACCTTATTTCAGAATAGCACTAAAGCCTGGTGCAGAATCTGGGGGCTCATATTTTACTCTCTTGCCAGACTTTAGCTCCAATGGACATGGGTCTAAAAATCAGGAAATGGGAAATTGGGCCAGCAGGAAGGTGGGTTGCCCAGGTTTTGGAGTGGTGAAATGGTACTGTTGCAGGGCAAGCTTTCATTGGTTGATTCATGTAGAAGGGTTGTAAGACCTTTCTGTTAAGGAGCAGCATTCTTGAGGGCACCTTGGTGATTGATATCATTTTAATGGGTGTGAATTTGATTGGCTGCTAGGGTAAACATCAGGCTCATCAGGCTAAGGGCAAGAGCCTCTTTCTCCTCATTGGGCCAGTGGATTCAGGGCTTCAATGGTACCACCTCTGGTACATTTTTGTGTTGTTCTTTGCAGCTATGAGAATCTGTGGATTGAATATGGTAGGATTCAATCCCAAAAAAATGTGGACAGGTGTCTGGTTCTCAGGGCTGGCAGCCCACGGCACACATTGGTCAGGGTTCAAATCCTGTCCCAACCCTTGGGTTTTGTAAGCGGGAAAATTTGTCATTCCTGACACCTCTCCCTACCCCTACCCCAAAGCCAATATACCACAATGCCCCAGAACTCCACATAGACAACTCAAGTAAGCTTTTTAGAGTCTATTACATGATCTTCTCTGGGATAATTGATACTATGGTTCTGGCTGCTGGCCCATGGTCTTGGGTTAGATGCTCTGCCTCTTAAATATTTAAGTCAACACCTATCCTCTGATAGGCACTGCTCCCTAATCCTGCAGCCCACTCTATCCCTGTTTCTGACAAGCTGGCTGACCAATATGATACCCAAGTATTGAGGGTAGAAATTTAGTCATGTAGGAGGGCAAGTTAAACAGTTGGAAGCAAGTCAAGGAGGAGAAAATTGGAGAGAAGTTCATAATCCAAAGGAAGTCTCTGGAAAGGGTATTGAATTTTTCAAGGCTGCCAGCAAGATACAGTAGTGTAAAATAGAATAACACATAGTTAGCCAAGCTGAGAGTCAGGCAAGATGATGTCAAAGGTGTCCAAGGGGAAGAATCTAAGAGTTGAGTTGTACTGGATCTTGATATGATATCATTTGGGTCCTTATGATTTAGTTCCAAACTGAACATATGTCTTCTGGTTGCCCCCAATCCCAAGATAAGCTTTCAAGACAGCTGTGAAGATGAGATGATTCATCTTCTGACTTGAGGAGAGGTACTGTAAATTCAGAACCTTAAGGTAAAAATGCGGGATTGTCAAATTATTTTGCGTGAACTCACCAACTTAATGGAGTAATTTTCATCCTAGAACAACTTACTTTTTATATAAAAGGATGAAAAATATTCCAGTAAGTTGGTGAGTTCACGCAAAAGAATTTGAAAATCCTGCATTTTTACCTTTAGGTTCTGAATCTACAGTACTTGGGTTTAGTAAACTTAATTGCTTTGGTTAAGTGAAGAAGTGAATTATGATATAAATATTGAGTAGGATATTTACTCAATGATAGCAGAAACTATTATGAGGAGTTTGTCTTATTTATCCTTGCTCCCATGTAAATGAAAGTATGAGTGGAACAAAAGATTGTGGTAACCAATATCTTGGTTTGAGTTTGACTTGCCTTTCTTGGTGAGGTTCTGGTCATTTACTGCACAGTTGTTTGACTGGGTGGTGAATTATTGTCAATTTAATAATGTTGGGTCTTAGGTATGAACTTCTCTTCATGTTATGAACTCTTTTCACCTGTTTTTTTCTTTATCAGGACAATTTGACAAGAATAGATTAGAGGGCTGGGTACTGGGACTTCCCAAATTCCCTTTTAAGAAATTCTGATATTTGGACTTTTAAAATACATACTTTTTATTTACAACTTCCATCTTTGGGAATTTTCATTTCTGGCAACAGGACTCAGACTGGCTTGGGGCCCTATGGCTGTGCAGAGGACAGCTGGCTGTGAGTGGGTGCACTGGTGGGCAGGCTGGAAGAGGCAGGCTGTCTAGGAATAGGTGCGCAGGAAGAAGAGTAGTTAGTGCCTGGGCCGGTGTGTGTGCAGGATTTTTGGCATATTTTATAGATATTCCTTTTTTCCTTTTATTTTGAACTTTCTCCATTCTGGTTACACTAGTATTATCACTTTTCCTGCAAAAATCTCATTAGGGGCTTATCTTGTACTGAATGTTGTGGTGTCATGTTTAGAACATTTTTCTCCTTGATGTCAGGAATATTCCTGACACCAAGGATGGTATCCTGACATGACAGCTTACCCTTCCTTTTAGGTTCTTCAGCCAGTAGGTAGTAAAATTTATTGTATCTTTTTCTTTGGAGGAATTTGCCCTCAAGTAAAGTAGGTATGGACAATCTGCCTATACTACCACTGTAAATTATATACTTCTTGGAAGTATAAAATACAAGATAAGGAGAAGATTTGAAAAGAGAATAATATCCTTATTTGATATAGAGGAATATTATTATATAGTAAAGTGATAAGCCACATAGCATTCATGTAGATCATGACAGTCATGAGGCTTTGTTAGACCCAGCTTCCTTTAGAACTCAAATATTTGTTCCTAATGTAATATCTGATCTTTGCATTAGGGCAACCTTTACTCATCAATTGAGTCACTTCTTAGAGAAATGATTTACCAAGAGGGAGTAATTGGTGATTTGCAACAAGAGTATTATATATTAGTAAATCAATCAACTACACATTTTTAAAATAAAAATAGTTTAGAGAAGAATAAAAGTTCATTAACAAGCTACAACCTATTATAAGTGGGCACAAGCTATTATATAGCACTATATGATTAAATACTTCAAAGAAGCGGATCAAGTCTACTGTACAGTATCACATATTTAGATTCTTCAGTAAGTACAGTGCCAGGATTTCTGGATATTGACTAATTAATGGATTCAACCAAATAGCACAGGCCAGCAGTTAATCACTCTTAGGAATGGTTTCAACAAATTAATGTGGGCCACAGGTTTGTGGAATCAATGGATTCAAATTATCAAATCATATCCTGGCAATTGCAAAATCCCTATTCCTAATTAATAGTGAAACATGCAGATATTGTGCAATTAATTAGTCCACCTCAACAACCACCTCAAACATGCTTCCCATATATAATTACTATTCTAAACTTTAATTACATTCTAGAACAAGGACCATCATAAGGGCCATCATCTGAAACATTTCTAGAAGAGCCCAAAATAGACTGGGCTGTCAGGCCAAACACTCTAAGATAAAAGGCTGTGAGTCTATTGTATTAGAGCAGCTCTGATTAAGTGAAGAATCATCTCCGCCAACTAGTAGCCAGCCAGGCTAGCTAGCCACTTGGAATGTGGTCCAGGTTCACAGCTACTCCGCTCAGATTGAGGGATAGTTGCACAGCTTCAGAGAGGATACTGAGCTGTGGAAGTTGTCAAGCAAGCTTCCGTCACAAACCGCACACACTCAAGGTTGGGCCAGAGTTAACTCGGATAAACGCAGGCAGCCGGGCCAGCCTCAATATCAGTCTTCTAATAAAGAGTTTATATTTCAAATCCTTTCCCTAGTTTGATTCTAATTAAGTGGAGAGCAAAAGATCATACTGATGCCATACAGTATTAAACCCTATAGTAAAATATAGAGACAACAACTTATGAACCTATATCCAGAAGTAGAAAGAACTGTCCCAAATCCTTTGGGCCTTGGGCCCTGTCAGACTTGCTACTTCTGATGACAACAAAATATTCCGGGCCAAAGGTTATGCCAAAGTCACAGGTTCTCTGTACTTTCCTAATGTTAGAAGACTTAGGATATCATCAGGCTGATGATAAAATACCATGGTCTGCAATTTTCTGACATACAGTAAATAAGAAATTAGGCTTTTTAAGGCTCTAAGCCATGCATCATTCTCTTCACAATTGCCATTAAAAGCAACTGTGATTAACCAAATGAAAGGAAATATGTGCACAATATACATAGTATGTTGTTATTGATTTAGTAAATTTAAGCAATGTTGTAAAATAGAAGTGATGACAAACACACATGCACACTGCAGCCTATTTATTTCTCTAAACTATTTTAACACTTTTAAACTAAGACTGATAAAGAGGTTATTACTATCATTTGAGTTAGAAGGATTAAAAAAGATTTGACATATGCCAATCTGATTAAAATTGAACAAATTTTTAAAGATTCAGTGAAAAACACATTGGTTTCACTTAATAATAACATAATAAAGGGATGTTTGTTATTAGTATCCAACGGATCAATACAAATTCAAGACTATATTTTTAATTTAAAGACTACATAATATTCAAACAGTTGTAAATATACCACTACTATTATTCACCTTGTTGTGTGGATATTCTGATAATCTGCTGATATATAAACCTTTTTTATCTTACTGTAAATTCAGAACCTAAACATAAAAATGTGGGATTGCCAAATCCTTGGTCCAAATTTCAAATCACTTTTGCGGGTGTCAAGATTTTGGGATATTGGCTAATTAACAGATTCAACCAATTATTGCAGGCCAGATGTCAATCACTCTTTGGAATGATTTCAACAGAATGATGTGGGCCGCAGGCTGCAGGATCAATGAATCAATGACCAAATCATATCCTGGCATTAACACATTCATGCATTGCAATTAATTAATGGAATATACAATTACTGCTCATTAATTAGTCCACCTCAACAACCACCTCAAACATGCTTCCCATAATAACTACTATTCTAAACTTTAATTATATCCTAGAACAAGGGCCATCATATGGGCCATCATCTGAAACACTTCTAGAAGAGTCTAAAATGGACTTGGCTGTCAGGCCAAACACTCTAAGATAAAAAGGCTTTGAGCCTATTGTATTAGAGTAGCTCTGATTAAGTAAAACAATAATCTCCATAAACTAGTAGCCAACCACTGGCTAGCTAGCCTGGAAAGTGGCCCAGGTAGACAGAAAGGATACCAATCTGTGGAAGATGTCAAGAAAGCTTCCATCAAAACCACCCCAAAAAGGCTGGGCCTCCTGCTGTGTTGCCCTAATGCTACTTCAGTCTAATCTAGTGTTGTGAGCTAACTCAGATAGCACATGTGCAGGCAGGCCGCCTTAAAGCCAGTCCATTAGAATAAAAGACTGATGATTCCTTATTGACTTGATGATTGATCCAAGTCTTATTTCCTTAACGTGATCCTCTCTTAGGCTATTATTAGTGGAGCAGAAGATAATACTGTCATCATACAGTATGATTATCTATAGTAAAATATAGAAACAAACTATGAACCTATATACAGAAGTGGGAAGAACCATCCCAAATTCTCTGGGCCTTGGGCCTTGTCAGACTTGCTACTTCTGATGACAACAAAGTATTTCAGGCTGCAGGTTACACCAAAGTCACAAGTTCTATGTGATTTTCTAATGTTAGAAGACTTAGAATATCATATGGCGGATGATAAAATACCATGGTCTGCAATTTTCTGACAGCAGGCAACTCAGCTGAGTGAAAAATAAGATATTTAATAAAATCAACCATTTAATTTAACTTTTTTGGGTTATTTAAATTGGCAAATTTTGAGTCCCTTAAGTAGATAGCACAACTAACTAAAGACAAAACACAGCAAACAAATGCAGGATACATTAATCAGAAATGCAGGATTCTAATGTACAATCTGAGATTTTCTGTATGTCAAACAAATCATAGACATCATGTAAAAATTAATGAATCTGAAATTGCGGGATTGTCAAATCAAAGAACCAAGTTTCAAATCATAATTGCGAGGAATTCAAAATAAATATAATTTATGGGTGTCTAAAAAAGGAAGTCAAAGGATCTAGAATGGATTTGTGCTAATTCTTTTAGGAATCATAGGCATTCTCAAAAATCACCCTATTCCTTTTTAGGACAGCTAAAATTTAAATGCTTAATTACAGTAGATTTTAGAAAACGCTAATAATAAGATAGAATTATATATTACAATCTATTTTATCAAGTTGTCTTTTCCTTGATGTGTTGATAGTCATTTGCTGTTGATAATGTGCTTGCATTTAATTGGATAGTTTCACCTTCAGTTGCCTTGGCAATAGGAAATCAAGTTGCCTCCCCAAGGCCAGCTGTGGTTGCAGAGGCGACTTGATTTCCTATCGCCAAGGCGACTGAAGGTGAAACTATTCAATTAAATGCAAGCACATTATCAACAGCAAATGACTATCAACACATCAAGGAAAAGATAACTTGATAAAATAGATTGTAATATATAATTCTATTTTATTATTAGCGTTTTCTAAAATCTACTGTAATCAAGTATCCTTAATAGCAATCCATTAACACATAGTGTAGTAATCTGGTGATGTTTCACTTTAAAGTTTTTATTTCCCACCTCTCCTTCTTCCTTGAAAAGAAGTTTTGTTGGCCCCTTGGCTACGCCGGGGGCCAAAAACTTTTAAAAAAATTTCTGCGTCATCAGGAGGGTGGCTCATATATCATTATATGGTTTTGTGTTTGCTATATTAGTGATTTAGAGTGAAGAATATTGGATCATTTCCAGTTTAGACAATTTTACATTTCACTTAATTTCATGTCTAAACATGGTTGTTGAGATTGGATTTTTCATTTAATTTTATCCAGAGTGGAGCTTCTTGATTTGGACTGATTCATCCTAGTTTCTTACTGTACATTCAATTTGGATTTCAGTTCCCGCAATTAATATCTGAGTTTACTAGTGGCATTCAAAAGTGATTTGAAATTTGCTTCATGGATTTGAAAATCCTGCAATTCCAAAAAACATAGTAAACTTAATGAAAATGGTTAATGGATCTGAATGCTTCAAATCTGATTCCAGTTAATTCATTTTGTCCATTGGAAATGGCAGTTTGACTTGAACTTTGCAAAGTGTATATGAGTTCCCGCATTTTTAAAAATTCAAATAAAAATACAAAGAATTCAATTTAATTAAAAAAGGCTATCCCGCAAAAGTGATTCAAAATTTGGACCAAGGATTTGACAATCTCACCTTTTTATGTTTAGGTTCTGAATTTACAGTATGCTTTTTCCTAAATCCCAATATTTTAAAAAACTAATAAAAAATTTCATAGAAAAATACTTAACAAAATTTAAAAGTGTCTCAAATTTCACCATTGGTTAATAGTTACGGTCTGTTTTTGGTTGTACTTGGAGAAACAAAACTTAAGTCATGTATATGCCCCGAAAGGAATTGTGAAAAAGCAACCGTCACTGGTAAATGGTAGAGGTGTTGTTATTGTCTCGCTCAAGGATCATTGATCTTAACGATAGAAACATTCCTGTCAGGAGCTTTCTAGACAAGTGATGCAAGCTAGATCAAAGATAAATGCACTTAAAAAAGATTCCTTGGATTTTTACAGAAATTCTGTCATCGTGAAAAAATATTACGATAAACCAGCTTTTGGGTTGGAGAAAATTTCTCCAAGTTTAAAAGTTTGTATTCACTATATCTTCGTTTTTAACCTTAGATATTCAATTTGTAGTAAATTTTAAGAAATACTGACTTAAAGGAAACAGAGTAAAAATTAAAAATGATTCAGCACACATCCAGGGCTTCTGGACGCCCATATTAAATATCAAGTCTAGCACATAAAAAAAATCAAGACGAAAAATATAAGACAAGTGTTGAACTATTTAAATACAATAAACAAAAACAAAAAGTTTTATTTATTTTTTCTTTGGTGAAAGGCTTGCCTTGGATTCTTTGGCTTCAAAAGCCTGTTTTTCTTCAAGTTTCTTTTGAAGGATACGCTTCATTTCTGAGCCCCACTGACTGGCGAGATTCTCGTCTGATGTCTTCAAGAGATAGTTATCTAGCCCACCTTTTTTATCAATAGTTCTAAGGGCTGAAGTAGAAACAGTGAGATAGAAACACTTGTCCATGAGATCAGAAAAAACGTACTTTTTAGTGACATTAGGTAACCACTTGCGTTTTGTTTTATGTAAAGAGAAGGGTTTGTTATTTCCTGATTGAACTGATTTTTCCAGCTAAAAGATGACCTTCGACATCACGAAACAGATTATAGTAATTGCGTCTGTTCTCGCGAGAGGTTTTGAGTATTGTACCAAAATGTTTTAATTGGTATGCCATTGCTTATAATGATCTGGCACTTTAAGTATAAATGGCCAAAATAATAAACTTTAGTTTTACTCAGAGAGAGTTATCTAATATTCATGAAATTACAAGTTGAGATAAGGCTGCTTCGATCAACCTCCAGCCAACCCTGGCTAGTTTTTGGCTCTAGGTCAGTCGTTTAAAAAGATTATTGAAATTAAAATATATACAAGCGATTCTGTCTGTCTGTAATGACAGCTCGATTGCACTCAAGCTGTAATAGGGTTGCGTCGGCCCAGAAAAGGGACGATTACGGCATTTGCCGTAATTTCCCCGTTCGCCCTTCCCCGTCTACTTCTTTCGGATTCCCCTACGCTGGGGGAATCCGAAATTTCATAAAAAAAAGAAGGCCTTCTGAGGCCTTCTGTTTTCCGGATGGGCCAGAAAATAAAAAATATTCAAAATAAAAGACTATTTTTTAAACTAATTAAATTTCAAATTTTAAATTTTTAAAATAGGAAGGATAAAAAAATATAATTTTTTATTTTAAAAAAAACTGGAAGTTGAACTTCCAGATTTACTCTTAAATGAAACGATTTCAAGAGAATCTTCTTTGAGAAGATTCTCTTGAAACCGTTTCGAATTCAGACGGGTGGCTTCTTTTCTAAAAAGAAGCCACCCGTCTGAAATCCAACGCAGCCCTAAGCTGTAAGGGCTTGAATTAATTTAATTTTTCCATACAATAGCTTTCAAAGCTATAGCGCTAAGCGAAATCAACTCATCTGTAAGCAAAAACAACATAAATTTAAACAAGAACAACTCAGATGTAAATGAAAAAACTCAGATGAAAACAAAATAGAAGTGAAACCAAATATATTGTTAAGCAATAAAAACTAATTGGGTTTAACTTTTTTGTATCTGACTTGATTTTATTTAAATCTGAGTTGTTTTTGCATAGCGCCATAGCTTTAAAAAATTATTGTAGCATATTTTAGGGAATTTTCAAAGTAAAATTATAAAAAAAACTTTATTTGGTTAACATCCCTTTTACTTTAATTTGTGATGGCATTTTTATACTGCTTTTTTTTGAGATTTTGAAATAGAAACCACTATGTAAAAATTGGTTACTTAATAGTTTTTATTGAGCTTTTTTTAATTTTGCTTAAGTAAATCTGGATTCAATTACAAAAAAATTTGAAATAGCACTTTTGAGATAGTGTATTGCACCATAATTGAGATGGCATAAACACACTCATCACTAAGGGTTTGCATATGTAAATAAAGTTAGCAAAACAAGGTTTAATTAGTACAACTCAAAATGGCAAATTTGAGATGATGTATATTTCAGATGCCATAATATAAAGTTATAAGGGAACTTTAACTATTTTATTATATATATTATTATTTAACAATTCAATAGTCCTAGCGCAAAAATATCATCTCAAAATAAAATTGAGTTGGAGTTTTTAAGATGGCATAATCTACTAAGCATTGCCCTTATTTTTATTTGTGAGTTTTGCGTTATAGTGCATAACTTTGGTCAGCCCTGATCAAACATAGTGATCATAATAATATTGGATATGTATGAGTTGATTTGTTGGAAACTTGAGATCCTGATCTCAGTGCATGACTTTGATGTGTTGTGTGCTTTATATAAACATTGAGAATTTTATTTGCCTATTAATACTCATATCATTGTTAATATATCAAATCATGTGATTGATGTTTAATTTCATTCAATGTATGAATTTTGTCTGGTCTGAGCCAAATTTGGTTTGTCTTTCTCAATAGCTGTGAAAAATAAAGCAGATGGACTAGCAGTTAATTATATGGGTTTTCTGCATGACCTTTTTATGGTATTTGCTGATAACAGGATGATTCCTGGCCAATAAGCAAAAACAAGGAGTGACACCTCAATAAGGTCTGGTAATGGCCTAGAAGAGGTTAAGAGTTGCAATAAATGGGCATAAAATTACCAACTTGAGGGTTTTGCAACTCTGGATCTCAGTTATGAGAGAAGGAGTAACAGTTATGTTAAGAGGAGAGTGAGAGTGAACATATTGTCTGTCACTTTGTTCTGCTACAAGGCTACTTGGGTTGTACAATCACTTTGTTGATCAGACTTGGTAAGGATGCATGTAGAAAACCCAGAAAAAAAGAGGAGACAATCCTGCCTGCTCCAAAAGAATATTAATAGTAATAATGAGGCTGTGAGTTTAGGCCTGAAACTCAATATGTTCTAAACTGGTATGAATGTGCTACTAAGAATAAAAATTTATGACCTGTGAACAAAAATCCAAATGGGAATGGTTTCTCTTTCAACAGAAAATAAAATAATAACAGGCAAGCAAGGGAAGGGAATTCTAATCCCCTCTCACAAGGGACAATAGCTAATGTGTCAATGAAAACTCCCTGTCAGATATAATCAGCTTCTTTCTCCCAGGCAGTTTGCTCTACTTGGTCCAGCAAGGTGGCCACAAAGACAGATGAAAGAGGACTTGATAGGATTTGAAAATTCATGATTCTCTGGGTACCTGCCAACAAGAGTGACCAAAAACTTGCACAAGTACAATGCTGTAGAAGTGATCAAAGAAGTAAATGGGAATTGACTCTTCTGTCAAGTTATTAGAGCTGTGTGTTTGCTCTCATTCACATATCAAAGCTTGGAAAGGGGTAAAATTAATAGCATTTCAGACAAAGGATTAGAAGAAGCAAGTCCTTCAGACTGATAATATTTCAAAGACAGAGGTCTCACAGTGTGTGGCATGGGGTCAGAGGTGGGCAAGTTCTTGATTCAGTATGTACTGCTGGTGATCCAAATAGTGAATATTAAGGAAAAAGTAAAAGCCTTAGGGAGAGTAACCAGCTATATGATGAACCAAAAGCCTCTCAACATAAAAAAGTCAGATGGTACACAAAAAAGTTTTTAAAGAGAACAGATGACTAAATGCTAAAAGTAGAATTGATGAAAGCAGTTAATGAACTGCCTTGCTTACTGAGTGTTGGGGTTAGAAAATTTCTCTTTCCCACTTGAATGGTTCTTCTGCTGTGTGATGAAGGGAAATATCAAGCATAAGTTCCCAGTCTTTGCTAAGGAAAAAGATGGGAATAAGATAGCAATAGAGAAGGAGGCTGCAAAGAAGAAGGCAGATAAAATTTGTGCTATCCTAGGAAAAATATCATTAAAGGCATAAAACAAGAAGCATAGGATCTTCCCATGCCCTCAGCAGACCCAGAAACTGTCCCTAATGTAACTACAAAGAAAGCTGCATGTAAACTGAGGCATACAAGGCATTGACAATGAATGGATTTAAAGAAGCACAAAGAATCAAAGAGAAAATTATAGCCTATGTTAATGCTCTATCAGGATCAAGGATAGTTGAGACCTGCACTAAAAAGTGACATGGATTGTTCAAAACTGGCCAATGAACCTAATATCAGCGGCATAGACCCAGAAAAAATAGAGGAGGATAAAGATATGAAGACACCAACTGAACAGGAGGCAATGTAGGATACTACAGAATCAACTCAGCCCAGTGCCAGCACAAGTAAAAGTTGCTCAAGATCATGTGGTTGTCTAAAAAAGAAACCTTTCATGTGGCTTTTGATGTGAATTTATCTGCTTTATCAACACCATATGTTAGAAGTTTAGATTGATGAGCTTTGAACTGGAAGTTGATAATGTCTGAGGTTTGGGTATTCTCAATCAAATGAAATTAGTTAATTTTACATTTGAGCAATATAATATTGAAATTGGTGTGTTGCAACATCTTTGATTACTCCCTCTCATGGAATTAACACCCTGAGTAAAACACTGAATGGTTCACCAAATGGATCACTGGCCAGTCAATAAACTGGTGGCACCATTATCAGTCAACCATCTATGACAGGGATCACTCAATCCAGGTCCTAAATGGAACACAACTTGATTAAGCCTTGTTAATCAAGAGGAACATTACTCAGATAAGCCCCATTACTACCATGACATACATGGACAGTATATTGATTGCCATGATACTATATATTATTCTATATTCATATTCAATAAAGTATCATTCTCTTCTTAAATCTTCCCCTTCTTCTGTTTATTATACTTCCCAGAAGTATAAACTTGACAGTGGTAGCAGAAGGTAGGTTTCCCATACCTACCCAACTTGAAGGAAAAAATTCCTCCTAAGAAAATGAGCCAAGTAATGGTACTCCCTAACAGCTGGAGCAACTACAAAGAAGGACAAGATGTTCCCGCAGGTTTTGTTATCTATGACAACGTCCTTGTACCCATCAAACAATACAACACTCTAAAATCCCAAAGACTGTTACCCACAATTCCAATCCCAGCAGCACCAAAGCAGCCTGAAATACCCAATATCATATTCCAGTGCCTGCACACAGCTGAAATTGGCATCTTTGCAGGCCTACGCCAAGAAAACACCTCTCTTTGGATCAACAGTACACAAAGCAAATCCAAACAAGTGGAGTACCCCCAAAGACTCTGGGTCAGTGAAATTGCCCTCTGCGTTATGGGGACTGCCTCACGCTTTGTAAGTGGATGGATAGCCCAACACCCCAACCAAAAGAGAGACTGGGAACTATTCAAGAGCACATTCCTTGAAAAGTTTGCCATGAAGGATTCCAACATTGTAATCATGACATTACTTCAAACCTTCAAGATGACAGGAAAATTGAGGAATACATTGCTGCATAAAAAGACCTATGTGACTGCGCACCCAACACCATCAACTTTGATGAAACTGGGCCACATTTGGACTTCTATAATGATCTCCCCACACACATTAGACGTCAGTTTGATATGACCCGCTGCAAGAACCTTGAAGAAGTATTCTTGGAAGGCAAACAAGTGGCCTAAAAATCTGACAATCTCCACGCAACCAACAAGCACAAAGAGAGTCCTTCAGCCAAGAAGGATCCTCAACCCAATAAGCAAGGCAACCAAGCCAACAACGCTCATCCTCAAACTGGAAATCAAACTGCACAATCCAACCAGGCAAGCACCAAAGACACCAAAGAGGAGGGAAAAGCTCAGGGGAGTTCTTAGGCAAGCCGCCCTCCCCCAACCTACAAGACTCGTACAGAGACCAGGATGTGGATTCAATCACCATGATCTAAGTACCCTCCTGCAATCCTCTACTGTTTGCTGCCCAAACTGAAAATAAACTCCTCACTTATCCTTTCTGTTTTTGCAGATATCAGGGCACCACACTATTTGACACTGGAGCAGACCAGTCCCTAGTCAACAAGAAATTTGCTGACCTCATGAAACTGCCAACCACTCAAAGCAAGATCAGGAAAGTTATCATGGCAGACAACATAAGAACACCAGTCACTCAAGAGGCTAAACCTTTCCGCACCCAAATTGAAGACGTACAAGTCACTCTCAGCGGCCCAATCATACTGATCCCCAAGTATGATGTTATACTTGGCCTGGAATGGATGAGAAAGACCAAACCTCACATTGACTGGGACAGTACTACCCTCACCATCCAAAGAGGAGAAGTACATTACCATGTTAATCCAACCCACCTTGACATGCTTATGAGGGATCATGTATTTGTGAAAATCATGGAAACAGAAAAGGAAGTCAACCCTAGAAAAATTGATTGGAGTACCTGTACATATGAGGGCATCCACTTTAAAAATACAGAGACTCAGCATGAAAAGGACCCCATCAGAGACCAGCTAGTTGGCAAGTTCCCTGCTGTCTTCCAAGAAACACTTCCAGGACTACCTCCTGACTGCAGCATACAACACAAAATTGACCTCAAAGGGAGTGTACCTAAAGCACAACCTATCTACCGCCTCACACCATAAGAAGACAATGCCCTAAAAGCTTATCTTGACAAAGCCCTTGAAAAAGAACTCATATAACCATCAAAGTCACCTTTTGGCGCTGCTGTCTTCTTTGTGGCAAAGAAAGATGGAGGACTCTGCCTAGTCACCAACTACAGAGCACTCAAAAAGGTCACAATTAAGAACAGGTATCCCCTAACCCTAATTGATGACCTTTAGACACCCTGGGGGTCACAAATCTTAACAAAAATTGATTTGACAGCTGGTTACCACCAAATTTGCGTGAAACCTGAAGACATTCCAAAGACCGCATTTAGAACTAAATATGGATCATTTGAATGTGTCATTCTCAACTTTGGCATGACAAACGCTCCCAGTACCTTTGTGACCTTCATGAACAAAGTTTTCAAAGAACACATCAGAAAATGAGCAATCATCTACCTGGACAACATCATCATTTACAGCCCTAACCTGGAGCAACACTGGAAAGATGTATGCCTGGTCCTCCGCACCTTTGAAGGAAACCAATTGGTTGCCAAACTGTCAAAGTGTGAGTTCTTCTCAACGGAACTTCTATTCCTTGGTCACATTATCAGCAAGGACGGAATCAAATCAGACCAAGACAAAATACATGTCATAATTGATATGCCAGCGCCAAGAAATAAGAGTGAACTTTGCACCTTTCTTGGATTAGTAGCCTACATAAGAAGGTTTGTCCCCAACTGGGGCGCCCTGACAGCCCCCTATCTGCCATCATACATTGCCTCATGAAATGGCAATGCTATCTGGAAGGAGCCCAAACATTCAAAGTACTTACTGACCATAAGTTGCAGTATTTTTCAAAACACAACAACACTTGTCAAGGAGACAAGCCAAATGGATGAGTTTCATACAGAGATACCCCATACAAATCAAATATAAGCCAGGCAAGGAAATGCTTATTGCAGATGCCCTGTCAAGGCTATACAGCAAACATGTCCTCTGTGCTGATGGTGATCCCAACTGGCCCATGTTAATCATGGGAAATCTCCAAGAAGGGTTTCCACCTGACACACTAATGGACATCCAAGAGAAATTCCTTAAGAACAAACATATGTTCAAAAACGTATATGGTACACTACACCAAATACTTCCAAATGGTGACACTGTACCCTATGTCCTGTCAACTCCAAAGATTGACACCATCCTCCAATATCACAGAGACCTTTGACACATCTGCCGTAGAAACTTATACAAATACCTCAAGACACTCTACTGGTGGCCCAACATGCTAGATGATATCAGAGAGATACCGGAACAATGCAAAGTCTGCAACAAGTACGCCCAAACCAAAGCACCACCCAAGTCAGTAGTACCTGTATCCATCACACAACTCTTCAAGATATGGTCACTAGATGTTGTGGGACCAATTCCTGGCAAAAACAAGGGCAAAAAGTACATCATCACAGCTATTGACTATGCAACCAGATGGCCTATGGCGCAAGTCATTAAGGAACACAAAGGCAATGATGTGAGACAATTCATTGGGAAAGAAATCATAGCCAAGTTTGGTAAACCTGACCTCCTAATCACAGACTGAGGCAACAAAAATTAAGGCCATTGACACCAATATCTAACTTTCCAAGAATGGGATAAAACACATCACTATCAGCCCATATCACCCTCAAGCAAATGGACGAGTAGAACAACTAAACAGCACGCTTGTAGAAGCCCTCAGTAATTTATCTGCTAAAAATCCAAATGCCTGGGTCAACATGCTTCCAACCGCACTCATGGTCTGTAGAACAAGGGTTAACCGCAATACAGGTAAAAGCCCTTATGAACTTGTCTATGGAAAAAAGCCCGCTCTTGTTAGTACAATCATAGGACCCCAATTACCTCTTTCCAAAAAGGTGTCAGACAACAGCAATCCTAACGTACAACACACTAGAAAAGACCAAGAGGAGATGGAACACCAAAGGGTCAAAAGGGAAGCAATCACATTACAACAAGAGAGATTCCAAGTCAGGGACAAAATCTGGGTTGTCAATCATGATCAACACAAATTGGACCCAGGATTGCGTGGACCAGGCATTGTCATGAAAGTCAAGCCCAACAACATCTACATCATCAAAGGGATTGGAACTTGGACTGAAATGAAACATATACACCACAACTGTCTCTGCCTATTCAAAGCAAGAACAGCCTAACAAAATTCCAGACTCCCGGTTCCCAATGCCAAATTGGATAAATACCAGGCCCGCGTCCCTGGCACACTTAGGAAAATCCCAAGGCTCCGCCTTCCAGTACCCCAGGGGGAGATGTTGCAACATCTTCAATTACTCCCTCTTGGGGAATTAACACCCCAAGTAAAACACCAAATGATTCACCAAATGGATCACTGGCCAGTCAATAAACTGGTGGCACCATTATCAGTCAACCATCTATGACAGGGATTACTCAATCCAGGTCCTAAATGAAACACAACTTGATTAAGCCTCGTGACTCAAGAGGAACATTACTCAGATAAGCCCCATGACCTCCATGACGTACATGAACAGCATATGGCTTGTCATGATACTATATATTATTCTATATTCATATTCAATAAAGTATCATTCTCTTCTTAAATCTTCCCCTTCTTCTGTTTATTATACTTCCCAGAAGTATAAACTTGACAGGTGTATTATCAAAGACCAAATATAAGCCAGGTATATATGAGAAATGAATACAGTGATTTTCTTCAAAGAAATAATTTTTCTTGCACTTAGTGAAGGCACCTGCAGATCCAACTGCAAGGAAGGAAAACAAGGGCCAGTGAAACTAAAGGTGTGTGTCTTTATCTGGTGAAAGAGCGAGGTTAAAGTAATGCAACAGATTTATATTGTTCCTCATAGAGCAACAGTTATCTAGGTTGCTATGAATTCAGGAAAGTATTGGATCTTGGGCTTGTATGCCCCCAACACACCATCTGAGAAAAATGCCTTGTTCTAGGAGATCCAATGCAAATTAGTGAAGGAGTTTATATTCAGTACTGTTATCACAGAAGGTGATGTGATTTGTGTTATCTCTGAAGGCAATATGATTGGCGCATCAAGAAATTGGCCATCTGATCCTGGAGCAGTGAAGAAAGTGAGATTGATGTCTCTCTTAGCCTTGACAGATGTTTGAAATCATGAGAACCACAGTGTATTGAGTGAGGAGGAGGGGAGGACATTTCATCAGGGCATCCACTTCTTGCATATTAGCATTGTTACAGTTTCTAAGGCTACTGTCAATAGATTTAAGTTGAGTATTCAGAATTTGGTGATTATTGATTTGGATCACAGACTGCTGAAACTATGGTTAAAGAAAAATAGGGAGTTACCAGCAGGGAAAGGGGTCTGGAGGATGAATTCTATGCTTCTAAGGTGATCTTCAATAAGGGATCTCCTTAAAAAACTCAACTTCTATGACACTAAGTTGCTGAAACTCAAAAATTGGCCAGCCAACAAATTCAAAAGGGCTTGTGAGATCTGGAAGAGATCCAAGTTGAACATCAAAAAGATCTATGAGAACTTTGGAAGAGTTTTACACTTGAAGATGATAAGATATCAGGCTAAGGAGTCAGAATTTTCTTTGATGTGCAGGAAGTCTTAGGAATTGAAGACCTTGGTCTTCATTGAACAGGCCAACCAATATACTAAAGCTATGAGCAACTTCATGCTCAATATATTTATATATTCTAAGGAAAATGGAGCAATAGATTTAATAAAGACTTGGTGCTTTTTGAAAGGGGGTAGGTTTATTCAGACTGTCAGCTAGGATTGTGGAGCCCTCATTCAAGGAAGCCCTAGTAGACTCAATTGAGGGTCTAAATAAAGCAGTATCATCATTATATGAGGATATTTGTAGTGAAGCAGAAAGTGATAAGGATGCAGTCACAGTGTCATAATTATCTTCTATTTTAGCTGCTAATATGAAATTTAAGTTGAAAAAGTTAATGGTTTACCTTTTTCACATCTCTCTTTGCTTGGCTTTGTTTTACCACTTTCTAAGAAGCTTTATGTTAGGTTTTCTTGTTTTTTGTTTTCTTTGCACATCTTACTTGCCTTTTCTTTTTCCTAGCCAGTTTTGTGTCATAATTCTGCCTTTTTTAGTAGTTTTGACTACTTTTGCTTGTATGCATTCTCCTGGTGTTTCATTTACCTATTTATTTTTAGGACAATATCTTTCACCTAATGTCCAGAGAAAAAAATATCTTTAACCAAAAAATGGTTAAAATTATTTCCTTTATTTTGCACATCTCAATTCAAATTAAATTGAATCTTAATGTCTCCAATCTCAACATCAAGTTGAGAGTGTTTGACTTGCACCTCAAAAAAGTACTTGTTTGATTTTAGAGCTTGGTTTTTCTTCTTTTCCTTTTGTTAATTTGCATTTGGTTTTTAATAAATTTATTCTATGATTTCATTTGAATTCTTATATTAAAAAATTGGGTAATATTTACAGTAGCTTTAAAAGCTATGGTAACAAGCAAAAATAATTCAGATTTAAACAAAATGAACTCAGATTTAAACATAATCAAAATTAAAATGAACCCAAATCTATTATAAATTAATATAAATTTGTTTAATTTTATTTCATTTACATCCGAGTCCATTTTGTTTAAATCTGAATTATTTTTGCTTGTTGCCATAGCTTTTAAAACTACTGTACAATAATACTCAATTTTTGATTTTTAACAGCTTCAACCCAGTTTTTTGACTCTGAACAGCATCTCAATATTAAAATAGTGTTTTTAGACCAGTCTTCAATTATCAAAACATGAATTTATTTCGCTTTTATTAGTTTAATAAATAATTTAACCCCCAATTTAATCTTATAAACTACCAGGAGCTTTAATTAAGCTACTCTTACAAACCTTACCCACATTTGTATATTTAAACAACATAAATACATTAAGGATAAAGGTGTTAGTTTATAAACATCCTTCAAAAGGCTACATATCTTACACACACACCTGATCAGGTGTCTACAAGTGTTAACTGGCTTCTGCAGGCATATTCAAGGTTGTCCCTTTGAAAGGGCAGAACTGAGACATGTCATACAGGAGTCAAAAAATGGAAAAGCTCTGAAACCAGAATGGTTATTGCCTGATGTAAGAGATGGGGGCTATACTAACAAAGTCTGTCTCCCATCCTGGTGGGACCAACCATCAGGATGTCATCTAGTGCAGGATTGGAATTGCCGCTCAAAGAGGCCTCCTATAAGAGATCAGCCAAGAAAAGGGAGGAAAATAGGCGTCTAAGGCCATAAAAAAAGCACCAGTAAGCAACCAAAGAGAACAATCCCAGGTGGGAGGAATATCTTGATCCACAGTGGAAACTTGGTGCGGGGAGGGGAGGGAGTGACTTGAGACTGTTGTAAGTTTGATTTGTGCAAGTCCAAGGAAGGGGGTTCATCAGTCCCTAATTCTGGACAGAATGAAAGGTCCTCAGGATAAGGACCTGGCCAAGACAACTGGACAAGTGTGGTAAAGATGGTGGGAACTTGGGTTAAATGACAGAAGGCATTGGAGAGCAGATCAGGGTTGGGAATAGAATTTTGGGCAACCAAGGAAAGTCTATTCCAAATACCTGGAGTTGTGGTCCAGAACAACAGGAAGATGGGTACCATAGTCACCACAAATACCTTATACAAAGGAGACAACATTGTTGCAGACAAGCTTTTTAACCAAAACTTCCAGGCAGACAGTCTGCAAGCGCTAGGACAATTCCAAGGGTTTGTGCCAAGTGCAGATCCTCTTAGATCAAATCTCAACAAAAAACACAGGCAGATGGACAGTAGGGCTTGTGGGCAGCAAGGCAGGCGGACCAGAGGAAAGCAGGAGGAGGGGCAACGGCAGAAGTCAGGACAATATTCTTTGCTAATTAATAAAATTTTAAAAACATAAATAAATTTGCAAAATCAGGAGTTTTATTTAGTAATTGGAATTGGTAAGCAAGGGACCTGATGGCCCTTGCTTCCATTATATGCATAGGGGGTGATAGTGCTGAGAGTTTAAAAGAGGGGTGTTGGAAAACAATAAAAAGGGGAGCCAGTTGAAAGTAACAGCCTAATCTTCCCATGGTCTGGGCCCAAGAAAATAGGAGCAGCAGACCTGGGTGTAAGGAACAGCCACCCAGTTGGCTAGGTGCATTCCAGGGACTCAGGGTGCATATTACCCCTAATGCCTGCCTTTGACGTCACAACTGGGATGCTACCAAAACAATTAATTTAGGCCAAGGAACTCCAAGGCCAGATGAATTGCTTGGCCGGTATTCTGCTGATTGTGGAATTTTATCCCCAATTTTCCTGGGCTGCAGGTTAGCCAAGTCCTGTATAATGTGGCCCATGTTTTTTTGTCGTCCTGCCAATTATTTCAAGACAGGACAACACCAACAAAGCAAACAATCCAGCTAGATTAAAGTCTCCTCCACAGTTAGAGGGAACTCCAGAGAAGGGAAAGGGGGTTTGGCTGTGAAGGCCAGTACAAAACGCTTGTCCAGAGTGTGGGCCAGGTCCTCCAGGTTTGAAGAGGTTTTGCCTTTGCACAGCCTGCCTTTTTTGATGGTCTGAGAAATATATCTCTGTCCAGAGCTGATGGCGGGCCTCAGAACTTTACACCTGAGTTCTGCAAGCTTTTCATGTATCAGTTAGCAGTTTTCTTGTGTGAGGTGCTTAACAGTTACCTGTAGGTCACTTTGGATGTCTTGACTGAAGAGTGGACAAAAGGGGAGGTGACAATGTTGTACAATAAGGGTGATCCTAAATGTCTGGAAAATTACAGGCACTTAACTCTGATAAATGTGGACTATAAACCACTCATGTCTGTTTTGACTTGGTGTTTGAAGTATGCATTCATCTTTCATATAGAAGAAGAGAAAAATGGGTTCATTTCCACACGTTCTATTTCTGGCAATATAATGCAGTACTTATTGAAAAATGAATGTACCTCAAAAATGACATCAGGGAGAATGGATGGATTATGTTCTTAGACCAGGAGAAGGCATATGTCAGAGTTAGCCATTAGTATCTGTGGGCAGTTTGTGAGAGAGTTAGATTCCCACAAGCATCTCTCAAGATGCTAAAATTATTCTACAGAGAAGCTAAGTTGATGGTTAACATCAATGATGATTTAACCTGACCCATTAGGGTTAAACAAGGTGTATGTCATGAATGACATTTCAATACAAGTATTGAAAACCTGGGAATCAAACCCCGGGTCTCAGAATAAGCCTTGCTATGACCAGGGTAGACAGGAGCCAGCCAGACTGCCAGTTGGACCAAACCATGGACCACCAGAGATATCTTACCCCAATCAGGAGTAACAGAAACCTGCCAACTTGCCAAGTGTCAAGACCAGAGGTTCAAAATCACATTAGAAACTCTGGAATTAAACCCTGACCCTCCAAAGGCTACTTGAGTCACACAAAATGGACAGGAACCTGCTAACTTGTTAAGTTGCAGACCTGAGTTATCATATTACTCTAAGACCTGCCAGACTCTTAAAGATGATTCCCCCAAATGGACATCAGATTGCTATTAACCACATGCCACCAAAGATTCAGACCTATGCTGAAGTTGTAGCTTGCCTAAAGGAGGTTACAACAAGGCCTCCTGCCATTCCTGCCAATGATCACCAGCTAATGCTAGCCTCCAGTCCAGAATGAGTAATACAATTTGACTGCTCAGGTGATGTGGTGAACAATAGCAACAGAAAAAATCATTACCACTTCTGTTCATCAGAGCAAGCACAACTAGGATCTGCCGCCTGCAAAACCAGAAGCCAAGGACTGAGCCCTGCCAGTGAACTTCCCCCAGACCTGAAATCTGCAAAAAGCAAAGAAGCAAAACTACCTTGTATAAGAACCCCAGCGGTATGGGGATGACCCCATTGTCATTTTTGATAATAAAGCTTTATGAACCTTTGGTTCAAACAAATCTTACCTTATCTAGTCTTAGTGATCTTCCATCTTAACTCTGGCCAGTGATAAGGAGCGCCTTTTGGGGAAGCTTCAAATATAGAATTAAGAAAGAAGAGAATTATTTTTTATTGGATAATACTTTAGACTTATATATACTTGACTGTGGCGGGGATTTATTTGGATCAAACCTAGGGGTTGGGCATGTGCTAGATGGGTTTGAGCCACTGGATACTTGGACGGTCAGGTGATATTGCTTGGTTACCATTATTAGTATGTCAAACAGTATATTGGAAGGGGACTAAATTGGACAATGGCTGGATGTTAAGTGGGTTGGCGGTAGCCAGAATGCTTGTTCATCCAGACCCTTGACACCAGGTAGACAATCAGGCAACCACCCCCTCCAGAGACCAACCTGCTGACCCTCCTCAGGCACTATACTGTCCCCCTGGAGCCCCCTTTGGACCTGTGCATTTTACCAAATACCTGCCCAACCCCGCCTACTTGGAGTACAACTTGGAGACCATCCTCATTGCTGATCCCTTGGCAAGGACTAGAGAAATCAAATACATAGGACGTGAAGGAAAGAGGATCAAGGTGCTACCCTTATTGTTCAAAGACAAGTACAATTATCTGCCTGCCTGCTTTGTTCCCATGACTCTGCCCTCAACCCCACAACCTGACTGCCCAATGGAACCCACCACCGCTGCTGAGACCATTTCCACTCAACTTATTAGAGTATTATACATTACCTTGACAGGATTGGTGGACTCTATGATGCCTAATTCAGGGCCCTGGTCTTTGCTTGGGCAATTTGTATCCTATATTATCAAGTTAACACCCATCCTATGGTGGGTATTACCCACTGGCCCAGCCGTACTCCGTCCCAAATCAACCAATGCCTTTACCTATGTCTGGCTTCCTGACAATATACGTCAGGGGGACCATTTTCTCCTTTTTTGTTTGCTCTTGTGATAGAGACTGTCTCAGTATCTCTGCGTAAAAGGAACAGGAAAATGCTAAAAATTAATAGGGCTTTCTACTCTCATTCAATTTAATTGAAATATACTTGGATACTTGTCAGGGATCTGGAGGACAAAGATGTGGTTATGGGGGTTCTTAAAATGTATTATAGAGCAATTAATTAAAGAGTAAATACTTCTAAATCATGTTCAATTTCATTTAAAAATACAGCAACACATGTGATTGGCACAGTTTCACAGAGCCCCTGCTTGGAAGAGGGTGATGAGCTTTTATACCTTGGATGTCCCATTACCAGGGGTGTGTTGCCAAAGATAATATGCAATTTCCTTGTTTCTAAGATGACCAAGGCAGTATAGATACAAAAATGGCTTAGTTTATCCTAACAGGACAAAGCCTTAGTGCTCAATAATTTTGTTGCATCCAAACTCTGATACATAGTAGAAGTTATCCCTCCAACAGTGGTAGCAAAGCAGTAGATAAAGCAAAAAAATTTAGATTTCATATTGAATTACCAGTTAGAAAAAATCAGTTTCCAGGATCTATACCAGGAGACAAAGAAGGGAACATTGGACTAATAAACATTGAGAGTATGCTGGATGGCTTGCAATTACGGTGGTTTGCACAAATAGCAGATGAGAAAAAATCATTGACTTGGATCCCAATTACTGAGTAATATCTTAAAAAAGCACAATAACATAAACCAAGGACAACTTTATTATGAGCTTGTAAATTAATCAGAGCACAAATGTGGCAGAAAAATATCTATCAGGATATTGGAAGGACTGCTTTAAATCATGGATGAGCAACAATTTGAGATTGAAGGTGAAAGGGTGAAATCTGAAGAAAATATGAGATATTCCTTTATGTGGTGAAGAGTATGGCTTGAAGAAAGAGTCCATATATTAGAAGGCCTTTTATTAAGCTCACTGGGCAATATCATTGGTGAAAACAGCAAACTACTGCTCTGGGTTTCTCCACCTAGAAGCACCAAACCCTTATAAAATTCCTAACTTTAAGAAGGAAAAGAACCTGATTGAGAAACTGTAAAATTGGACTGCTTGCTATGCAATTTGCTGGTTTTTTGGCTGATATGTGGATATAAAATGACCAAAGGAATGCTGTGGATGGATTATTGGTGAAGAAAAAGTACAAGAATAGGGGCCTAGGTTTCCTAGAATCATTAGTCTTTCTAGGTTAGAAAAGACTTTGATGGTTAGGAAGATCAAAGGAGTCTCTCTGGAGGAATTTAAAGCTGATAAGTTGAGAAAAAACTGAGGCAAGGTAGTGAATCTAATAAATGACAAAACTCACAACTGCTTCAGAAATCAAGAAGGGAAAAAAACTATGGGGCTGGACAAAGATGTGCTAGATTATTCTGGTTCAGAACTTCCTCTAACACCTTTGGAGAGAAATACTTCATACTAGTGTAATTTCACAAAAGTGGCATCCAAAAGAGGATCCCATGTTGCATTCTTGTAAAGTGTGTGGTGGTTTGAAAATAGCAAAAGATATATTTCTTGACTTTTTGGAAGCAAAATTATTACAGAAGTGTGTATTCTAGTGATATGAACTATATTGCCTAAAGTAAAAATTAGCTTGGAAAAACTAGTGTTGGTCTGATATCCTAGTTTTAGTGCCTCCTGATGAGTTTCTTTACTCTCAGGATAGTGTCAGAAAGTTATTAATGGTGTGGAATGGGGTTCTCTTTGGTATCTGGATTTCCAGAAACAAGAGGACCTTTTCTCTTCCTGATAATCATATAATGCCCACACTAGTCTTTGTGACGGACCAGTTACTTGCAGCTGAATATAGCAAAGAATATCATCTTTCTGGTGAGTTTGCCAACTCACAGGTTAGTCTGGCTTTTTTCTTACAGAAAAGAAAGAGGATCATATATTGAGACTTTTTAGTCTGACTTTAAAGGTTAGCATTCCAGACAGATAATATTTTGTTAGTTTAGGGTTATTATGAGCTATTCTAATTGAGGATAAAACTGCCTTACACAGAAATTAATTGTGTCAAAGTGTAAGTCATTGGTTCTAATCTTATTGAGTGATATACACTTAATATTTTACTTTTTAAGGTAAAAAACTCAAATTAAAGGGACTATTCCTTTAAGCCAAACCCTCACTAAACAACACAATGCTCTTGGCTCCCATATTTAATTACCTACCCCAAAAAATTCCAGATAATTAATATAGTACTTATTTAAAGATTATTCTCTTTTAACAGCAGCTGCAGCTGCATTTAGAGGGTCTTTTAAATGAAAAATATTTTATATTTTGCCGCAACATATTCAATTACTCCCTCTCAGGGAATTAATTCTCTGAGCAACACGCTGAATGATTCCCCAACTAATCATTAAGTTGGTGGCATTACTATCATTTGGCCATCTATTACAGGGATAAAACATTTCAAATCCTAATCAGAATACAACTTGGACAAGCCTTGTGACTTAAGAGGAACAATCACTTGGATAAGCTCCATGACTACCATGACATACATGGACAGTATATTGCTTCCCATGATACTATATATTCTCCTATATTCATATCTAATAAAGTATCATTACCTTCTTAATTTTCCCCTTTATCTTGTTTATTATACTTCACAGAAGTATATACCCAACACTTTTAAGGACAAGATAAATAAGCTGAAAAGATAAAGACACAATGTTGTATTTCTGATAGAGTTGTTGTTTTTATTATCTCTTTACTCAAAGTACAACTAATATAATAAACTAATGGCTAAGATGAGACTGAATTCTATAAACCTAATGTGTATAGTTAAATGTATAAATTGCGTAAATATCAATCTTTATTATTTGTATCAAGGGAAGAGTTATATAGGATAATCTAATTGTAATTGGCCACAGATCCTCAGGATCTTATCTCAATATAATGATCTCATTACCTTTCAGCCCATCTTCTAATGAACCCCAAAGATGGGCTAATTGACCCTGAGCTCTACTGGACTATTCCTTCATCCAAATAAGAGTGCTACCAGTACCTTTAAAAAGCTTAATTAATAGAAAGAAAATGCTGTCAGTAATGGCTAGTTTGCACTAACCACTTTATGACACACATCCAGTATAACAGTTTATTGATAGTGATGAGGAGGCAACTTTGGGAAACTTCAAAAATCTATCAGAGAATAATATTGCTATTGAAATAATATATTAGGCTTTATAGTCAAATAGATTATGGCAAGGATACAAGTTGAATAATTGAATGAGTGATCAGGAGGGTGACTAAGATAAGGAATAGATGAATAGATGGGTAATTCAACTAGAAATTACTTTGATGCCGAATTGGGAAATCCATTGGGAATTTAGTTTGATACCAAATAAGTGTGACAGAAATCACCAGATAGTAAGAAGCTGTCTCCAAGTGGTGTGGAATCACCACCCAAATCCACATGGAGTTAATGATTAACCACCAACGCAGCTTCAAACACTGTTTAGTGAAATTTTCAATTGAGATAATAGGATTAAGTAAAATAATTAACCTTGACTAAAGTAGCCCAAGATAAATAGCCTGCAAAAGCATCAGAGTGTCTTCAGAATAAAATTCAGGACATTGAGATAGAACTAGATTTTCAGTTTCAAAGGGAGGTGGAACAACTCCAAGATTGGCAGGCATGGGATTAACATTGGGCGGAGGCAGCAACAAAGTGCCAACGGCAGGGCCCCATCTTCCAGTGATGATCCAGCTAAGAATTAGAATTTATGGGATGTAGAACAACAAACCAACTACAGGATGCATTTGAAATTAAATTTATACCACAGGATATATGATTTTATTGAGTAAAAATTTGGGAGGACTCAACTCTTAAGAGTTGAAACAGTGAAAATTATTCAATATATATCAAAATTTGACTAAGCAATACTGCCTGGATCCTGTGCTCCTATTCCTTTCACATTGTTAAGTGAGTATCTAGTCCAGGTTGCAAAGAATCCTTGAGTGACCAAATTCTGATGACCATGCTGATAAATAAGATCATACCAGGTGGTCCTCAAACTATGTTGATTTATCAATGTCAGCTTACAGGGGCAGACAAGATTCAACTGGCAAACTGGAGCAGCTGTACCCCATTTTCAATCAACTTTTTGATTCAAGTCTGTTAAATCAGTCAATTTTTTAAAGGTTGTGAAGAATTTTTGACCAGGGATTGTGTAAAGCTTAATTCATTAGGCGGCTATTGGCAATTAACCTGGGCCAATCAATTACCCTTTTGGAAATTAGTGTCAACTTACCATATAATTAAATACATGATTAGTGGGCCATGACGTTGTTGCCAAGGAATATTGCGCCATGCCGCCGCCACCTTAAATAACAAGCGCCAAAACGCCAAGATTAATTATTCTTGGTGCCAGATTGCCGCTCTAGTTTACATCAAGTGCCGGGACGCCAGTAAAATTATTGCAAGCGCCAGAGTGCTGCAATAATTAAAATTGATATCCAAGGCGCCAGCTTTGAGAGAAAATAATGCCAAGGCGCCAGGTCTGAATATAGAAGTTTCTGTATACCAAATATGAGTGATATCTGGTGCGCTAGCAGGGGGCACCCTTGTGCTAGGTGCCACAGCATTGTGGGATTGTGCCCTAAAATGGAAAGTTGTCCCTTTCAGCACCAGCACAACCAAGACTCTACAGTGTGCTGGAATGTTCTAGAAGACATTGTCAGTGACTGGTGATTAGTAATATGAGAATACCCCTATATAAGGTGTTGGCAGTAAACGCCAAGGGGCAGAATTTTACCTACTTGTATAGGACCCAATAAAGCTAATCATTGCAATCCAATTTGGTCAATGTCTTCAGAATCTTCACATTCAAAGGCACATAGTGAGTGTGTGCCCCTGCCTTTTAATTCTTCTGTTGAATCTGCTAGTGTGCGCCAATTTTTAACAAGTGGTGTCACTACAGGGGCACCACACACTCCAAGCAACCCTTGTCCTCCAAGTCTGACGCGCCTCCTATTATCCCCAAAGACCTAACTGGATTTGGGGAATGTCACTTGGTAATGGAAACCAGCGACGTCAAGAGAGACCAGCTTTTCTGTCAGCAAGAGAATGTGATCAACATAGAAGACCTACACATACTTTCTTCCTGCCAGTACACTGAAGTTCCCGTGGTACCGCTGGCACGCCTTACCCTGGTCAATTGCCAAGACCTGGCATTGGTGGCCTCTGGACTTTTCCTTGGGTATCAGCTTAGCCTGGAGCCTGCCAATACCCAGTTGTCCCTCTTCCACCCTCATCCTGAGGCTCAACGCCTCATGACTATATTTCACAGTTACCTGGCAACTGATTAAGGAAACCTTGTTCATGCCACAGTATGGAGTAAAGATTGACCTTGAAAATGATGTTCCTGAAATATTGGGGCAGGCAATCCCTCTGTATTACAAGCAAACAAACCCAGAGATGGGTAGCCAAACCACTCCCTATGTTAACCTTGCATATTGCAATGGTGTTGTCCCAGCCAAGTACCGTAAGTTGGGACGTTGGGTTAAACATCTTTCCACCCAAGTTGAGGAATATAAGGGTCTGCCATTGTGCGCCAACTCTTCTTACACTATCCCGGCTGGCCATCAGGTGCTAATGGGTATTAGATTAGATTTACAAATCCCTCAAGAGCTTTACGGGGAAATAGAAACCCCCCGGAATTACTCTAGGCTAGAACCCCTGGTTGTGCCTGGCATTGCGCTACCTAATCATGGGCCCATAAAGGTATTGCTTGCCAACCTCAATCACTCTCCTGTCAAGGTAAAACACCATCAAGTAGTGGCGTACCTGCATCTATTACCGGTAGAAGAGGTAACAGAGATACACAATTTTGGCACCTTGGATGAGTTCAGCCTCCCTTTGGAAGAAGTAACACCGCCTGCTGTATGCATAATAATTCCAAAGGAGCAACTGCAAGGACTCACTGTTGCCCAACAGGACGCAGTCCTTGCCCTGTTTGAAAAATACAAGGAGATATTTACCAAGGATGACTTTGACCTTGGGTGTGCATGTAACACACTCCACCACATCAACACAGGCAAGGAACACACTATACATCTTTGCCCCATACAACGTTCTTGTGCTTCTGACGCCGCAGTAGATCAGGAAATTAAGAAGCTGGTCTAACTAGGTCTACTTGTCCCATACAAGAGCCTGTGGTTGTCCCCAGTACTCATAGTCAAGAAGAAAGATGGGAGCAACCGTGTTGTCATTGACTATTGCAAGATTAATAACATCACTAATGTCAAAACCGCAGGCTTGACCCGCCAGCAAGGTTCCAACCAAGCGGGTTTGTGACCCGCAATCTAATTACCCAGTCACTCAAAGCCAGACTAGGAAGTCAACTCGGATTATCAAATCCATCAACATGAACAGATGATGATCCTTCACGGTGGATACCTCAATTTGGCGCTTGACTCATTAGCAGGATCAAGCCACCCCCTCTTTCATCCAGCCGTGTGATCACCAATCATGTTTCTGCCATCCATTGATTCACAATAGCTATATAATCACTATCTTACAATAAAGATTATTATCTATCTTCTAAATATTTTTCCCCGTGTAACTCTGCTAAAACAGCACAGTTACAACATTGGTAGCACAGGTAGGTTCTCCATCCTACCTTATCTTGAAAAATTCCGCCTGTTGCCTGCACACGCCACAGCCAACAAATACTCAACAGAATTATGTCTGGCCTTCTGCCCGGCTGGACGCCGTATGCTCCTGGTACTGCAATACCTGATGGTTTTGTCCTCTACCAAAACACAGTGATCCTGCTACCCGCCTTCAACGCCCTGTCTGCCCAAGGGTTCTTTCAGGCGCCCTCCTTGATGCCACAACCAGCTGGCAAAACCACCATGCCCGCCTATGTTGCACAAAAACTTTGCAGCGCCGCCTTGGAGCCCTTTGCAGGGGCCAACAACAACAATGCTGCTGCATAAATCCAGTCTGCCCAAAGCAAGCTGGCTCAGATGGAATGCCCACAGCAATTTCAGATTGCGGAGATTTCCATTTTTCTGACCCATGATGCTGGCACCTGGTGTGACAAGTGGCACAAAGAGCACACTGACAAGAACTGGGACACCTTCAAACAGGACTTCTTGGCGAGATTTGTGCTTAAGGATACAGCACTCATGATCATACACCAAGTAAAGAGCCTAACCCAGACAGGCACTGTGAAGGAACTTACCCGCATCTACGAGGAACTCTGTCTCTGTGCCCCATCCAATATGGCCTTTGACACACCAGTCACACACCTCATGTACTATGACACTCTCAAGTTGCACGTGATGAGACATGTGAACCTGGACCAGGTTACCAACCTGCAAAGCCTGTACCGTGAAGCAGCAAAAGTGGAACAAACATCCAACGCTCTACACAAGGCACTGACTGGGAAACAAGAAAGACCCAAGGACTCACATTCAAGCAGATGCTCCTCTCAACCACCTCCTGGAGGCAACGGCAACAACAACCACAAGCCCACAGGTTCAAATGGGAATGGGAATGGGAATAACGGCCAATCAAATTGTACCCATTTCTGTGTCACCTCCACCCAAGGCAACCAAGATGAGGGAAAAGCTTGGGGAGAGCACTAAGCAAGCCAAGCTCTCCCCACACAACTCCTGACTTTCCCAACAATGAATACTGACCCTAGGACGTGGACCAATGCCCAATGATCCAAGTACCCTTGGAAGACCTGGTACTATACACCATCACCAGACATCCCAATAAATTGATGTCTTACCCTTTCCGCTTTTGCAGTTACACAGGCTCAACACTATTGGACTTGGGCGCAGATTGAACTTTAGTCAACAGCAGCTTTGTGAATAAATTCAAGCTGGTCACTAATCCTTTGCAGATTAAAAATGTGGTCCTGGCTGATGAACATCACATTGCCGTGACAAAAGAAACTGCTCCCTTCTCTGTCATGCTTGAGAACCTCCACTCCATCATCCAAGGTCCCGTCATTGACTTCCCTAAGTTTGACATTGTACTGGGACTAGACTGGTTACAGAGAAACAACCCCCACGTGGACTGGGCAACCTCAGTGCTGACCATCAAGCGTGAAGGTGTCAACTACCAAATCTACCCAGACTCTGTAGACCAACTCCTATGATACCACGTCTTTGTACGCATCACGGAGACTTTGGACGAGAAGGAAAACCTGAAAGCAATTGACTGGGACTCCTGCCAGTATGAAATCATACACTTCAAGGATCACCAGGACACCTCCACACTGCAAGATTGCGACATTGTGGCCCGTCATCCAGAAATCTTCAAAGAGGCGTTACCCAGGCTACCCCTTGAGAAACACATCCAACACTCTATCCAACTCAAGGGGGCTGTACCCAAGGCACACCCCATTTACAGGCTGACCCAAAACAAGGACAATGCCTTGCGCGCCTATCTCAAGGAGGCACTGGAAAAAGGACTTATCTGTCCCTCACAGTCTCCCTTTGGGGCCGCCGTATTTTTTGTGGCTAAAAAGGACGGTACCTTACGCCTGGTCACGGACTACCGCGCCTTGAACAAAGTCACCATTAAGAATTGCTACCCATTACCACTAATTGACAATCTCTTTGACACCTTGGGAGGAGCCTCTGTCTTCTCCAAGATTGATCTAACTGCAGGCTACAACCAGATTTGCATCAAGGAGGAAGACATCCCCAAGACAGCCTTCCGTACTAAGTACAGTTTCTACAAATGTGTGGTACTCAACTTTGGCATGACCAATGCCCTTTCTACCTTTGTAACCTTCATGAATGAAGTATTTGCACTACACATAGGCAAACACGCCCTCGTGTACCTGGACAATATCATTGTCTACAGCCCCTTGGTGGAACAGCACCACAAAGACCTGGAGGAAGTCTTTGCAACCCTGGCATGACACAAACTGTTGACCAAGCCCTCCAAATGCCAGTTCTTCCAAGAGCAACTACCCTTATTGGGACACATAGTCTCAAAAGACAGCATCAAACCCAACAGTTAGAAGATACAAGCCATCTGCAAAATGCCACCTCCCAAGGACAAACCAGAACTCTGCACCTTCTTGGGAATGGTGGTCTATGTACAACGCTTCATACCCAACTGTGGCGTCTTGACCGCCCCCTTGTCTGCCATAACAGGCGCCAAGTCCAAGTTTGTATGGACCCCCCAACGTGACCTCTGTTTTAGACGTCTCAAGGAAAAGCTCACAACAGCACCCATCTTACAATACCCCAAACAAGACGGAGAATACCAGATGGAAACCAACGCTTCAGATCCATCCATTGGGGGAGTACTACAAATCAAGAATAGTGATGGTGATTTCCTGCCCGTAGCCTACAAGTTGCACAAACTGACAGATGGCAAGTGTCAATACCCAATCCACAACAAAGAACTGTTGGCCATTGTACACTTCCTAGTCAAATGGCGCTGTTACCTGGAATAGCAGGAAGAATTCACAGCACTAACCAATCATAAGTCACTCATATATTTCAAGACACAAGCAAACCTGTCACGCCGCCAAGCACGGTGGATGGAAATTGTAGTGTTGCAACTGAACCAATGAGAGTTCAGTATTTGGAATTGGGGAAGACAACAGTCCAATAGGAAAGGACAGAATAATAAGAATAAGGTATTGTTTATTGTAGGGTACTGTGCTTAATATACTATATGGGGAAAGCCACAAGGCCACAAGGGGGTGGCATAGTGGGGAGTTCCATGTAGGGTTTGGGGCCAAGGAATAACTTTTGCGGGGATTAGCAGGTCAAATTGGCAGCGCTCCTAATTAGGATGAAGTACCCGCCATTTGACATTGCCATCAGATTAACTCATAATGTTAGATACGTCAAGGGGCAACTCATCAAGCGCCCCCTGTGTATTGTAAGATACATTAGCAGGCAAGGCTGGAAACTTAATTGCAACACCCCCCTTGCCCCCTGCTTGTTGTCAGACACCAGGACTGGAGTCTGCAGAAGGTCTGGGAAAGTCCGCACAAACAACCTTTGTGTGGGGATGGCACGGCAGGGGCGCAAGCAATTGTGATGAAGTTTCTTGGTGTTTCCCTGGGCATCCTCAAGTTGGTAGGTGTGGTTGTCATATATGGCAGCTACCTTGAAGGGCCCCAGGTGGTTGGGTTCTAATTTGGCAGAATTGGGATTGAGGGTGTAGACAGGGTCACCTACGGTGTATCTAGCTTTGAGGTGTTTTGTCCCTCCTGCAATCCGCTTGTGTTTGATTTCCCAGGCTTTGGCACGCCATTGGTCTAGGGAGGGAGTTGGCACTAGGGGGGGGTTTTCCGGGAACCTTGGACCGTAGTTTCCCCTGTTCAACCCCTGTCAGACCGTCAGGTGTTCCAAAGGCCAGGGTGTTAGGGCTAAACCCAGTGCCCCTGTTGATTCTTGCTCGCAGGATCAGTAGGGCGGTGAGAAGGTGTTCAGTCCACACAGTGTTAGGGTTCTCTTATGAGAGCTTGGCAATCAGTTGGACCAGGGAGCCATTTAACTGTTCCACGCGTCCATTGGCTTGCGGATGGTAGGGGTTGTGACTATATGTTGGAGCGCGTTCTTGACGCAGTAAGCCTTCACAACGTGCCCAACAAGTTCTGGCCCGCCATCTGTGATGAGACGTTTGGGTTGCCCAAAGCAAGCCACAATCTCCTGGCCAATAAAGCAGGTAACAGTGGTGACGGTGTGGTTTGTTGTGGCCCAGGCCACTGGCCAACGCGTGAAGTAGTTGATAGCGGTGATAATATACTTCTTACCCAGTCTGTCTTTGGGAAGCAGTCCCACAATGTTGAGGGCCCACTGTTTGAAGGGTTCCATGGTCTTGATGGGTAGGACAGACTTGGGAGGTGCAGGTTTGGACGTATTATTTTCACACAATACACATGTCTTGAGGATATCCAAGATGTCTTGGCGCATGCGTGGCCACCAGACCTTACATTTCATAATCTCAAAGAGGTTACGCCCTCTGATGTGACCCAAGGTTTGGTGGTAGTGCAAGATGGTGTCCCCTTGTTGTGTGGTGGGAATGTACGGCGTCTTCTCACCTGTCTCTGCCCGGCGGCAGACATTACCAGCATTGATGGTGATTTGGCTCTTGTTGTCCTTTGGCTTGGAGATGGTGACCAAGTTAAGGCCCTTGTAGTGGGTTGCATCAGGGCGTAGGTAGAGCATGGGCCAGTCTGGGTCCAAACCGTTGTCCCCAGTGATGGACACTACATAGAGTTGTGAAAGAGCATCAGCTGTGACGAGTTCCTTCCCAGGCTTATATTTGATGCGTAATTGGTAGGGGGATAGGCGCTCAACCCATCCTGCCTGGCGGCGTGTCAAGTGAGACTGCATGTTGAAGTATTGAAGTGACTTATGGTCCGTCAGAACACGGGGTGGGAAGGTCACACCTTCCAGGTAACAACGCCACTTCTCAACGCAGTGTACAATGGCTACCAGCTCTTTATCATGGATGGGGTAACATTGTTCTGAGTCAGTGAGCTTCCTGGATTCATATGCTATGGGAAGAAAGACGCCATTATCAGTTTCTACCCTTAGCACGCCCCCTATGGCCCTGTCAGAGGCGTCAGTCTCAAGTTTGTACTGTTGGTTTCAATTGGGGAACTGCAGTACTGGTGCAGTTGTGAGCCTTTGCTTCAATGTCTCAAAGGCTTGATCTCTGGTGGGGGTCCAATGAAAGCACTGTTTGGTATTGAGGAGCTCAGTGAGAGGTGCAATTATTTCCCCACAATTGGGGATGAACTTGCGTACATAGGCAACCATGCCCAAGAATGTTTGCACTTGGCCCACATCAGTGGGGGGCGGCATGCTAGTGATTGCCTTGATTTTGGCAGGATTGGGCCTTATCCCTTGGGCGGAGATGGTGTGCCCAAGGAATATCAACTCCGACTTGAGAAACTCACATTTGAAGGGTTTAGCTTTTAGCTGGTTTTCCCAAAGGGTGTTGAGGACAGCACGGAGGTGTTGGAGGTGTGTGGTTTGATCTTGACTGAAGACAATAATGTCGTCAAGGTACACCACCCCACACTCTTCAATAAATTCCTCAAAGGCTTTGTTCATTAACATGGCAAAGGTGGAGGGAGCATTGGTCATTCTGAAGTTCATGACATGACACTCAAACAACCCGTAGCGTGTGTGGAAGGCAGTTTTTGCCTCATCCCCTGGTGCAATGTGGACCTGGTTGTACCCTGCAGTGAGATCAATCTTGCTAAATACCTTTGCGCCTGCAAGTGTATCAAACAGGTTGTCAATTAGCGGCAGGGGGTATTTATTTTTAACTGTCACCTCATTTAGGGCGCAGTAGTCTGTGACCAGGCAAAGGGACCCGTCCTTCTTGGCTACAAAGAAGACCACCACTCTGTATGGAGAGAGCGAGGGGCAAATGAAGCCCTTATCAAGCGCGTCCACAAGGTGCTGGCGGAGGGTCTCATCTTCCTTTGGTGTGAGACAGTATAATGGTTGTGCTTTAGGTAACAATCCTTGAAGTTGTACAGTGTGCTGGATCTCCCAGGGTGGAGGTAGTTGTGCAAGTGTTTCACTGAATACGTCCTTGTACTCCTCAAGGAGTGCAGCTAGTGCTGGTGGCGTTGACAAGGGAGGGATTGCAGATGGTTCTGCACAGATAACTTTAACTGAGCATTGATTAAAGTCTAGTTTCCCCCCTTGAAATCATGTGCCTGTTTCTTTCATTCTGACAAACACAGTGTTGTGCAGTAGTTTGTTCATTTCCGTGGGGTAGATCTGGAACCCTACCCCGTTTCTATTGAGGGTGATGACAGAGGTATCCCAGTCAATGTAGGGGTGGTTATGTTGGAGCCAGTTGAGGCCAGTAATTATGTCGTGGCTGAGGTCTGCCATGATTGGCCCAGAGAGCTTAACCTGGATGTTCCCCATTCTTACAGAGAAGGGTACTGTCTTGTGGGTGATGGCAATTCTGCAGGAATCAGCTACAGTACTGCTTTGAATCTGCTGGGTACTCAATCTAATTGCTGGGAGTCAGCAAACACTTGATCTACCATGGTGTGATTGGCCCCAGTATCTACCAGTAGCTTGTGGGTGTTCCCACGGAAACAGAAGGGATAGGACAAGTGTGTTACTTTATTTGAGGAGTGGGCAGCTTGCAACACGGAATCATCACTATGGACCTGAAAGACGTCCAGAGTTTTGACCTCGTGAAGATTGTAGTCGCAGGAGTTCTTTTCAGGCAAGGGATGAGAGGACGGGTCAGTCAGGGTTGTAAGGCCTCTTGTTGCTACAGCCCCCAGGCTTTTCCCTGATCCTCAATTAGCGCTAGATGGAGCTCCCCCTTGCGGGGGCGTTTAGTTGCACCTTCTTGTTGACAAGGTTGGCAATGGCCCACTTGACCTTGGCCATCATTGGGTGCAGGACGTGGCTGGGGCAGAGCATTGTTGATGCGGCAGAAGCCCATTAAAGCCTGGTTATTGGCCTCTACAATGGCTTTATAGCAGTTGTCAATAGAGGTGCAGCGGCCAACGGGAACCCACTTGCAGATATGGGGTTTTAACCCATTAATAATGAGGGTGAGCAACATGGCATTCCCATTGGTCACTGCTTTGGGGGCAGCAGCCAGGGCTTGTTACCACGCAGCAAGATACTTAGGGACGGAACCAGTCTGCTTGATGGCTAAGAGGGGAGTTCCCAAGATGATGGGAGAGAAGGTTTCACTATATTGGGACTTGGTGGCGTCTCAAAATGTTGCCCAGGTGATGTCAAACTCCTGGCTGGCCCAGTTGATGAACCACACAGCAGCGGGCCCTGTAAGGCAGCCAGATGCAGTGGCAACCCACATGGACTCAGGAACCTGACAGATACAAAGGCGTGTTTTGGTAGACTGGAGCCAACTGACAATGTCAGCTCCTTTGACACCGCCAGTGAAGGACTCTAGTTAGAGGTTGAGCATATGTTGGGATAGGTTCAACTGTGGCAGGGTGACGCTGGCGTCACGCTGCCCAAGGCGGAGCCAATTGTATACACTGGTGAGAACTAACTGGTCTTGATAGATGACATATACTTTGGGAATGTCCCCCTTGGGGATTGGAAGGAACATCTCATGTTGTGGAGTAGCCATATGGCCCGTACTCTGTCCTTTCTTGGGGGGAATTTTGTTTTTAAAATAGGTTGTAACCTACTTCCGCTACCACTGTTGCAACTGAACCAATGAGAGTTCAGTATTTGGAATTGGGGAAGACAACAGTCCAATAGGAAAGGACAGAATAATAAGAATAAGGTATTGTTTATTGTAGGGTACTGTGCTTAATATACTATATGGGGAAAGCCACAAGGCCACAAGGGGGTGGCATAGTGGGGAGTTCCATGTAGGGTTTGGGGCCGAGGAATAACTTGTGCAAGGATCAGCAGGTTGAATTGACAGCGCTCCTAATTAGGATGAAGTACCTGCCATTTGACATTGCCATCAGATTAACTCATAACATTAGATACATCAAGGGGCGGCTCATTGAGCGCCCCCTGTGTATTGTAAGATACGTTAGCAGGCAAGGATGGAAACTTGGTTGCAACATTAGAAAGGTTTAACATGCTCATTCAATATAAGCCTGGGGCCAAACTTGCCATGGCAGACGCCCTGTCCCGCCTGTATGTCCGCGCTTCTAGGGGAGAGAATGGGCTTGACCCAGACTGGCCTCTCCTAGTGCTCCGTACAAAAGACAAAGGATTCCCCACAGGCACAACCAATATCACCAAAGAAACGGTCATCAAGAATGAGCACCTCTTTGCTGACTTAACGGGACTCTTCACAGAAAAATGTCAGATGGCACAACCATTCCCTACATTCCCACACATCAACAAGTTGATACCATTCTTTGCTACCACAGAGATCTCGGACATACTAAGAGCCAAAATCTATACAAATTCCTAAAACATAAAGCCTGGTGGCCAACCCTATACCGCAATGTCCAGGAAGTGTTAGAACAGTGTGAGGTCTGCAAAAAGTTTGCCAAAAGCAAACCCCCGCCTAAGTCTGTACTCCCCATTCAAACCAACTACTGTTCAAGGTATGGGCTCTTGACATTGTGGGCCCCATGCCAGGAAAACACAATGACAAAAAATACATCATCACAGCCATCAATTTTGCAACAAGGTGGCCAGTAGCCCAAGCAGTGAAAACACACACCGGTAACAACGGCTGACAATTCATTGGCAAGGAAATAATCAGCAGGTTTGGAAAGCCAGAACTCCTGATAAACAATGGGTGCAAAGAATTGACCTCCAAAAACACCAATGTGTACCTCGCCAAAAATGGGGTCAAACACACTGTCACAACACCGTATCATCCACAGGCTAATGGACACGTAGGGTGGCTTAATGGTAGCCTTATGCAAGCCCTAGCCAAACTCACCGCCGGGAGACCTGAAGACTGGTATAAGCAGCTATCAACTGCATTACTTGTGTGCCAAACCTGAGTGAACAGATCCACTGGGAAAAGCCCATTTGAACTGGTATACGGCACACAGCCAAATATAATTCAAGCATTGACAGGACCCAAACTGGAAATTCCAAGTCAGGTCCCCCCTTGCTCAGATCCTCAAGTAATAGAGGCCAACAGCGAGCAAGCAGCCAAAGAAAAGGAACACTTACAAAAGACTTTTGTTCCCATCCTCCAGAGACATAAAGTTGGGGACAAAGTCTGGGTCATGAATGTTGACAAAAGCAAACTACAACCCAAAAAAGTAGGACCAGCAATCATTCTAAAGGTAAAAAAAATAACACTTACCTTGTGCAAGGGCTCGGGAAACACAAGCAAGACAAGACTTTACACCAAAACCGCCTACAACCCTGCAAAGTGAGGCAGAAACAACAAGAAACCTCCCTGCCCACCACCAAACAACAACTGGTTCAGTATGGCACCCGGGCTCCTGACAACCTCCCTGACAACCTGCCTCCAGAGGAGGCCAACTTTCAGCCAGGGGGTGTCAAAACCGCAGGTTTGACCCGCCAGCAAGGTTCCAACCAAGCGGGTTTGTGACCCACAATCCAATTACCCAGTCACTCAAAGCCAGACTAGGAAGTCGACTCAGATTACCAAATCCATCAACATGAACAGATGATGATTCTTCACGGTGGATACCTCAATTTGGCGCTTGACTCATTAGCAGGATCAAGTCACCCCCTCTTCCATCCAGCTGTGTGATCACCAATCATGTTTCTGCTATCCATTGATTCACAATAGCTATATAATCACTATCTCACAATAAAAATTATTATCTATCTTCTAAATATTTTCCCCGTGTAACTCTGCTAAAACAGCACAGTTACAACACTAAGAAGGACTCCTATCCTCTTCCACGTATTGATGATGCGCTTGACCGCCTGGGAGGCGCTAAGTTCTTCTCTGCAATGGATCTAATATCTGGATATTGGCAGATTGAATTGCCTCCCAAGGAACAAGAAAAATGTGCCATCATCACCAGTCAAGGTCTCTTCCAACCTACCCAAATGCCACAGGGACTGTGCAATGCACCTGTCACATTCCAATGTGCCATGAATGATATGCTCCATGACCTCAAGCTGAGCTGCGTTTTAGTCTATCTGAATGACATCAATGTCTTTCCACAGACATTATCTAATCACCTTCAACACCTTGGGGGGGGTTTTTTGGCGCCTAGCGGCTGCTAACCTTAAGGTCAAACCCAGGAAGTGTGACTTCTTTAAGGATCAGCTCAAATACCTTGGTTTTGTGGTCAACACCAAAGGATAACAGCCTCAGCCAGCCAAAATCAAGACCATAGAGAAAATGAAGGTGCCATTCAATAAATGGGATGTCCAGGTGTTTCTGGGCATGATTGGTTATTATTGGCTCTTTGTCAAAGACTTCTCAAGGAAGGGGGAGGCCCTCTTCCATTTGTTGAAGAGTGATGTGGAATTTGACTGGACCCCAGCCTGTCAACAAGCCTTTGACACCCTAATCTTGAGTCTCATGAACAAACCAATCCTGCAATACCCAGACTTCAGCCATGAATTCATTATTCAAACAGATGCCTCACTGACTGCTTGGGTGGTGTGCTTTTCAAGGTGGATTCCAATGGTGAAGAGCACCCTGTTACCTACTGCAGCAGAACTCTGAACGTCCATGAGTGTAACTATACTGTGACTGAATGAGAGTGCCTGGCAGTGATATACACATATAAACAGTTTTGTGTATATCTACATGGTGTTCACTTCAAAGTAATCACAGATCATGCATCATTACGCTAGCTCCAGAACTTGAAAGAACCTGAAGGGAGCCTAGCACAATGGGCACTAAAGCTCCAGGCTTACAACTTTGAAATATCACACAGAGCAGGCGTCAAACATCAGAATGCGGATGGACTGTCTCAGCTACCAACAGTAGCCCACCTGGCTGATGTCTCTGACCTACTTTATGATAAAATGTTGGCAGGCAACTACCAGGATGAGCCTGCAGAAGTCAAGCACACTCTAGATAGGCTGCTGGAAGATACCAAAATCAAGAATGGGCATATATTGAAACACACTTCAGAAGGAATAAGAATAATGCCCAGACCATTGGAACGGGCTGATATAATGGTTTGCGCTCATAAGGCAATAGGTCATGGCAACTTCTGGAAGACACTTGCACAACTAAAAACCACATACTTTTGGGAAGCCATGACCTTTGACATACAAGAAACTCTGAGCTGCTGTAAAGAATGCCAAGGGGGAAATCTGTTCAAAAAGTCAACAACCTATCACTTAGCTTGGCCTAACTTTGCTTGGCACACCATCTCAATTGATGTCATAAGACCCTTGTCAGTCAGCAACTATTGCACCAAGTACATCATTGTTGCAATAGACCACTTGACCAAATGGGTGGAAGCAAAGGCGGTGCAAAACTTAGGTGCTAACACTACTGCAAAATTCCTACTTGAACAGATCATATTACATTGCAGTTGCCCCCAAGTTATCCTCACTGACAATGGCACCAAATTTACTTCCCACATGGTGACCAAGCTTAATGAACTTATGGGAATCCAAGGAGTATTTTCAACACTCTACCACCCCAAATCAAATGGAATGGTAGAGATAGTTAATGGGACTTTATTAGGCATCTTGAGAAAATTGGCTGCTAGCTGCCCTGCTGAGTGGAACACGTTCCTGCCACCAGCTATCTTTGCCTACAATAGTGCCACTCACTCCTCTACAGGGAAATCACAATTTCAACTCTTACATGGCAGGCACCCTGCACTACCCCCCATTCTATACTCCTGCATTGGGGAAGAAGACACTCAGTCACCCCTTGTATACCAGCAAAGTCTTGCCCACACATTAATTCAATTACAGTCAGAAGCCTATTCCAATGCATTGGCCAAGAAGATAAGGAGTCAGGAAAAAGATAACGTCTGATGGGCCCCTCTCCAAGAGTTCCAAGTAGGCAACTGGGTACTCTTCCATAACACACATGGATTTGGCAAAGCGCACAAACTGGCTACCCTATGGATAGGCCCATTTGAAACCATCTCTTGGATGTCCACAGACGCCTATATTATTAAAGAGGTTAAGGATGAATGGATGATCAACCGGGTACATGCAAAGCTCCTGAGGAAGTTTGTAAAGAATTCCCCTTACAAAGAATAAAGTGATACAACTACAAAGAATTAAGTATATGGGGGAGTAAAAAGAGGAACTGAGACAAACAAAACAAAAAAGAATAAAGTATAACTATAAAGACAAAATAAGGAAGCAATGCTTTATTGCTGGATTATTCAGGAGAACAACATCCAGAGCCAGAAGAAAGAGACCAATTGCCTGGAGGACCGTTGGAGGTACCTGCGGAAGGGACACTGTCTGCGGGAAGATGGGGGATGAAATGACGGCTGGAAGTGGAACAAGGGCGCTTTGATGCTGAGAGAGGAACCAGAGGAGCTACCAACTTGTATTAATCATTATCCATTTGGTTACAGACAAAGGCAAGAGCCACCAACATTTGGCACCAAGCCAATTGAGAATTGCAGGACATACTGGTCCAACCGCACAGAGGCAAACAAAGATTACTCTTGTTAACCAGACGTCCCCACCCACCACGAGTAGAGAAGGCAGAGCTTATAGTAAGACAGTCAAGCAGTACATCCTCCATATAGGAGTAGCATGCTGGAAAGTGTGGGGTTTCTGGTCACCAGTCCCCAAAGTGTGTCCTGGATTGTAGCCAGGGATTAGCTTAGAGGAGTTGTCATTTTCCAACAGTGGTGAGTGGTTGGTTAGGAGCTTATACTTGGCCTGCATAAGAGCAAACTCTTCCAGTACCTTCCCAATTACCAGGCAAGCGTCTCCACCATACACTTGTATTTCAGCAGGCGCCAGCTCTTCTGTAGGTTGATACCAATCCTGTAGTAGTCTAGCAAACTCTCCCCCAATAAAATTTCTTCCTCTATCTGTCATTTCAAGATGCCTAGTCACCTTTTCCCACTCCTCCTGGGAAGACTTACTAGAGGCAAATTTTCTGCAACCTAGGCAATAGAATTCTTTGTCCCCTGGGCTAGGGTAGAAGATGTGGGGTAATTTACTCATAGAGCTTATATTCTTTTATCACAGGAAATTTGGGTAGGGGTTGTAATAGGCGCTTTATTCACAGTCAGAAGGAAGATTCCCTTAGAAACCTTCTGATATATGACCTTGGGATAAGGAATAATGAGGGTTTTGTGCCAATACTTGGAGTCTTTTAACAATTGCTTGGACTCCTTGTACTTGGTCTTTGTCTCCTGCTCCTTGGTCTTCTGCACTTTGGTCTTGGGCTCCTGTGGTCTTTTCCTAGCTCTGGCTTCCTAATCTTGGTATTTTGCTCCTTCTGTAGCTCTTGTGGATTTTGTAATCCACTTTATCCAGTCCCTGAAGAGTCTCAGATAGCTCTCCCGTTTATAGCCCCTTGTTTCAGACCAAAAACTTCTCTTAGAACTCTGGTTTTCAAGCACTTATACTATCCTGTTTCTTTCCCTCTACAATATATTAGACTTTAAAACTTACTTCAGCCAATGAAAGCCCTGAATTTCCTGCTTCTGCTCCTCATTTTTTAGGCTCTAACTCTTAAGTTAAAGCCCTCAAAACACTGATCAAACAGACTTTGGCTCGCAGCCAATCATACGCCTCAATTCAACAGTTTTGCCAAACATTTCACCCACATTACTTGCTCTTGACCCTGTTTAAACCCAAGGCTGTCTTGCTCTGGGTAAACAACTGCTCTGTGTTTCAAACGGTTTTTCTGTGAATCCCGTCATGTTTCCCCAGCAAATCTTGAGCGCTTCCACATATGTTTTACTTAGGCAAATTTTGACCCCACAATTTTACAACGTTTCTCTGTATTTTCCCCCAAACTTTTGCAACTTTGAACCCACTTGCTGCTTGTCCTCTTGCCTCTCCTAGTTGTTCTTGGCAAAATTTGCTCTTTTGCCTTTACGGTTTCTCTGTCCTCTTTCTTGCTCCCTTTTTACTTAATTCTCCTTTTTAAATAAATTTACAGTTTTTCAAAACTGTAGGTAATTTTTTTCTTCTCTACCTTTTTGATTATCTGATATTTAATCCTTTTTTAATCAGAATCAGGTAGTATTTAATCATTATTTAACTGCTTCTTTGTATCCATTTTTCTCTCAAAAGACACTAAAATCAGTTCTTCCAGCCTCTGTATCCAGTCTGGCTAGTTCCTTCAGGTTATCTCCTGGTCCTGCACTCACATCCTCTTAGCTCTTCAGTCCTGCAACACAAACTTCTGGTCCTTTGGCCAACCTGCATCATGATCAGCTAGTCCTGCATCATAATCTTCTGGTCCTTCAGCCCATCCTCAACCAGTCCCTCAACAAATCATTACTAAGAACCTCATTAGTTCCCTCTGCACAATGAACCATCATGGTTTCCACAGTTCAATATGAATTAACAGTTTGTCAAATAGTCTTCACTGTGATCAAACAGTCCCTCTCACTAGTCTTCTCTGTTAATTCCGTGAACCACACTGGTTCTTTATCTCAGTCCCCGTTACCAGAACTTGTAGACCCAGGCATGAGTCTACATTGAACTGGCGTTTGACTGGGCCCTTGCAAGTGGCACTCCACTTAGGCCATTCAACCATAGATCAATGCCTATATGTTGTCTTTAATCACCCAGGTAATTAATTTTGGGCTTTCAGTTGCAGAGTAATCAGCTCTACTTCCCAGAGGCCTGATCACACCAAGTTCTTCAGCTTGCTTCCCCAAGCAAACTGCCTTGGTGACACGTCTGAGCAAATATATGCCCTACAATGCTCACTTTGGGTTCCCCCAAAGCTCCCATAGGGTCATAAATGAGGACACCCTACCAGTCCATTAGGTAGGATATTTGCTCACAGACCTCCTGTAAGCGTATTAGGGTACATAGAGCCCTCAAAGCTCTTCTCCTCCCTGGCAGCCCACATTACCCACCAGGGGTCCAAACCCTTCTCCACCTCAAACAGACAAAGTTCCCTTCTAGCTATCTCATTATTCACCCTTTTTCAGCCACAGTTTCCTTCTAGGTGAAGAACTCTAGCCTGCAGCAGCCAATATCTTCTGCTGGGTGGAGGCAACATCTGCCTCTGGTAGTCCTTTGTTACCTACCAGCCAGGCCTTACTTACCCTAGTAGTCCTATGTTACCTACTAGGCTCACCCTACTTACCCCTAGTAGCCCTATGTTATCTACTAGCTTACAGTGTCACCAGCTAACCACACATTGTCACTCTTCAGCATATTGTCTTTATTTGAAGCCAAATCAACCATTGCCTGCAAAACAACATACATGTGGATCACCACAGCAAGGATACCTTTGACTGATAGGCTAGCCCTCAGAAGTGTCTAAGGCAATGCCCTGCAAAACCCACAGTGCCAGAAAAACACGCCTCAGGAGGATACCACATGAAGTGGGGAGACAGACACGGCCAAGGAAAGATACAACTGTGGGTTGTTATCCTTCTCTGCCTGTACAAACAAACGCAAGGCCAAGGAGAAACAACAGGGCGTGTTAGCCTGAAAGGTCCAGCCCAAGATTATGGGAAAGCTCAGGATCAGAAGACTGCTCCAATGCCCAGATGCAAGCGACCTCAAAAATGTATTGGTTGCACTGGGTGAGGGTATAGACGTGCTGTGAAGAAAATCCACTGGTATCTTTGGCCGTGACGTGCAGACAAAGGTCAACCTCCCCAATTAGTTGCTCCACATTGTAACTACCTTGGTAACAAGCTCCTGAGCGGATTGGTGTCACAGCGTCATCTTTGGCAAACAACACCTGGACATACACGTATAACGTCACTTTGTGATGACTTACCCCAGATTGATTGATGATAGCAGGGTAGGTGGAGGGCAACTCCTCGGAGTTGCAATGAGCGCAAAGTAACACAGAGGGTGTTGCAAGTGGGGAGGAAGCAGTTTCAAGGACAATATTGTTGGACCAAACTTGTAGAACCTCAAAGCCAAGGTGAGGAAGTCAGATTAAGGGCGCCTCAGTCTCCGCAAAAATAGAGTCAACCTCCTCTTCCCCTTCAACATGTGTGACATTGCCAAGCTCTGACCCAGCCACCATGGTGTTGCAGTCCTGGTCCCGCAACTGACAGCTGTTAATGGGAAGTAGCTGGTTCAGGAAGCGGACCCAAGAAGAGCGCGGCATTTGCATAAACGCTTTACAATCTTCATCTGTCATACCAGCCATGAGGTCTTGGTAGACTTGGCGCAAGGAAGTTTGGCTATTATTGTGGGCGCTCATGAGGAAAAGAATGAAGGGTAGCCCTGGTCAAGTGGGGGGATATGTGAAGGATTGTTGACCAGGGATTGTGGAAAGCTTAATTCATTAAGTGTCTATTGGCAATTAACCAAGGCCAATCAATTAACCTTTTGGAAATTAGTGTCAACTTACCATATAATTAAATACATGATTAGTGGGCCATGACGTTGTTGCCAAGGAATATTGCGCCATGCCGCCGCCATCTTAAATAACAAGCGCCAGGACGCCAGTACAATTATTTGCAAGCACCAGAGCGCCACAATAATTTACATCAAGCGCCGAGGCGCCAACACAATTAATTGCAAGCACCAGAGTGCTGCAATAATTAACATTGAGCGCTGAGGCGCCAGCTTTGAGAGAAAATAATGCCAAGGCGCCAGGTCTGAATATAGAAGTTTCTGTATACCAAATATGAGTGATATCTGGTGCGCTAGCAGGGGGCACCCTTGTGCTAGGTGCCACAGCATTGTGGGATTGTGCCCTAAAATGGAAAGTTGTCCCTTTCTTCACCAGCACAACCAAGACTCTACAGTGTGCTGGAATGTCCTAGAAGACATTGTCAGTGACTGGTGATTAGTAATATGAGAATACCCCTATATAAGGTGTTGGCAGTAAACGCCAAGGGGCAGAATTTTACCTACTTGTATAGGACCCAATAAAGCTAATCATTACAATCCAATTTTGTCAATGTCTTCAGAATCTTCACACTTGAAGGCACATAGCGAGTGTGTGCCCCTGCCTTTTAATTCTTCTGTTGAATCTGCTGGTGTACGCCAATTTTCAAAAAAAGTTTTTCTGGCTTTTTGAGCTTTCCTACTTGGCCAAATAATCCCTGGCATTATGGAACTTACCGTGACAATAAGGCAATGAATGAAGGTTAATTTAGCTTGGTGCTAACTGGGATAATTAAACATCCAAACCTTTGATAATAGAATCAATCAAAATAATTGATTGATTGATTTATTAATCAATTAAGAAAATAAAGAACCTTAAAGGGTTATATAACCAATATTAAAAACAAGAGCCAATTCTAAGTGCTTACAATTGAATATTATATAATAAACATTAGATTTTGAAAAAGAGCATAATGGGTAAGATTTAAAAAGCTGATATTGGGGTATTTTGATTGATATTAAGTTGTATTGAATTGAAGAAATATTTTTCAATAAATAGGCAACTAAAATTGGGTAAGTGGAAACAATTAAACAAGAATTAAATTATTGAAGTTTACTTAGAATTATCACTAAAATGATAAATGCCATCTAGAATCCTGATAACTTAAAGATAAAACCAAGGCAACCTATCTAAAAAACCAAGCTTTCATATTTCAAATATAGGTAAATAATGAGGTAAAAATGTCTTAAGAAGCCAAGTCACATGCTCAGACAGAGAAAAATTATAAACAGAAATATTATTAGGATATGATGACATTCTATTTCAAATAAAGCCAGCCCAGACAAGCTCACCTCAAATGAGCTTGAAAGAACTAATGTTAAAAATCAGATATAATTACTCTCCTATTTTTATTAGTCTATTATTACCATTTTCTAATCAATATTATAACAAAGTTCTGTCTCAGCCAGCTTATTTTATATCAGGTTGCTATCTTTCTACAATTTAGACATCAACTAAAGATCCCCACTATAGAAGAACCCCTTTCAAGCCCTGTATAAAGTTTGGTCTCCCATTTAGTAGATCACATAACCTATACAAACACCTGGGTTTACAGTCATACTTTAGATTGTTACAATTATCCTTAGTATTTGGTTATAGATAACAGGTAGTTATTTGTCTCTCAATCTTAATACATCAACAGACAACTTAATCCTGACTGGCTTATGAAGTCACCTCTTGTTTCTTCTTTATCCCAAAGGTTAAAGTATTTCAAACTTCAAAAAAATAATCACAATGTCAACAGGTTATATCAAACTAGTATACCTTATGCTAACTATTCTAGTGGATTCTCCATCTTGGAAAATGGGTATACCTAGGGTATGCAATCTCTTACATTATAAAATTAAGCCCAGTTCTTTACCTGAATCTACCACTCAATCAACCTTCAACTGGTGCACCAACCAGTAGTGTGCAAAAATGGTGAGATTACATGACAATTAGGTACATTTTTTTTCAAAGCCTACAGTAAACATAGTCAACCTAAAGGCAACAAAGAAATTTTATTTTTGACTTTTCAATTTTTAGTCTGGATCAAATAGTTTTTTATGGGTGCTTAATTATAAGCTCAAGTCTTCTGACCAATTAACATACAAGTTCTTGTTTTCAGATTATATGTTTTAAACTAATATTATGGTTTTTCTAGGCCAAGTTCATTTTAATTTAGGTCAAGTTGACTTTGTTCATCTTCCCAGCTGTGAAGACTGCCATATTTTCTAATCATATGATAAAGAATGAAATTATTTTCTAATTAAGCATTTACTTAATTAGCTATATTTAAAGTTTAATAAATAAGAAAAATATAACCTAATAACTATTTTCAAAATAATTGTTGTAACTGTGCTGTATTAGCAGAGTTACATGGGGTAAAATGTTTGGAAACTAGATAATATCTTTATTGAGATATGAGAGATTTTATAGTTTAGGTGAATACCTTAGCAGGAACAATATGCCTGCTGATTGATTGTTTGGATGAGTAAGAGTGGCTTGATCCTGTTAATAAGCTAGGTACTGAATCAAGTTTTTTCTGGATTTGGGTTACTGGAGATTTGTGCTTGCTTGTTTGGTAATTCAAGTTGACTTCTGCTTTTGTCAGGGTGAAGTAGAGTGAGAGCTTGTTGTAGTCAATCAAATGGGGAATATACATAGAAATAAGGATGTCATTATCAATGACGAGGAGACAGTGCATATTTACTCTGAAGTGATAACCTTTTAAAAGGAAGTATGGAAAGGTGCAACAGATTATAATGTACAGGTACAAAAGGAAGACTTTGATTTGACTCACAGTTAGAGAATCAGCTGCATAGATGGGTTCAGACTCAATTTTGCAAAGTTCAGAAATCATTTCATCAGGAGGAGGAGGATTTCCAGGAGATTGAAGTGGCAAAAATGTAGAGTCTAATAATATTGCTATTACAAATTTGATAGGAAGATATTGAAATAAGTGAATCATGAGGCAAGATATTTATTTTAAAGAAATATCAAACTACTGGGGTAGTTTGTTGAAAATTATGGTTACTTAAAGCCTTTGGGTGCAACTTGATTAGGTGGCTTCCTTGTGTTTGGTATCTGATAAGCTTACAGATACCAGCAATGGTGGCCCTGTAAACTGATACCTGACCTCCTAGGAGGCCAGGATAATTGAATGAAGGGACAAGGGGTCTTTTGTGTAAAGCCCTGCTAGGGGGTTGACCCTGCAGTTTTGATATAATCAGAGCTTTTTACTAATCTTACTATTGTGCTAAACTGTAAGTTAAACTTTCAAATAATCTAGGTCATGATATACTTTATTACAATAATTATCACAAGTAAGTTTAAACTATGAGAAGCTCTTATATCAATCTACTGTTGCAACTGATATTGACATCCCAGTTGCCAATGTATTTCACAATACACAGGGGGTGTCACAGTAGTTATCATAATGCCTGGTATTGCCTGTCCTAATTGCAAAGCTAGGAAGTCAAGAAAGCAGTTAACCAAGTCAACTGAGATGACAGATTTAAATCAAACCGTTGATCAAAAATGGGTCACTGCCGCTCCAGTTTGTCAGCATGATTTAATTACCCAGTGTAAGTTGACACTGATAAATTGACATAATCTGAGGGTCACTTGATACAACCTTGTTTATCAGAATGGTTGACAAAAATTAATCACACAAGGGTTTTTTGCGTGCTGGACAAGATACTCTTTGGAATAATGGAACAGAATAGGAGCTATGGATTCAGGTGGTATTGCTGTGTCAATAATTTTGGTACATATTGGAAAATTTTCACTGTTCAACTCTAAGAGTTGAGTCCTCCCTAAAAATTACTCAATAAACTAAATTATCTCCTGGTCTAATTTTATTTAAAAATGCATCCTGTACTGGGTCTACTCAACTATATTCCTTATAACCTGATCTTGAATCAGATTGCAACTGGATTATGGGGCCCTGATTTGTGTTCTTTGTTATCGGTGCTGTCTAATGTTACCCCAATGCCTGCTAATCTTGGAGTCTTTACTACAGAATCTGACACTGTGGCAGTTGTTACTTCTCAATGTCCAGAGTTCTATTCAGAAGACACTTTGATTTTGTCATAGGCCATTTATCTGGGACTTCCTTGGTTGGGTTTAATTATCTTGTTAAACCGCAGTGTTTCATTTGGAAATTTCACTAAACGGTATCTGAAGCTTTGGAGGTGGATAATCATCAACTCCTTATGAATTTGGGTGGTTATTTCACACCACTTGAAGACCTCTTCATACTACCCAGCAATTTACGTCACAGGGGGTGCCTTAATAGCCACTCATGCTAGATCTAATTCTTATGCCCTCTCAATTTTCTCACTATGGGGGGAGCTCATATTCCCTTATAAGTATCAAACACAATTACGACAAAGAGCCCCCGATAATTTAGTCAAAACATGAACAAACCTTAAGGGAAAAGGCATAACTTATGTTGAGTGCTACTGCAATAGGAGAAATAGGGTTAATGAATTATGCATCAAAATTATCTTGTTACTGAGCCAATTTCGTTGTCTACAATAAAGCAATTTTCTCTAGAAAAGGATCACAGTCTTTGAGTTTGGTGATGGCTACTTTAAACTCTGAAGAATATTTCCTAAAGTGAGTAGAGCTTAATATTTTAGCAAGTATTTGGATCTAAAAATTAGTTTAAACTAGAGAAAATAAAACATATATCTGTAAGCCTGATTCATTCGAAATATAAAATGCATTCATGCTGTAGTACATCAAAACCAGCCAATTTAAGACTTTTGACCACCAGGGATTTTAAAATACTTTGACTTGTATTACGCAGGCCTTTTCAAAATTACTATCAAGTATGCAACAAATATTTAGCATGGCTAAACTTACCTGTAGATCATAGGAGTACGTTTACACTAACAGGGAATCATAATGAATATTTAAGCCAGGTGCTTGATTCTAAAACAAGATGTTTTTCAGGTCCGAGCTATAACATTAATGGAAAAAGACTCTGGATGAATAAGATTACTTATTCTATGTTCTGATGCTAAAACAAATAAAATCACCATCAAAGTATTATTAAGACGGGAAGAATCACAATTCCAATCTCTAGGCTAAAGCCACAACTTGAGGCGGAAGGCGTCTACTCCAGTTAAATAATAGCGATGAAGTCGCTTAGCTCTAACAAAGCCAAGGCGAGCATACAAAGCTAAAGCATCGACGTTTGTTCTCTCTGTTTCTAAGACTACTTCATCTGCCCCGCCTTGTTTCATAGCAAGTATACTTCTTTTGGCCAAACTCGATCCTTAGAAAATTAAAACCAGGTAAAAAACAAATAGCTACCGATTCCTCGATGTCTATAAGATTTATCAACTGCAAGCATTGCAATATATCCTCGTAAACGAGGACCGCCTCGGTGTTGATCTAATTTAGAAACAACTGCACCAATGATTTTCCCAGTGCAGTCTTTGGCCTTGTGGATAAAGAAAAATTAGATTAGGTTAGCCGCATATTTGCGATGCACTATTATACTTTAAATTAGGTAAGGGTTTAAAAAAGAAATAACCCTTTAAGTTTCGTTAAACCTAAAATCATTTGATATTTTATAGGAATGATTATTTGTTAAATTCGGCTATTTTTGGCAAAATATATCAAGATAACTATATTGCTTATCAATCATTGCCACAAGAAAAAACATTGCTTACTAGGAAACTTAATTCTGGCCAATAAGTTAAAAAATAACGATATGTGAATATAGAATAAGGCTCTGATAGATCATTCCCAATCAAATTCATGAGGTTCTGGGAGTTCGAGTTCATTACAATACTGAACTATAGTAATGTCCTCTTTTGTTGGATCAACGACATTATTGATCTGACAAGAATTATCTTCTTTAGTATGGTTCTTAGATGAGTCTGATCCTACAAGAATGAATTTTGTTGGGAGACAGCATTCAGTTTTATCATCCTTCTTTAATGAATCAGAGAACATTGGAGCTCCAAGTTTGGTTTCCTAGTCATGGCTTTTGAGCCAATATGTTGCCTATCGAAAAGCATCGTGGGTACTACAGCAAGGGCTGCTTTGGTCAGCTTCTGGCTCTGGGTCACCCATTTTAAATATTTATTTAGAATATTTAAATATTGACAGACTCCGTTTTGATTGTAGCGGCTCAGAGCCGAAAGCTAGTCAAGGCTGAGCCCAAATATCCAAACTCCAGCTAACATGAAAACCCCACAATTCAGAAGGATGTATACGAGAACTCCTAAAAGATTGCCATTTTAAATCATCGAATTATTTTTATCTAGAGCTTTAAATAAGCTTTTATACTCTTGGAGCTGATTTGAAATTTATTACATTTTATTCAAAGTACTCAAATGTAGAGAAGAGATGGACGCCAAAATCGTCACAATTTGTGTTGTGATTAAGCTGCACCCTTTGCAATCTGTTTTGTGACTTTGATGATTGATCACGAAAATTAGGGATGCTCCAGCTTTAGGCCGCCAGGGCTAAAGCGGAATTACTTAATATTTAAATATATTTAAATATATCTTTTAAATATATGGCCCAGATCCAGAAACTGGCTGTGGCAGCCAGAGGCTTGGCCGAAGCAGCCCTAGTCACAATCCATTTTGTGACTTTCAGGCCACATTATGATTTATGTAGATTTGTTTTGTGGCTTTGGAGGCAGTGTAATAGAGATTTGCAAATATCAGATATTTAGTTTACAAGAGAACAGGCATAATCAAGCCATCAGTAACATTAACTTTAGTTAGGCAGAACCCAAGACAACATTAGCCTAAGAAACTAAAACTAGAATAAAAACAAGCTACATAATGCAGAGTTATTTCATTATCAGGAGAAAGGCAAAATTTAAAGCTCACTGATAAGCGTTATGTTTTATCAGCTAATAGAGCTGATAGCGAGATTTTCACAATCACAGGTCATAATTGTAACTGCCACATTTTGTGACTGTCAGGGCAAGTGGTTCAAAATCTTGATATAATCAATCAGGTGAGGGATGTAAACCCAGACCAGGATAGCATTGATCAACAATACAATAGTTTTAAAAGCCTTGGCAACAAGCAAAATTACTTCAGATTTAAACAAAATGAACTCAGATTTAAGCAAATTCCAACTATCAGTGTAAAATATGAACTCTGTTAACAGGGATTTTGGGTGTTAATGGACAAAATGGGTCAACACAGCAAAGAATTGCTCATACTCCAAATAAAAATATTCAAAATACAAACTAAAATACATGGATTCATAAACAAAATGGTATGAGTTGACTTTTGGTGTACATATGGGACATTATTTTTCTTGTTATGCCTAGGCGCCAGATTGGTTATTTTATAACTTAATCACATTATTCATATTCAAATTTTTCAGAAAGAGTAAAATACAATCAATCCCAAATATTTAATTGATCTTGGGCTTGGGTGATTTTTTAAAAAATAATTCATTGATTTTATAATTGAAAATTGCAACTTATAGTACTACTGAAAATATCTTAAGTGCTACTACAAACCAAAAATATTTATGATGAGTTGCATGGGAGAGTAATAGCAGCCCCAAAGCTATAAATGCTATTACCCTATCTTTGGCTCATCATAAATATTCTTAGTTTGTTTCAGAAAAAAAGGTTGTTGTTTTTGAAAGACTGATAACTCTATTTAAAATACACCCTCTAGTAAGCTGCCCTACTTCATGAACTTGCCCCAATACATTACTAGCATCTTCTGATATTTTTGTTTCTCTGGTATCATCACGTGATTTCAAATGATAGTTTATCTCAGAATATTCTGAGAAGCTTTCAAATGTTAAAGGTGAAGTATATAACTTCCCATCTTTCATCAAATATGAAAGATTAATGCGCAGATTTTTAACTTCAAGCTCTCTTTTTATAGGCCTAAATTTCCTTTCATAAATATAAAAAAATGCTTTTTGGGAAACAATTGAACCAGTTTAAGCTGAATTGTATAATTCTTTTCTTCTTTCTTCTTTCTCACAAATATTTTTTAGATCATTAATGTTGTTAATATAAAGTACATTTTATTTTTCCTTTAAAATTTTTGATATTACACCAAAGTGACCATCAACAATGCTTTTTCCATGGCATTCAACAAAACGGTTATATTTTATAGAACCCTTAATATATTTAGGTGCCTCTTTAAATAAGTAATATAAAAATTCATATGATCTAAAATGATTTCCATTATCCGTCCATACTTTTATATTTTTTATTTTTTTAAATCTATCTAATTTAAGAAGACTTATTAGACATTCACCTGAAAATAAAGAATCATGTGATAATATTTGAGACAAAAAATCATGATATTCATATTTAATTTTATTGTTTTCTTTAAAAACTAATGCAAACCCTAATAATGAGATTGGTTTTTTTGAATAAAAACAATTATTGGTCTCAATTGGACCACCTCCAACCTTTAAGTTTTCTTTATAATCTATAACTACAACACAAGACTCATCATCTAGTTCATTAATATCTTTTTTATATTCACAATTTTGATGAACATAAAAGTCTTGGTGCTGATTAATAGTCTTTAAGTCATTGTCTATAGATTCTGGTAATGGTAAGTTTTTACTTTCACATTATTCCTTCTTTTTTTCTAGTGAATTTTTTTAAATTACAAATATTGCACATATCAGTTTGTTTTTTACTTTTTATTATATTTTTAGGAATTAATTTATAGTAAGTAGAAATTGAAACTGAAATTTCATTTTTTATTTTCATATTTTCATATATTTCTTTTTTGTTTTAAGTAGAGAGTATTTAATTTCAGTTGAGTAATTACTCATCTCTTTTTCTATATCTTTATAAATTTTTTCAGGCACTTTTTTTTGTAAACCGGCTTGTTTCAAAAGAATTTTCCAGCAATTTTTAATTATTTTTTTAGTTATTTCTTTTTTTTAATGAATAGTTATTATTTTTTTGGCTTTTTTTGTTTAAGCTTACATTTTTATTTTTATTTATTTTTCTTGAGTATTCAAACTCACTTTTGGTTATATTAAACCCCATATCATTAAGCTCTTTTAAAGAGTAACTGGAAGTAACCAGAGATTGCAAGGCTGGGAGATGTTTTTGGGGAGAAGATTTCATGAGATCCTTTAAGTTTTCAATGAACTCATTGCCTTTTTGATTTTGAATAGTTGGCAGGAACTGAGCTTTTCCAAATTCAGTTTGAGTAAGGAAGTGCTTGATGAAATTATCAAGATCATCACCAGCAATAAAGAGGAATGCCTTTTTTAACATTGCAATTCTCTCTCTTTTTGTTGAAGCTCCCAAGGAAAAAAAGGGTAGCATGGAAGAAGTAAATTTAACTGAGGACATGGTAGTATTTTGAATCTGTAATTAGGTCAGATCTCTGATGTGTGCCTTAATGATGGAGTAGTTATGATCAGAATGTGGTCTTTGAATGGGGTCTTTTGGATTAGAAGCTTTGTGGTACTTTAGCTCTTATATACCAAGCTAAATGACACCATTCTGAAAGAAATGGTGTGATAGCTTTTATTATAGTTTGAACTTGAATTTATGTTTGCAGAAATTAATTAAATACCCAGTTTTCATGCACAAGTGATATATGCGAAGCAGCTAAGCATTATTATTACATCATATCCTCTTTGTAATCAATGCAAATCAATTAAAATGATGTATTCAGTTAATTGTAACTCTTCCGCATATTTTTAAAATGATAAAATATTAAAGAATTCCATTTAAAGAATGCTTAATTTGAGGTTCAAAGCTCACTTGAACCTTAAAATCAATCTAAACAGTGATAAAAACATCCTAACTTCAAACTATCATAAAATCCTAGAGAATTGAGCTTTTTAAATAAAATAAAATTCAAAAATAAAGCTCTGAATCTTATCTTTAATTTCTTCAAATAAAAAACATCTGTTGTGTATTGAAAAAAGAGTATTTATTAGCTTTGAAGTGATCTACTTTATATCATTAGATATAATCATATAATAAAATCTGGATTATGCTCTTTTAAATTACTTTTGCTTTAATATTGAGCATAGTATACACATTAAAATTTTTATACCAATAGAAAGATAAGATTCTTAGCTTCATTTTGATAGTTTACAGTGTGAAAAAATATAAATTTTTCATTGAGTTATTAATGTTTTAAATATAAATTGTGTAATTAGTTACTTTTTCAAAATTGAACTGTGTTATGCTGCGACTTGAGCAGCATGTGCATTAGAAAATGGCCTAATCCCTAAAATAATGACCCATATGTTTACTATGTGAATTGGTGACAAAATACACCCAAGCAAGGTGTGCCAAAACTCAATCCAAAAACAAAACACAATAGCAACTCACAATGTAAACAAAATCACTCACACAATGTGTGCAATGGATTGTAATCATGAATGATACCAAGGTATCTAAAATAAGGCACAAGATCTGAAACATAAATTTTAAAAATATTGTGTTAGGTGTTTGAATTTGGCAGTAAAATCTGGGAAAAAGGGTGGATTTTTTTTGAGTATTCTAAAACAGGCGTTGTAAAACCAAGAACAACTAAATAAGAAATAAAAAATCTATAATTGGGATATTGGGTGGGAAAAAATAATAATTGAATATCCATAAACAGATAAAAGCAAAAATTGAAATTAGAGAGTAACTTAATTAAGTTTTATTTAATATTTTATTAAATTCTAAAAATGGAAGGGATACAACAACAGACTCCCATTGCACCTGTTGTGTGCCGTGTTTGCCCCCGCGGGTCAAAGAATAGACTTAAAACAACACAAGTGCCTACTCAGGAGGGAGGCGGGAGAGGAGAGTTCCATAGTGACGCTGCACTGACACAGCCAGTTCAAGGAGCACAAGCTACTAGGGTGAAGAGCATCAACCCTTGGGTCCCAAAGCTGATCCAGAAGCCCACCAAGGTTACCACAACAAAAATGGTTAAAAACAAGGAGGTAAAACTTACTTCATATGTGCTTGATGTTGTGTACCGGCAAGAGTTGGTCCCGTCAGCCATGCTGGAGAAGGTGAAGCCTGTACTTGATACTAGCTATGAACCCTACGTCAGTGATGGCAATCAGGAGGATGACAAGAAGCCCCAGTTCTACCAAACCAATGAGGGACAGCTGGTGCTAAAGAAAGTTGCAGCCTTCTACAACAAGGTGCCCATGCCTTGCAAGCCTGTCATCAATCAGGATCCTGGCTTGTCTGAACCCACAAAGCCCGCCCAGAAGTGCATCTCCGACATTAAGCGCATCATCCTTCTCCAGCTCATGCGGGAATTGGGTGACTACAAGGCGGCCGCGGCCCTTGTTAGGGTGGATCCCAAGTACGCCTCAAAGACCTTCAACAAGTTCATTGATACTGGCCGAGTCCTTGCCGCGGAGAAATCCTTGTGCGTTTCTACTATGCTCACCAAGGAGCACAAATGGGCAATCCACCAGTGGATCACCCGGGACTGCCATCTTGAACTGGCAAATATACAGGCTATGGTCAAGTCCGCTTTTGGGATCGAGGGCTCAATTTCCTTTTACTACCATCTGGTCAAGGGAATGCAATTTTCCTGGAAAAAACTTGGGGTATCCCCATACAATTAGAACAGCCCAGCCAATATTGAGACCCAGAAAAACTACGTAGAGGCGTATACTGCCCTCAAAGCCAAGGGGACAGTCAAATTTTACTATATTGACAAATCAGCATTTGCCTTGTCAATGTGCAATGAGTATGGGTATGTCCCCAGAGGCTCCAATGACGGGGTGGCTTGGCGTGCTGCAGTCCGCGCCACAGCCTATTCAATGGTGGCTCTCCTTGGTCCAAAGGGGGTCAAGCTATACCAAATGATACTGGGCTCCCACAATAGCCAGACCTTCCTGTCATTTCTCCGATTGGTCCAGGAGCACCTGAGGCGCACGAGCCTGGGCTTCACCAACGTAATTGTGTTGGACAACGTTGGTCTCCACAAGGTGGCTGATATTATTGAGGAATTCCCAATGATTGACACGAGCATTGCAGTGGGCCCCCAGCAATTGGCCACGGCAAATATGCGCATTCTCTTCCTCCCTGCCTATTTGCCCTTCCTAAATTCCATCAAGGAAGTCTTTGGGTGGCTCAAGCGAGTTGTCAAGCAAGGAACCCCAACTGGGACTGAGGACCTGTTTGATTTGCTACAGGCCGGGATCCATACCCTCCCAGCTGAGACCGTGGCCAAATTCTATGGCCATGCTGATTTGTTTGTCCCTGTGTGCCTAGCCAAACAGCCAATCAATTAAAGGCTTAGTGTGTCCAACTTTTTTATATTCTCTAATTTTTTATTCAACATTTATTAATTATCATTTTATATTTAGATGTTTCTACGCCTGCAATCACATTCAGAAGATCCATCAATAGATGTAAGTAATTTATTTATTTTATTGTATATTATTTTATTATGCCACCTAAGGGTATCCCAAACGCTTGATACTGGATTACGCAAACGCATTAATATCACATTTGGAAAATAAATATAATAATCAAAAAATTTAATGTAATGTGTCCAAATCAGAAGCAGATTTTATTGAAATATATTATTATGCTTTTATTAAAACCTTCCCTGGAATTTATTTTGTAAGTAATGTTTTCTAAAATAAGAATTAGAAAATTTTATTATAATAAAAATATTAAAAATTGCAATGGAATTATTTGGAAGAGAGAATTTATTAAGATTGCCTATAGTGAGTTTGGCGGTATGTACCCACCCCACAATGGAGGTGGCGCACAAACTCCACCGCCACACTGTGGGCGGTGGATACACCCTGGTTAAAATATTCTTGCCTGCTGGTAAAAGGGAGGATGGTGAGGTGGGAATGGAGGAGCAGCTTTTCTGGCGGGGCTGCAAACCCAAAGATGCCAGCCAGGACCAAGGCGTCCTGGATGACGTGATCCACCGAGCTGTACCTGGGGGGACCTTCTTCCCATCCAGGGATAGCCTGGCCTTGTTGATCCCCAGAAGGACCCTGTCCAGGTCCTCAACCGACGCGCCAATCCCAAAGTAAAAGAGGTACCCCAGGTAAACAACAAGGTGAAGCCTTTGCCCAGCAAAGGCTTCTGTAAACTCGCACAGTTTGTTGTATACTGCGCTTATTTTTTCTCATGTTTAGTTTTGCCGAAGGTAAGATCCATAGCTTCTGGGACCCCCGTCTTGTTGGCACTCCAGGCCATCCCAAAGTCTGCCAAGAGGATTTTGGTCTTTTTCACGGCTGTTGCATCTGCAACAGCCAGTTTTTCTACCGTGCGCCCAAAGTTCTCTAGCAAGTAGGACAGGGTGTGCTCCACCGGGAAGCAGAAGCAAGCAGCCGCATGAGCCCGGCCCATCTCTGGTACATTCTTGAATGGGAGTGTCACCAGGACGTCCCAAACAAGCTCAATGGAGTTTACATAGTAAACCCCACTGAGTGATACTGGGTCCAGGCGGACCAGTTGGGCATCCTTGTAGGCAGTAACTGCCCACTCAGATGCCCCCTCTCCATGCGTAAGCCCAGCCAATGCCTCCCGCAACATCAGAAAATACCTGTGGATACAGTCTCCAAGCTCCCGCAAGACAGGGGGGACAGGAAAAGCTGCTTGGCCACATGAGTGGCGTAGTTGGCGTAGAATGTGGCAGGGGCAAAAGGGACCAGGACCTGGCGGAGTTCACCATTGACTTCTTATAAAAAAAGGTAAGTATTTGGAAATTTTTATTAATTATTATTTTAGGTTACCTTCTGCAGTCTCCTCCTTGCCTGCAGCCTCAGTAGGCTTTGCTATTCTTGGTGTAACCAGTTGTGCTGGCTGCTCAGTGTCATCTCTTTGGGTACATTTTGCGGGTCTTAAGTGGGCATACATTTCTGAGTCATCTGTCCAGACAGACGGCGCAGAGAGGGCAAAGGACTTGATTTAAGGCCTTCCACAACGTGCTTCTGGACATTTAAAAGTCGCTCAAGTGTTGTTTTGGGGGTGTCTGGAATCTTGGCCATGAGTGCTTTGGCAGACACCTTTTCAATTTTGTCCCCTTCAAGGACAGCAGACTTAACTCTTGCTTTGACCTTGCGGTCAATCTCTTTAATTTTGGTAATTGCCAAGTTTAGGTCTTTTAGCAGCTTCTCCAATTCTCTCATTTTATTTTTTTACTAACCTTTCCATATGTTTTTATAGCTTTTGCCCCAATAAGTTCTGTATTATTTTGATACTGTTGTCTCTTTGTTTATTCCTTTTTGTTTTCCCGTTTATCACATTATCCCATCTCTTTACCCATTGTGTACATGTTTTATGCTTATCTCAATATGCATTGTTTGCTTTTTTTGCATTGCTTCCATAATTGCTGTATTTTTTAGTTCTTTAAACAGCCCCCTGTGGAAAGAATTAACAACAATTTGGTGATTAGCTAAATTTAATTTAGAGCGCTACAGTAGTTTTAAAAGCTATGGTAACAACCAAAAATATCTCAGATTTAAACAAAATGATTTCAGATTTGAACAAAATCCAAGTTGCATGAGATTCAGGATTCAAATAATTTAAACATTTTTGGTTAACAAATGAACTGTCAAACAATAAAAAAATTTCACTAGCATATTATACAGTAGTTTTCAAACCTGTTGAGATAAATGGATATTATTCAGTTTAGAACGCATGAACTCAGTCACAAAATGTATTTCAACTTGATAGATCTAAATAGAAGATAATTTCATGGAAAATTAGCGCTATTAGGCATAAATGTCCAGTCATACAACAACCTATTTAAACTGGGGACAAATTCTTAAAAATTCAAAAACAAGTGTACCAAAGACTAGATTGCATGAGTTTCAGCCACAGAACACATCTACTATGGTTATTATGTTTTTGGTGAATGCATGACACTCAGTCACAAAATTTGGAAATTTAATCCAACAATAAGCCTCAATAGCAACTGAAACAGACAACGTAAATATAAAATATCAAAACACATTAATGAATCTATAATACTGTTACCAACTTGTCCTAATTAAGAATGAAATCTAGAATACAAAAAGGAAATAAATATTCTGAGTGTCTGTTTTGAGATTAGAATCAATAAAAATATCAAAATTATCCAAACTCATTATCAACAGTGCACATTTACAACCAAAAATAATTAATATAGAAATATAAAAATCTAATTCAAAATAAACAATAGTGACTACAAGATTGCATGATACTATATATGGAGAGGTAAAAATTACAATAAATAAGTTATATAGATAAACTTATTTTAATTTTGTTTTATTTTTTATACCAAAATGGACGCACCCCAGCAAAAGAGTAACAATGGACCCATTGTGCGCTGTGGTTGCAGTTGCCCCCACTGGTCAAAGAACAGAGTTAGTGCAACCCAAGTGCCTACTCATGAAGGAGACAGGATAGAAGAGTTCAATAGTGACACTGCACTGACACAGCTGGTTCAAGGAGCACAACATGCAAGGGGGCAGAGCATCAACCCCTGGGTCCAGAATCTGACCCAAAAATTTACCAAGGTCATCACCACCAAAACAGTAAATGACGTCACCACCAAGAGGATGTCCTTGGTGAACAACCCTGTATACTGCCACAATGGTGTTTCTGAAGCTGTTGCGCTTTTTGCATGACAGTACAACAATTATTAGAGATTATAGGGCACAAGACATTTGCCAGAATACAGTAATATGTGAGGATATGAGTAGTATTGTAGCAGAAGAGCCAGGATTGAGCAGGACCATGATTATTGCCCAGCAATGGCTTCTGATTGTGCAGAAGCACTTAAGGATTAGGATAAAGGTCAACCAGATTAAGGATAAAATAAATATGGTTCCAAAGATTGATTTTATTGTAAATGATTAATTCTTCTTATACCTACTACAAGGGTAATCCCTGGGCTGCTAGCAATATCTTCTAGGACATTCTAACACGCCCCTAATTTGGGTAATTATTAATCTGGTTTTGGTGCTTCTTGCACGTCAACCAATAGAATATCTTCATCTTCACCCAGCACAGGTGATCCTTGCTGGCGTGGAATAATGTATTTACTTCAGGATCACTTCCTGCTTTCTTAGCATACTGCAGCTTAATGCTTATTAATGTGACAATTAAGGTAATTTGAGATTATGGGGAATCAAACCCCGCACCTTGGCGCTCAATATAAAGGTAAGGCAGCGCAGTGGCGCCTGTAATATTTTCCAGGCAGCACCGCGGCGCTTGCAATACTTTTCAGTTGGCGCGGCGGCGCTTGACGTAAAAATAGTTTGGCACCTTGGCGCTTAATCCAATTGCTAGGCGGCGCGGCGGCGCTTTGTATATTTATTAATTGCTGCAGCGGCAAATAATGTGTCATTAATTGCCGTGGCGGCGCTTGCCATTGGCTAGTATTAGGCTTAAGTCAGCAGACTACTGCTAATTCAATTTTCATGTAGCTTATACCATCAATTTATGTTATTTGGTAGCTGCAATTCATATCCGCAAGCTCTGTCATAATTAGAGTCATTGTATTTTGTACTACTAATTTATGGATTTGGTTGTAGCAATCCCAATCCGTGAGCTCTGTCATAATTGGTATCATTGCTTGGTCAAAATTCTCAACAGAAGCCATACTGGAGAAGGTTAAGCCTGTGCTTGACACCACTTATGAGCCTTACTTCAGTGATTCCAAAGGGGCAGACAAGGACAAACCGCCCCAGTATTTCCAAACCACCAAAGGGAAGAAGGGGCTGAAAAAGGTTGCTGTATTCTATAGCCAAGTGCCTATGCCCTGTGTTGTGCCCAATGCCAACAAGTCAACCCCCACCTCCAAAAAGCCCAAGCACCACACCATCCCTGAAGCCACCTGCAAGACTTTCATGAGGCTCATGGAGAAGACCACCTACTACAAGAAGGCCGCGGCTATTGTCGGTATTTCAGAAAATTCTGCGCACAGGATCCGCGCAACTTACCTGAAAACAGGGACTGTTCTCCTTTTGGAGAGATCCAAGTGGGTTCCAATCCTATTGGTCCAGGAACACATGTGGGCAATCCAATAGTGGATTGAGCGGAATTGTCATATTGAACTGGAAAATATTCAGTCAATGGTTGAGTCCATTTTTGGAATCCAAGCTTTGGTTTCCATTTGCTACTGCATGTTGAAGAAATTAAGTTTCTCCTGAAAGAAACTTGGTGTATCTCTGTACAATTGGAATATCCCAGACAACATTGTCTACCACCAGAAATACACCAAGACAATTACTGCTCTCAAGGAGAAAAGAACAGTCAAGTTCTATTATATTGACAAGTCCTTCTTTGTGTTGTCAATGTGCAAAAAGTATGGGTATGTCCCTAAAGGCAAAAAGAACGGCATGTCCTGGTGTGTGGCTGTCCATTCTGTTGCCTACTCAATGGTAACACTTCTTGGTCCGCTTGGCATTGAGCTCTATCAATTAATCAAGGGATCCCACAGCAGTACAACATTTCTGGAATTTCTCTGATTGGTTTGGGAGAACCTCAGGCGCACAAGCCCAGGATTCACCAATGCCATTGTGTTAGGCAACCTCAGACTTCATAAGGTGGTAGATATTCTTGCAGAATTCCAGGTTATTGAGCCTGGTGTTGCCATTGCCTTGCAACAATTGGCTACAGCACCTTTACATCTTCTCTTCCTCCCTGCCTATTCCCCATTCCTCAACCTAATTGAGGAGGTCTTTGGGTGGCTCAAAAGATTTGTCAAGAAAGGGGCGCCACCTGGACCTGATGATCTGTTCAATTTGCTGCAGGTTAGTGTCCACCTCCTCCCAGCTGAAACTGTGGCCAAATTCTATGGTCACACAGATTTGTTTCTCCCTGTGTGCCTTGAAAAGCAGCCAATCAATTAAAGGCTTTTATGTTCTTGATGTCTTTTTGGATTTAATTTTTTATATTTGTTTTTATTTAGTTTAATTTATTTTGACTTTATTTCTGTGATTCTGCATATTGTGTCAGGTATAATAAAAATTAACAAAGCAAAGCCAATTTAATGAATGAATTAATGGAAAAATAAAACACAAGAATATATATATTTTTATTATTATGATTTTATTTTGGTTAGTGTTTTCACGTTTTTTATATGTTTCCAATTATATACTGTCATGTTTATAAAAATTAACAAGGCAATAAGGGTGAATGAATGAATACACGGAATGTTTTTTATTATGTATTTATTTGGTGAATATAGATGGTTTGAATAGATAATTTTTAACAAAAAAATTATATATAGAAATTTAAAATAGTATTTGGGTGTAGACTTTTATTGGGAATGGGAGAAGCAGGATTTAAGGACATTGTGTTGAAATAGACCAATAATTTCTATTGAAATTGTGTATGTTGACCTTGGACCTGTACTAAATAAATTGTGGAAGGAAGAATACGGGAGCATTGTGATACAATTGACTAGGAGAATCTTTTCTGGTGGGGCAGCCATTTCATAGGTGGCAGCAAGAATAACTGAATCCTGAATAACATGCTCTATTCAGCTGTATTCAGGGGCAATTTTTTCCATCTAATAAATGGTGCACTACATCCAGTTTTATTATCACATCAGAGTTGTTGTGGGCTTCTGATTTAATCCACATCAGTACAACCAGACCTAAGTAAACAATCAAGTGAAGTCTCTGCCCCACAAACAGGGCATAGAACTCACAAAATTTATTATATAGGGTACTAATTTTATTCTTAAAGGATGTAGTGACAAAGGTTTTTTCATTGTTTTTGGTATACCAGTATTCAGGGGCAATTTTTTCCATCTAATAAATGGCGCACTACATCCAGTTTTATTATCACATCATAGTTTTTGTGGGCTTCTGATTTAATCCACATCAGTACAACAAGACCTAGGTAAACAATCAAGTGAAGTCTATGCCCCGCAAACAGGGCATAGAACTCACAAAATTTATTATATAGGGTACTAATTTTATTCTTAAAGGACGTAGTGACAAAGGTTTTTTCATTGTTTTTGGTATACCAGTATTCAGGGGCAATTTTTTCCATCTAATAAATGGCGCACTACATCCAGTTTTATTATCACATCAGAGTTGTTGTGGGCTTCTGATTTAATCCACATCAGTACAACAAGACCTAGGTAAACAATCAAGTGAAGTCTATGCCCCGCAAACAGGGCATAGAACTCACAAAATTTATTATATAGTGTACTAATTTTATTCTTAAAGGACGTAGTGGCAAAGATTTTTTCATTGTTTTTGGTATAACAGTCTTGTCAGAGCACCAGGAGGCCCTGAAATCTCCAAGGATGCCTACAACAGCAGGCATGACAGCGGCATAACTATAGTTAAGTTTTGTTATCTTTTCATTGAAATTTTTTAGGATGTGTGATAGTGTGTGCTCAGTGGGGTAACAGAAACAGACTTCTTCTTGTCCTCTTTTCATCTTGGGCAGGTTTTGGTACCGCATAGTTTGGATAAAATCCCAGACAAACATGACAAAGAGCTTGCAGAAGCCAGGGAGCAGAACATAGTGGTCAAGTTGCAGGTTGGGGGCTGCAGCCAAAGCCGAGACCTGCCATTTGGTGTCATCTTGCTTTGGTTGGAGTGATGCAAGTTGTTCAAGTTTCATAGGATAATTTTTATTTATTTTTTTTGATTATTTCAGAGGCAGCAGCTGGCCTCAGGACCAGCTAACGCCCTATGTGGGGGACATAGTTGCTGTAGAATGTTTGCAATATGTACGGTTTCAGATACTGGCAGACTTCTCCTTCTGATTCTTCTAAATAAAAAAGTCAGTAAATCTTTTTATTTATTTTATATTATATTTTTTACCTTCTTTTATATCCTTACCTGTTGCCCCCTTGACCGGGGCTGATTCACGGGACTTGTCACTAGTTGGTTGCTGTTCTTATGTTGGTTTTTGTTTCTTTTTATTTTTTAGCTGCTCAAACATCTTGGGGTCCTTTGACCACGCCTCCGCAGTTGCAAACCCCTGTGGCTTGAATTTTAGATTGGCAAGAACATATTTTTGTACATTTAGGAGCCTGGTTGCAAGTTTTTCAGTAGTATTGGGAATCTTCTTCTTCACAGCCTTCACAGTAAGTTTATCTAGTATGTTGCCTTCTAACATCACCTCATTTAGCATTTCCTTGACCTTTTGATTGACCTCCTTGATTTTAGCCACCACCGCGTCCAATTATTTTATCATTGCCTTTAATTCTGCCATGTTTTCTTTGGACTTATTCCAGCCCTTTTTATACCAATAAGATATCCCAATAAACTATATCTATTCTATTGTAGCCAATAGAGTTTAAATAAATATGTCTTGATTTTACTTATGATTTTTATTAGCTTTAAGTACAGCTATTCATTTGTTATTGATAATATGTATATTTTTGTATATACCAACCTATTCCTAGTATCATGAGCAACATATGGGTCATTATTTGTTAGATTAAGCCAAGGCTTCAGCTTAAGCATTTTAAAGACTTTTAACTTCTTTGGTATCATTTAAGTCGTAAACTTATGTTTTTTGAACATTAATATAATGCTTAGTTTACTGAAGAAACGTTTAAGAGTGTAAAATATACAAATAATAAAAATAAATATTATCTCTATTAACTGTATTTTTGCTAAAAACCCTTTTTTCTTTTTAATAAGCCAATAATCAAATATATGAGTTGCATGGGAGGGTAATAGCAGCCCCAAAGCCATAATTGCTATTACCCTATCTTTGGCTCATATAATTAATTTCTTAGTTATTTTTAGAAAAAAAAGTTGTTGTATTTAAAAGACTATTTACCCTATGTGAAATATAAGTTTTTGTTATGTGTCCAACTTCATGAACATGTCCTACTAGGTACAACACGCCATTTCAAAAACGGCATCTTGAAAAAACGCCATCTCAAATTTAATTTGAGATGGCATTTTTTGTGTTAGTGATTTTGAATCACAAAAAATAAAATAAACAATAAAATAGTTAAAATTTACATATAATTTTATAATACAACATCTCAAATTTACGCCATCTCAATTCTGTCACTTTGAGTCAGATTAATTAAATCTTTTTTTGCTAACTTTATTTACATATGAAAACACTTAGTGTGGGGCGTGTTTACGCCATCTCAACTTTACGTCATTTCAAATTACGCCATCTATCTTAAACTAAAATAAGCTTATACCCAAACTAAAATAAAGCCTGTGGTATAGTGCCAGAAGATGCTCCTATAGTATTAATATAAGACACTTATAAAAGGAACAACCTAAAAAGACGCCACTATGATAGTCCTTCTAGTGATTGTCATTGCTGGGTAAAAAAAACCAGTTTTATTATATGTAATTTATAACCTTATTATACATGGATATGTTGATAAGGGTTTTATTAATAAAATATTTTAATAGTGATTTTAATATGGAAGAGGGTGATTACGCCATTTCAATTTACGTCACTTCAAATTCCACCAAGTTTCACACCACCCAATTGATTTGATGCACACAATGGATAGGGGAAAATAAGGAGAAATCACATATGACGCCAGGCTACGCTATATCAATTCCCCCACTGCAATTCTTGCTTTCCACTTTTCAGAAGTATAGTTTCACGTCAAAACCAACATTAATAAAAAATGTAAGAAAACATATGAAAATTTGCAAATATATATATTTTCATCTCCTCTAAACAATTGGGTACTTTTTAACCCCAGTTGTATAAGCTAGTTTTTGAGAAATTCAAGTTTTACTCTTTGGCCTGGTTGAGGTAGCTCCACTGTAAATTTGTTAATTTAATATAAAAAATGGTCAAAACACTATGTTTTTGAGCTACAGCACCTTGATTATGTCACTTCAAAAACACCATCTTGAGAGCAAGTTTTCAGTCAAAACTCAAAGTTTTGCCTACTTGTGTTACTAATAAAAAAGTTATTTTTTCAAAAAAAACATTGATATTTTGATAGTATATGTTATTTGATCTTCTCTACAATTCTATGTAAAAAAATTGATACTTTTATATTAAAAACATTCTTGTTTTTCTCTTTAAAAACAACCCCCAAATTGCTCATATTTTGATACTAATTCACTTTTAGATGCCTCCCAAGTCCATCAACACAGCTGCGTCCAAGGCCTCAAAGTCCAAGACAACTCCTCCAAAGGCCAAAAAGGCCAAAACTACCCCTAAAAAGCAGCCTGCTAAGGGTAAAGCTCCCCCAAGACCCCTACACCCTCACCAGAGCCTGAGGAAACAAGCCCAACCCCTCCCTATTCTCCTTTTGTTTACTCCCTGTCAGACCCTCAAGAGAAGTTGTTCAACTTCAACTGCCACTCTGATCCCATCTCAGAGCCTGAGGATGAAGAAGAGCAGGAGCCTGATCCTGGTGCTCCTGCAGATGAGCCAATTGAGCTCTGGGATCTTAACTCAATCCACAATGTATGCAACAGAAATGACACATTTGCCGTGCCTGCCACATACCCTGTCAGCTATCCAATTATGAAAAAGAAAGGTGGTGCTGGCTTTGTCCACAAGGGCTACAGCTTCAGCTGCAACAACAATAAAAAGCCCATCTGTCAGCATCACTTCAAATGTGATAACGTTGACTGTCCAGCTAGACTTACCACCTATGGGTTCACTTGTTTTAAAGCCCTGACTATTAGGCATGACTGTGCCAAGCCCTTTGATCCACTGTATCAACTGATCTGCTGGTTTCTTTGCCAGGTCATACCAACCACCAAAGACCAAACTGCAACTGAGGTTGTAAACAATGCACTCATTAATCTAAATGATACCCAACTGGCAACTGTTGATGGAGCCTCAAAACTACAGAGATATCTCACTGACCAGAGATATGCTCTGAGCACTGAAGGCAGCAGTGCTACATCAATTGACCAGTTGATTTTAACTGAAGAGCAAAAGCTTTCATGGCATGAAGAGATATTTCTCCTTCACAATGATGGGCAACATGCCCCAGAGTGGATCATCTGCTTTGCTACCTCCCAGGATCTTTGCAACCTTTAAAAATGCAAGACCTGGATTGCAGATGGAACATTCCCAACCTGCCCAAAGCTCTTTAGCCAGCTTTGGAATATCCATGGGCAGGTTGGCAATCTTGTTCTTCCCCTGGTCTTCTTTTTTCCTCCCAAATAAGAAGCAGGAAACTTATTTCTGGGCTCTAACAATATTAAAAGCCAAGTTGGATGAGGTCCTCCCAACTATTGAAGAGGAGCCAAAGGAGACTAGAGGGCGCAAGAAAAAGGCCCAGTCAGAGGAAGCCACCCCAATCAAGAAAAAGCCTGAAAGCCTTCCATACCATGAATACCTGATAGTAGATTTTGAGCAGGCTCAGGCCAAGGCTTTTATTAGAGTCTTCAAGAGCTCCCCTCAGGGATGCTACTTTCACTTTTGCCAGGCACTCTGCTGCTGCCTTCAAAAGTGCTCTGCACTTCATGAGCTGGTCTACACTGAAGGCACAAAGGAAGCGAAGGATGTGTTCAACTGATTTGCTGCCCTTGCCCTTGTGCAGAAGGAGGAGACAAATGCCTTCTACAACGCTCTCCTCTGCCATCTCTACATTATTGCCAACCAGGCAGCCTTTGCTCCATTCATAGAGTATTTTGAAACTCAATGGGCTGTAGTGTTTCAAGGAGCACGCCGCATCAGAAAGGGTGGTGACTCAATCCAGTGGAACTGCTTTAAGCAGGTAAAAGATGGCCTAATCAAGACCACCTCTTCTCTTGAAGGGCGGCATAGTCAATTTGCCACAAGGGTCCAGATTCAGAAGCCCAAGTTCAACAAAATCATGGTGCATCTCAAAACCCAGCAGGCCATCTCCACCTGCCTCTTTAAAACAGGCATCAAGACCAAGGATGATCCCCCCAAGCAAACCAAAGCAGTGAAAAAGTATACAGAGATTAGCAAGGTGGTCCTTGCCTACTATCCCAAGGATAGCAAGCTTGAGCATCTCCAAGCTATCTCAGTTGCTCTTTCAACCAATGTATGATCCTTCCTCAATAAACACTACTCTATCATCTCTATTATTTCCTTTGCTTTTATCATTATTTTAATTTTATTTGGTATTTGGTACAAATATATGTTTATTTTAAAGCATAGTTTATAGTTAAAATATAAAAAATGGTTGTTTTTAGGATTATTTTAACTTTTGGACTTTACACAACCTTGTTGCTACTAATTGACCCCATTTTTTATTGCATATTTGGAATCCTGAGGCTTTTTTAAGCCTAGAAATGTTTTTTAATTTTTTATTTTTGAGAATTTTTTGGGTAGTTTTTGGGTTCAAAAAATCTAAAATTTTAAAACCGTTTTTTCTTAGTCAAAATGCCGTAAATCAAAATGGCGTTTTTACTAGTAAATCAAGATAGCAGAAATTTGAGATGCCGTATTTTGAGATGCTGTTTTTGAAATGGCGTATCCTACCTCCTACTAATCCTTTAGTAGTATCAGCTCTCTTTGTTTCTCTGTCATCTGTGCAGAACTTTGCACAATAATTTATTTTGGAGTACTCCTTAACATCCTCAAATGTCAAAGGTGAAACATACAGCTCACCATCTTTAATGAAATATGAAAGATTAACATAAAATGCTTTGACTTCAAGCCAGCTTTTTTTAGGCCTAGATTTTCTATCATAGATGTAAAAAAAGGTTTTTTGGGAAACATCTGAATTATTTACAAGTAACTCATATAAACCCTTTCTTTCTTCCTCTCTCTCAAAAACCATTTTGAGATCATTTATATTTTTTATATACATCTCATTTTCCTTTTGTTTAAATATTTTAGATAATACACCAAAATGACCATCAATAATACTTTTGCCATGACACTTGACAAATCTATTAAATTTAATTGTTCCTTTTATAATTTCAGGTACCTCTTTAAAAAGATAATATAAGAATTCATAAGATCTGAAATGATTACCATTATCAGTCCAAACTTTAATATTTTTAATATTCTTAAATTTATTATTTTTAAGCAGACTTATCAAACACTGACCTGAAAACAAAGAGTCATGAGATAAAATTTCAGATAAAAAGTCATGATACTCATATTTAATTTTCTCATTTTATTTAAAAGCAATTGCAAATCCTAATAAAGAAATAGGTATTTTCTCATAAAATATATATAAATATCTATAGGACCCCTGCCTATTTTAAAGTTTTCTTTATAGTCTATTACTATAACACATTAATTATTATCAAGATTATTTATATCACTAATATATTCTTTATTTTGATGCTTATAAAACTTTTCATGTAGGTCAATAGATTCCAAATTTTCTTTAATAGATTTAGGCAATGGCAAATTCTTTATACTCAAATCCTTTTTCTTCATTTCTAATGATTTTTTTAAGTTGCAAATGTTACACATATCAGTTTGTTTTTTGCTTTTAATTATGTTATTAGGAATAAGCTTATAGAAAGTGGAAAGTGAAATAGAAATATTGTTTTTTATTTTCATATCTTCATAAATTTCTTTTTTTGTTTTCAATAATGAGTATTTTATTTTAGTTGAGTATTCACTCAATTCTTTTTGTAACTCTTCATAAATCAATCCAGGGGATTTTTTAGTGAATTGGCTGGTTGGAAATGAATTTTTAATATGTGTTTTAAAATATTTTTTATGTTTTCTTTCTTTACTGAATCATTTTTTCCTTTTTTATTTTTTGAATTTAATGATGCTTTTTTAGCATTTTTTATTTTTTTAGAATATGAATACTCATTTTTTGTCATTTTAAATCCACAATCCCAAAGCTCTTTCAGACTGTAGCTTGATGTAACCAATGCTCTTAGGGAAGGAAGGTGCTTGACAGGGGACTCTGAAATCAATTCCTTTAGGTTGTTAAGGAAATCATCTGTCTTAGAATTTTGTATGACAGGTAAGAAGGTACTTTTTACAAACTCTGTTTTTAATAAGAAATGCTCAACAAAGCTGTTAAGATCACTGCCAGCAGTAAAAAGGAATGCTTGTTTAAGCATAGAGATTCTTTCTCTCTTAGTAGAAGCCCCCAGTGAGAAGAAGGGTGTCATCTGAGGTGCAAACTTTATAGGTTCCATATTGATAGTGGTTGGGTTCCTTGGCTTGGTTCAGGCAGTTCTTGCTTGGAAATAGATGTGCAGTTATCAGAGAGGAGTAAAGGTGTGGATTGTAAAGTAAATTTCTGTAAAGTTTAGCTGTTTAAATACCATGTTAGCTGAGCTTTTGCACTACAGGCATAAATCCCCAACTGACCCCCAACTGATCTCCTTAATTTATCAATATCCCCCCTGAAGTCTGATTTCATTGTTTATTTACCCCTTTTTATATTCTGGTTAACTGTTGATATCTCAGCAAATAGTACTTCAATCTTGCTCAAAATAGTATCATTAGAAAGCCCTTAATCTCAGCTTTCAGAATTGTGCTGCAACTTTATATTTCAATACCAATTTAGTATCTTTAAGTGGCTTTTAATGTAAGCTTATAAAATTATTATTTGAAATAAAATATGCTAATTAACTCTTAAAGTATGATATTTTAATCAGTAAACTAAATTTAAATTATAAATTATTATTTAGCTTACTTTTAGTAACCAACTCAAAAATCTTTTGTTTAAATAAACTTAAGTTTATTATAACTTTTAACAGTTCTTAAAAAATTTACTTTATATATCTTAAATCTATCAAAACAAAAAATGTTATTTTTAATCACATATAAATATTTGCTTGTATAATTAAAGTTGTATCTTATTTTTATAGATACAATGACTAAGATCATTTTCCATTTAGTTTAAATAAATTCCAACTTTTATAAAATTTAATTAAATAAAGCAAGATTTTGATACATTCTTTTTTATGTTTGAATTTTTTATACATATTATCTCTAGCATACAGTATAAAAATATAATTTTATTAAATAGTTGTATAAAGCTATTTTATTAGTATTAAATACTTAAGAATTTGAAAAGAAAAACTTTTACTCTATTATAATTTCTTTTTATATATTTTCTATAAAATCTAACTTAAGAATAAATTACTTATGCTAAATGAGATCACTGAAATTTCAATAAAAGTTTAGTTTTAATTTTAGCTTTAGCTTTTTTAACTTTTTACTAGATTTTTTTATAAAAAATCCAAAATTATTTAATATTTATTTATTAAATATGCAAAAAAGCTGTCTGCCCTCTTTTTAAAAAGAGGGATTCAAAAATTATTATATTTTAAATAAAATATTTTTAAAAAAGCTAAGATTTTAGACAACAATTTAATTTCCAACAAAAAGCATCATATCAGTTTTTATTGTATTTTTATGTTTCTCTTTTTAGAATGATGTCATTTTGTACTAATCAGCTTTCAAGAAATTATGGTATATGAAATAAGATTATTACTAGCTTTTAATACAGTTTAATTTAGCTGTAAGTAGAAAATAATTAATTTAATATAGGTTTTTATATTATAAGGATTAAATAAGATTTATTTTGATAAAATTGCTTTAATTATTTAAATTTATTGATAAGAAAATTAAAAAAAATTAAAGTGTTAAGTAGCACAGTTACTGTAAATTCATAACCTAAAGGTAAAAATGTGGGATTGTCAAATTCTTTTGCATGAACTCACCAACTTAATGGAGTAATTTTCATCCCAGAACAACCTAACTTTTTATATAAAAGGATGAAAAATATTCCAGTAAGCTAATGAGTTCACACAAAAGAATTTGACAATCCCACATTTTTACCTTTAGGTTCTGAATCTACAGTAATAGGAAACAGATTAATCTAACAAATAATGACCCATATTTTGTCATATACATGTTTTTCCAAGTAACACATGATTTATTCTTGAATTAATATGCCAAGTTTGACCCAAAGTACATATTTATTAAAAGATTGCCACTTTCACGGGTTATATGTAGATCATTTATTTTAGGGATGTATTTGTTGTAATGGGGTATTTCAATTAATTATATTGTTTTCTATTATACCTTTAATATATTTGAAGCGCTACAAGAAAGCAAATTCTAAAAACTACAAGTGTTACAGACCAGCCAATTGGAATGGGCATACATGAGGCGTCATTGTGCTTGGCTCAGACCAGACACACCTCAGTTAGTGCAACCAGTTTAACTTAATGAAATAAGCCTGGTGAAAAAAGACATGTCTTTTTTCAACAGGTGTATTTCATCAAGTTAAACTGATTGCACTAACTGAGGTGTGTCTGGTCTGAGCCAAGCACAAAGACGCCTCATGTATGCCCATTCCAATTGGCTGGTCTGTGACACTTGTAGCTTTTAGAATTTGCTTTCTTGTAGCGCTTCAAATATATTAAAGGTATAATAGAAAAATAGAATTAATAAATATTCAAATAGACCAAATTTAACTTGTGGCATGATAAAAATAAATTACCACTGTATTTAAATGTAAATTATACATTATAACAATAAAAAATATAAAAGTTAAACCAATATATATGATAAAATAAAAATTGTTGGGGGGCAAGTTTTACCGGGCAAAATGGGGGGGTAGGGCAAACTAGATGGCAGACTGGGTTGAGAGGGGCTTGATTGGCTGGGGGAATAGGTTCCAACCAACAGGATTGGCTGGATGGGGACTAGGCCAGCTGGAGGGCCCAGAGGTGATTGAGTGCCTTAAGCAGCGCGGAGGAATTTCTGATGCATGACATCATACTCAGACTTGGAGAGAACGGTGATTGGCTTGTACACCAGGGAACCACAAGGGGCAGCTGGGGGTCTCTAGTTGATTGGCTGTTACCAAGAGCGTTGAATGCCATCTTTGTAAACATGTCAGCAACCTTCTGACAGGGAAACAGCACAGAGGGGTTGTTGACTGCACTAAGCACCTGTCTGAAGGTTGTGAGGTTGCACCCATGGATGGTGTCCCCAATAGTGAAGAACAACACATCACCCAGGTGAATATCAGCATGGCTGGCAGGGAAAATTGAAACTTTGTGGCTGTCTGCTTCAATATTCTCAGAGGCCACTTTAGCTCACTTCATTTAATGGCTTAGGAAGATTTTGAAGTTAGAATTGGCCAAGCTCCAGGTGGCAAGCAGGTTGGAGAGGAATTTCCTATACCAGTAACCATTGGTGTAACTGGTTGTAATCTGGTAAAACACAGTCCCTTTTGGGGAAACTGCAAGGAATGCACCAATTACCTTCCCCTGTTCTTCCTTCTTTTTGCCCTTGGGAGTGTTCTTTTCACTCAAAGTGCCATAATCATGGAATTGTAATGACAATTTATAATAGGATATAAATACAGCATTGTCTGAAATAGAGGACAGGCAGCGGGTGAGGGTGGCATCAATCACAGGGTCATAGGGCCAATCAGATACATCATAAAACTCATTGGCCGACCAATTGGTCATAATTAGGACACTGACTACAAGCCCATGAATACAGAGCTGCGCTGTGCAGCTGGCAATAAATATGCCCTGGAGCCCAAGTAGGCAACAGACCTCAGTCAATTGGAGGTATGGGTCCTGTTGCAGAAGGTCAAGAATGAAGGGATAAACCTTCTTGATCTGAGAGTAGGGCTTCTTCTTTGAAATATTGCCCAGCTTTGCACCACCTCTCTTCAAGAGGGCTCAGAACTCTTGCTTGATCACTACCTCAGTAAATTGAAGCCAAGTGGCTATTTTAGCAAAACTAACACCATTCTGATTGAGGCTCACAATCTCCTTTATGATTTCATTGGTTATGATTCAATGTTTTTGGAGGGCTTCAGGAATAAGGGTATCTGGATTAGGCAGGTCAAGATTTGATTGGCCTGAATTATCAAGTACTGGTTGAATTGGGTTGGAGGCGGCTACAGTTGACTAGTCTCCAAAATGTGGCACAGGCGCAGATTGGGCCTGGGCTTGGAGAGCATCATATTGGCTATCAGAAAAGCCACCCATGGATGGGTCTAGTGACACATACAACTCGGCCTCCTCACAGCTTGCATTGAATTGGGTGTACATGGGAAATACAGTGGTTGCGCCCTCTTGATCAGCAGCCTGAGCTTGGATTAGCTCCTGTTACTGCTCCTTGATAATATCAAAGCTATCTTCACTTGTGAAACTAATTGTAAACTAAAAGCAATAAAAATTCTATTAAAAACAGAAAAACAAAGTATTTCTAGAAGCCTAATTTTATTTAAATGAGTGCTCCTATTTGAGACATTCTATCAGACATAAATGCCCAAATTTGGATATGTGTACATTGAAAATAATGCTGAAGTTCCCTGAATTGATTTTGGTGGATTCACTCCAGAAATCTACTATTTCCAATTTGAGTCCCAAAAATAATCAATACAGTAGTTTTAAAAGCTATGACAACAACCAAAAATACCTCAGATTTAAACAAAATGATTTCAGATTTGAAAAAAAATCCAAGTTGTGTGAGATTCAGGATTCAATTAATTTAAAAAAATTCAGTTAATAAATGAACTGTCAAACAGAAAACAAATTTTCACTAGCCTGCTATACAAAATTATATCAAACATCAAGTGGTGTAGTTTAAACCACAAACAAAATGAACTGACTCAACAAGTGAGATGAGTGGATGCTATTTTGGAGTATATTATAATCTAATCAGGATTAATATGAGGCACCAACAGAAGGACTAAAATGAAACAAAATCTGAGTAATCTAGAAGCAAGATTACACAAACACAAAACAAAATGAACTCACACAAGATGTGTAGTATGAGCAGCCTAAAATAGAAAAATAACAGTATAACAGCCAAACAACAGCTATACAATTTAGGAACAGAGGCATTTTATTCATTTTCATTGCTCCATATTTGTATGAAATGGTTTTGAGATCCTTCTAAATATGGACTTGAGATTACAATAAAAATAAATCATAAAAATTTAAAATTTCTACTTTTAGTGACTTTATTCTAGGTTTTATTTTAAGATGGTTTTCAATAGCAACAACATTTTCAACAGTGCCAGCAACCAAGCCAGCAGCAGCCAAGCCAGCTTCAATGGAGGCAAGGCTCAGAACGTGGAGGCCCCATTTACACCCAAGCCTTTGAGGCAGGTAACAAGGAAGCTGACCTGTACCTGACCCCCGACCCATATGGCTTTGACTTGTTCAATAGTCACTTTGTGTCTACCTCTGCCCCCACTCCCATACACACCCCCACACAAGCTGCCCTTCAACAAACCAATCAGGATGGCAACCTTGATTTGGAACAACTTCCTGCCATCAGCCAACCTGCCCCCCATCAGCCAATCAGGCTTCAGCTCTCACAGCCCAGCGCTCCAAGCAACAAATCATCACCACCATTTTTCTCCAGGAAATTGTGGCACTGAGCCTGCAGGATCTGTCTTGGGATCAGATTGCTGACCAATTGAAATTTATCCAGTCTACTGTCATGCAAGAATTCAAAAACCTGATGAATAAGAGGAATCTGATTGGGACAGCCAAGAAGCCCAAGAATGTCATGAATGACATTTCAATACTTGTATTGAAAACCCAAGAGTCAAACCCCAGTCCCCTGGAGGCGGATTGGACCCCCCCCCAGGACAGTCCAGGAACTGCCAATCTGTTAAGTCACAGACTCAAATTTTTAAGTTGCCCTGCAACCTGCCGGCCTAATACTGAGGATTCCCCAAATGGTTGCCAGATTGCCACCAAACCAGTGCCACTAGAGACCCATACCTACGCAGGAAATATGGTCTGCCTAAAGGAGGTTGGTAAAAGACCTGCTACTACCCCTGCCAACAAACACCAGCTGTTTCCAGTCTCCAGTCCAGAAAAGGTATTACAATTGGCCAACTCAGATGACATGGTGAACAACAGCAGCAAAACAAAGCACTGCCACTTCTATTCCCCAGAACCAGTCCAGCCAAGAACCGCCAAACTGGTGCCACTGAGGGCCCAGACCTACGCAGAAGCTGTGGCTTGGGCGAGGTCCACTACTAGCCCTTCCAATAATCACCAACTGCTGCCAGTCCCCAGTCCAGAAAGAGAATTGCAATTAGCCCGCTCAGGTGACATGGTGAACCAAAGTGGCAAAATTAAGCACTGCCACTTCTGTTTGTCAGAAGGTACCCAACCAGAACCTGATGCCCTCCAGACCCTAAGCCAAGATCCATGCCCTACCAGAAAACTGCCCATAGACTTGAAGCCTGCAAAAAGCAAAGAAGTGAAACCATATGGTATAAGAACGCTGGCAGTGTGGTGATGATCACATTGTCATTTTTGATAATAAAGTTTTATGAACCTTTGGTTTGAACAAATCTTACCCTATCTAGTCTTAGTGATCTTCCACCTCAACTCTGGCCAAGTAGACAACCAGGCAACCAACCCCTCCAGAGACCAACCTGCTAAACTGCCCCAGGCATTATACCGTCCCCCGGGAGCCCCCTTTGGACCTGTGCACTTTACTGAGTACCCTCCAAACCCAGCCTACGTCAAGTTCAACTTGGAAAACATACTCCTTGCCAACCCACTGGCAAGAACTATAGAAACCAAAACAATAGGTTTAGAAGGAAAGTGGTATGTTAGGCCGCCCAGATTGTTCAAAGACAAGTACAATTACCTGCCAGTGTATTTTGTTCCCATGACCCCACCTGTAACCCCTAGACCAGACCGCCCTCTGGAACCTACTGCTGCAGCCAAGACCACCTCTACCCAACTATTTGAAGTACTCTATATTACTTTGACATGATTGGTGGATTACATAGTCCCCAACTCCAGACCCTGGTCCTTGCTTGGGCAATCTATATCTTACATTATCAAGTTAGCACCCATTCTATGGTGAGCCTTACCAGCCAGCTTGGCTGCACCACACCCCAAGCCGCACACTGCCTCTACCTATGACTGGATTCCTGACAAAGAAGGCCCCCAAGTCCCAAATCACAGAGGCCTACCAAATCATGCTTGACCTCCTTCAGCAGGACTCCAAGCTTCCCTTGACCCAGGTCCAGAAGCAACTTGTGCACCATGACATTTGGGTGTCTGATCCTTGTGCAGCTCTGGATGTATGGGAAGTGTAAGGTCTTGCCCATAATGATGCAAGGTTATAAACTAAGGCGTGCAAAGCGTTGGGATTCAAATTTAGAAGATATAATAATGTAGGTACTGTCTGTAAGATGATCTTACAAAAACCCACTAAAAACCTATATTGCGTGACAAATGGAGTAATTTAGTTTAAAAACCCTAAGCAAAGAAGATGGAATAAAGTGTTCAAAAGTGAACAATTTGTAACTAAAGGGATATTGATATTAGAATATTCTCCATCTGCAAATTGATACATATAACTATTGAAAGATTCCTTAAGGGAAAAAATGGATACAACAAGCCTAAGGCTTGTTGTTTTACAAGTTCCATTTGGATTAAGGAAAAGGCTAAACTAAGAAAATGAATTTAAAGAAAACAAAATTCTAAAAATGACAAAATTGAAGTTTTAAAATATCATGAAATTGAGGGGGAAGAGATCACTTAGAATTTTGGCTTAAAGCCTACTCTTCAAAAGCTCCTTTATTTATATTAAAAAGCCTTTTCAGTTGAGAATGTGATGGTCAAGGAGAAGCAGCCAAGAACAGGAGCAAGCTGGAGAAAGTTGGGAAAGAACCTGGAGCAGAAGGGGAAAACAGAAGCCCAGTAGAGACTGCAGATCAGCCTGTAAGCTGGGGAAGCGTCAGCAACACAAGCAGGAGTTTTGAAGGTAATAGATGAAGATTATTCTAACTTAAAGTAGAAATACATGTATATTAGGAATTGGCAGTCAAAGCAACAACAAAAACAATGATTCAAACGCAAATCATGTAAAACAAAAGTAAGAGTACTTTAAAATACTAAATTATTAACAATTTGAACTAACCTTCAAATATTAATAAGTAACCAAAAGATAAGTAAAAAATGAGAAATAACTTAATTATCTCAAGAAGCCTGCCCTTCAGGGCAGGGCATGACATTACCCCCTCCAGATCCAAGCTCAGGATGTGATTGTTATAAGAATTGATGGCCTTGGGACAGTTTTCAAGGTTTGACAATGGCTCCCAAGAACTCTCCTCAACGGAATATCCCTTCCAAAGAACCAAGTATTGGAGTTTACCATAGTGGTAACAATGGTTGATAATAGAGTCAACCTCATATTCAGGGGTCCCTTGGACCATGTGAGGAGGAGGTGCTTTGTTGTTCTGATGAGAAGGAGGAGGAGAAGTCTGGAGTTTGAGGAGAGACACATGGAAGATGTAAATTCACTGCCACCCCTGGCATTGGATTGTAAAATCTTCCCCTGCCGCTCCAAGAAAGGTCCCAAAACACCAGCCAAACCCCTTAATTCCTTAGAGGATTTGGCGCATACAGTTGACGAGAGGTTTGTATTGGCCTACCCTGCGGATGTGTTGCCTTTGGCTGCCCCCTCCTGGGAAGAAACACTGGTCAATTTGAACTTCCTGTTGGCTTGGTGTTGTCTGCATTTAAAAACTATAAGAACCAACCAATCAAAGGTGACCACATCAATAACCAGCAACTCAAGTGAACCTCAAATACTTGAAACCCCTCTCAGACAATCAAATGGGCCCACAGAAATTGAGTTGAAACACTCCAGTCCCCTTGGCTCTGTCACACAAAAATTCTCCCCCAGCCAATCAGATCTGGCACAAAAATCATGTGATCAAACCCCCCTTTTTTTTAACACAGCAAGGGGACCTCCAGTCCCCTGCTTGTCTATTTTGTAATTAGATTAAAAGTTTGTTTGGTCAAATTTTAGAGTTTTATTAAGTGGAAGTCTCTGTTTGGAGTTCTCCTAGTTAAAATTTTAAAGTGTTAGTATTGACAGTGAAGCTTACCTTAAGGCAGCCTGGTTTGAACCCGTGCTTTTCTCTGGCCTATCTCAAAGAAGCTCAAGCGTATAGCTCTTTTGGTTTTTGTTATTGCTTTAAAAATTTCAATTTGAACTTGAATTTTCCTTTAAAAATCTATATAAAATCTATTATAACTTTGGGTTTTACCTTGATTTTTGTGTTTTTGAACCTGCTTTCCTCTCACGCTTTTGTTCCTGGTGTCCATGACCACTTCCAAGGCCCCTGGACCCGTTCTGCTGTTGCTTTTACTACCAGCTTGTAATCACCCCTACTGAGCCCTATTTTATCCAATTTCACTACAAAAAATATACCATTCTTCTCAGAATTGCCTGAGGAACATAGCTATGATACTCCCAGTAGTCAAATTTGTGTTATTTTCTTTGGGCCCCTTTTTTCTTCTCCTGTGGTCCACTTCTCCTGACTTGTGGTCTAGAATCTCCTCCTTGGCACAACTAATGAGCGAAGACCCTCCTAGCCTGTTGAGCCTTCCCAGCAACCTCTCCCACTCTGGGGAGGCTGTGGCAAAGAGCTTTACTTGTGATGATCTGGATCTGGGTGATGTTTCCTATGCCTCTCTTGCTTGGAGAGTGAAGAGGGGTCTATGCCCTCCTTTCCAAACCTGGAGAAGGGTGCCTTAGAGCCTCTGAACGCCCCAGGGATGCCTCCTCCCTCCCCTATCTGTACGCCCTGGTTGCTCACAGGCATGGCGCTGATGGCACTGAATGCATATTTGCCCCAGATGTCATATGTGTCCTCCTTGTGGTACCCTCTTTGAGCGGCTGTCCTAGTTCTCCACTGGGCAGTATCCTGGTGGTTTATTTTGCCCGGATGGGAGCCAAACTTAGTTAGTTTATCCCCCTCTCTCACAGAAGACATCATGAATACAATACCCTGGAGGAAGCCAGATACAATATGCAACCTTCTCAACCCTTTCTTTTACGGGAAATGGCCCTATGAACCGTGGGGCCAAGTTTACGGGAAGGCCATATGATAGGAAGATTATTTGTATTTAGATATACAAGGTTGTTGACCTGAATGCCCTTTCCCTCCTGACAATGACAATTGGCCTGGACCTTGTAAACCTCAATAGCCTTAGAGAGATTCTCTTTTAAGGAATTCTGGATGATTTCTAGCTGGACAAGAAACTCCTTGGCTAACAGGGAACGTACAGAAGAGGTGACATAAGGAACAAAGGCAGGAGTGTAGCCTAAATTTGCCATGAATGGAGTCATCTTGGTAGAGGAATGAGGAGTAGCATTGTAGGAATACTGGGCCAAAGGTAAGTGAGAATCCCAATTGTCTTGTTGTTTGTTGGAAAAACAGCAAAGAGAAAAATTCTAGTGTCTGATTGATACGTTCAGTTTGCCCATCAGACTGGGGATGATAAGAGGTGCTAAGGGAAAGGTGAACACCTAGCTGAGTCATAAACTCCTTTCAAAACAGGGAGAGGAATTGTGGTCCACAGTCAGAGACAATATCTCTTGGAGTACCATAGTGGATGAAGATGTTCTTAACAAGGAGGGAAGCAGTCTGCTTTGTGGTAATATTAGAATTGCAGGGAGCAAAAATAGCCTGCTTTGAGAATCTGTCTACACTGACCAGTATGGCATCAAAACCATTGGACTGAGGAAGCTGGACAATATAATCCAGAGAGACAGACTGCCAAGGACCTTCAGGGACTGGGAGGGGGTATAGAAGACCCACAGGTTTCTGGGTGGAGTGTTTGCTTCTCTGGCAAACTAGGCAACTTCTGACGTATGACTTGACAAAGATGGACATCTTTGGCCACCAGAAGTGATTGCAGAGTTTAGAAAGTGTTTTCTTGTATCCAGAGTGGCCTGCATCAAGGGAGTCATGGAACGTGATGATTAGAGCCTGTTGAAGGTCAGGAGAAGGAACTACCAAAAGGTTGTTGAAGTATAACACACCATCCATCAGGGAAAATGAAGGATTTTTGACTGTCTTATTGTTTGTAAGAGCGTCAATGATCTGAGACAAGGTCTTATCAGAAAGCTGAGATTTGTGTATTTGCTTCAGTATATTGGGGGTTGTAGTACTGATAACATTAAGTTTCAGAAAACTCTTGGGAGGAAGGACCATCTTGGTGTTAAGAAGTATGTAGTCTTTGTCAACATTGGATAATGAAGGATGACAACTAAGAGCGTCAGGTAGGGTATTAAGTACACCTTTCTTGTACACAAGCTTGAAGCAGAAGTTTGACAGCTCCAGTACCCATCTAGCGTGTCTTTGGGAAATGTGGCGTGACTTGGTGAAGTAAAGCAAGTTCTCATGGTCTGTGTAAATGAGGAAAGGCTCCTCAAGTCCCTCAAGGTAGTGACGCCAATGATTGAGTGTTTTGATGATGGCAAGAAGTTCCTTGTTATGTACGGGGTAGTTTTGTTCAGCTGGAAGGTGTTTTTGAGAAAAGTATGCAACAGGGTGTTGCATCCCATCCCCCAAGCTGAAGGAGAACACCGCCAACGGCATAGTTGCTGGCATCAGCCTCAACCAAGAAGGGTTTGGAAGGATCAGGCATCAGGAGGACAGGTGTGGAGACAAAGACGGCCTTTGTAGCCTCAAACGCGAGCTGGGCCTCAGGTGTCCAGACAAAAGGAACAGAAGGAGAAGTGAGGGTAGTGAGCGGCAAAACAAGAGAAGAAAATTTTCCACAAACTTACAGCAATAGTTTGCCAATTCAAGGAAGCCACAAATTTGTGAGTGAGTCTTGGGAACAGGCCAGCTTTTGATAGCATCCACCTTGCTAGGGGAGACAGCAAAACCTTTTTGAGTGACAACGTAGCCAAGGAAATCAACCTTGGTGCAGAAGAATGAGCACTTAGAAGACTTTGCAAACAGGTTGTAGTCTCAAAGTCTCTGGAGTACTTGGCGGACGTGGGCAACGTGGTTGTCAATGGAAGAGGAGTATATGAGGATATCATCAAGATAGACAACAATAAACTTGTTAAGGAAGGGCATAAGTGCCTCATTAATTAAGGCCTGGAAGGTTGACAGAGCGTTACATAATCCAAAAGGCATTACATTGTACTTGTATAGCCCAAATGGGGTACATAATGCGGTCTTCCATTTGTGGCCAGGAGAGATTCTGATCTGGTTGAAAGTGCTTTGGAGATTAATCTTGGTGTATACGGAACTACCAGAGAGGCAATCTGTCAGAGCCTCAGCAGAAGGAATAGGGCATCTATCCTTGATTGTGATCTCATTGAGGGCTCTATAGTCTACACAAGGGCTCTTGGAGCCATCAGATTTACTGACAAAGAAGCTGGGGGAAAAACATGGGGAAGTCAATTGAGAGATGAAACCCTTGGAGAGTTCCTCATTGATGTAGTTCTTTAGTAGAGTGTTGTCGGAGTCAGAGAGAGGAATAAGCCTTCCCCAGGGGGGAGTGGTGCCTGGCTTAAGGTTTATCTGAATATTGTAGGGCCTATGAGGAGGTAGCAGGTTACATTCCTCCTCACGAAAACAATCCTTGAAGTCAGAGTAACAATAAGGTAATCTGCCTTTGTCCTTGGAGGAAAGAGTATCCGGGATGGTACTAGAGATAGTAGTCAGGTTTGGTTTGGAGGGAGTCAAGTCAAGTCAAGGGTACCAGGTATGAGGGATAACAATTTGACAACATCATTGCATGTAAATGATATCTTGTTGTTTGGGTGATCAAAATTAAGCAAAGACTCTCTCAGCCACGGGAATCCAAGGATGAACAGAAAGGATAAGTTGGGGGAAGAGTTACATGTGACGCGGAATGGAGAGCCCTCCAAGTCAATGGTGACAGGTTGGAGGATAGGTGTGGCGCCAATGAGAGTACTGTTTCCCACCTTAATGTCAAGAGATCCAAAGGTGGGGAGTCCAAGTAGTTTGGCGAGCTTCTCCTTAATGAAGTTGGCATCAGCGCCAGTGTCAAGAAGAGCAAGCACATTGATCTTTCCCAAAGGTCCATGAATAGTCACTAAGACAGTAGGTGACTTGGAAGTGTTGTTAAGGGACAGCAAAGTGAGGGTGTAGGTTTTGTTGGCAAAGGGAGGACGTTTAGAGAGAGGACAGGCTGGTAGAAGATGATCCTTTGATTCACAGTAAGAGCAGAGGTTATTGTTCCTTCTTCTAATGACTTCCTCAGCAGTAAGGCAAAAACCTCCCCCAGACTTTGGCTCAGTGCCAAGTAGAGGAGTTGAAGAGAGCAAGGTCTTTTCTGGAACAAACAACTGGGCTGTAGGGGATAGGTTAGAAGGGGAGTGTGTTTTTGAAGAAATATATTTCTGATTCCACTTAACCACTTCTCTGATAAGAGGTTCTAGTTTGTCAGGGAGATTGTGGTGGACCAAAAATTCCTGGAGCAATCTGTTGAGGCCTATCTTGTAGAAGCTGCAAGCCTCAGCGTCAGAGGCTTGTAGTCTTGACTAGAGGGAGAAAAACTTCTGGCTGTATTTGCCAAGTGGAAGAGAACCTTGTGTGAGACCTGCAAACCAAGAGGCGGAGGGAGTGGACAACTCCTTGTCTTCTCCAGAGAAAGATAAGAGTGAACTTACAAAGAGATCATAATTCTGGAATATTCCCAGGTTGCGTATTGAATGAGAGCTAAACCAATCTCTGTAGTGACCAATGAGCTTTTCTGCAAGGTAGAGGACCTTCTGGGAGTTGGTGGAGAACTCAGACCCGTAAGCAGTAAAGTGGGCCTGTGTGTAAGCTAAAGTGTTAAAAATACTAGGGGGTGGTGAACTATGGGCTAAGGTATTGAGAACTACTGTTTGGTTGGTGTAAGTAGTGGGGGTATGATCCTCCTTATTACAAAAAACATTATCATATAACCAACCAAGTAATAAGACTACTAGAGATAACAAAGTTACAATAATAATAGAGAGAAACAAAGCTAAAAAGATAATAGAAGAGATGGAAAAAGTGTTGCCTGGGTCAATCCCGTGAGAAGCCAAAATAATGTAAGGTCTTGCCCATAATGGTGCAAGGCTATAAACTAAGGCGTGCAAAGCTTTGGGATTCAAATTTAGAATATATAAGAATATAGGTACTGTCTGTAAGATGATCTTACAAAAACCCGCTAAAAACCTATACAGTAGTTTTAAAAGTTATGGCAACAAGCAAAAATTCTTCAGATTTAAACAAAATGATTTCAGATTTAAACAAAATCCAACTCTCAGGTTAAAATATATACTCTGTTAACAGGGTTTATTGGCGTCAATTGGCAAAATGAGTCAACACAGCAACAAAAGGCTCGCATGTAAAGAAAAACCATTCAAAATATAATCCAAAATACATTGATTTGCAAACAAAATGGTGTGAGTTGACTTTGGGTGTACATATGTTTACTAGGTGAATCAGTGCCAAAATACACCCAAGCAAGGTGTGTCAAAACTAAATCCAAAAACAAAACACAATAGCAACTCACAATGTAAACAAAATCACTCACGCAATGTGTGCAATGGATTGTAATCATGAATGATACCAAGGTATCTAAAAATAGACACAAGATCTGAAACATAAATTTTAAAAATATTGTGTTGGGTGTTTGAATTTGGCAGTAAAATCTGGGAAAATGAGTGTATTTTTTTTGAGTATTCTAAAATGGGTGTTTTAAAACCAAAAACAACTAACTAAGAAATAAAAAAAATCTATAATTGGGATATTGGGTGGGAAAAAAATAATAATTGAATATACATAAACAGATAAAAGCAAAAATTAAAATTAGAGAGTAACTTAATTAAGTTTTATTTAATATTTTATTAAATTCTAAAAATGGAAGGAACACAACAACAGACTACCATTGCACCTGTTGTGTGCCGTGTTTGCCCCGCGGGTCAAAGAATAGACTTAAAACAACACAAGTGCCTACTCAGGAGGGAGGCGGGAGAGGAGAGTTCCATAGTGACGCTGCACTGACACAGCTGGTTCAAGGAGCACAAGCTGCTAGGGTGCAGAGCATAAACCCTTGGGTCCCAAAGCTGACCCAGAAGCCAACTAAGGTCACCACTACCAAAATTGTTAGAAACAAGGAGGTAGAACTTACTTTGTATGTGTTTGATGTTGTGTACCGGCAAGAGTTGGTCCCGTCAGCCATGCTGGAGAAGGTGAAGCCTGTACTTGATACTAGCTATGAGCCCTACGTCAGTGATGGCAATCAGGAGGATGACAAGGAGCCCCAGTTCTACCAAACCAATGAGGGACAGCTAGTGCTCAAAAAGGTTGCAGCCTTCTACAACAAAGTGCCCATGCCTTGCAAGCCTGTCATCAATCAGGATCCTGGCTTGTCTGAACCCACAAAGCCCACCCAGAAGCGCATCCCTGACATCAAACACATCATCTTGCTTAAGCTAATGCGGGAATTGGGTGACTACAAGGCGGCTGCGGCCATTGTTGGAGTGGATCCCAAGTACGCCAGCAAGACCTTCCATAAATTCATCAATACTGGTGGTGTCCTTGCTGCGGAGAAATCCTTGTGTGTGTCAACCATGCTCACCAAGGAGCACAAATGGGCAATCCGCCAGTAGATAACCCAAGATTGCCATCTTGAACTGGCAAATATACAGGCCATGGTCAAGTCCGCTTTTGGGGTTGAGGCCTCAATTTCCTTCTATTATCATTTGGTCAAGGGAATGCAATTTTCCTGGGAAAAACTTGGGGTATCCCCATACAATCAGAACAGCCCAGCCAATATTGAGACCCAGCAAAATTACGCTGAGGCATACACTGCCCTCAAAGCCAAGGGGACGGTGAAATTCTATTATATCAAAAAATCAGCATTTGCCTTGTTGATGCACAATGAGTATGGGTATGTCCCCAGAGGCTCCAATGACGGGGTGGCTTGGTGTGCTGCAGTCTGCGCCACAGCCTATTCAATGGTAGCTTTCCTTGTTCCAAAGGGGGTTGAGCTCTACCAAATGATACTAGGCTCCCACAATAGCCGGACCTTCCTATCATTTCTCCAATTGGTCCAGGAGCACATGAGGCGCACAAGCCTGGGCTTCACCAATGTAATTGTGTTGGACAACGTTGGTCTCCACAAGGTGGCTGACATTCTTGAGGAATTCCCAATGATTGACACAAGCATTGCAGTGGGCCCCCAGCAATTGGCCACAGCAAATATGCGCCTTCTCTTCCTCCCCACCTATTTGCCCTTCCTAAATCCCATTGAGGAAGTCTTTGGGTGGCTCAAGCAAGTTGTCAAGCAAGGAACCCCAACTGGGACTGAGGACCTGTTTGATTTGCTGCAGGCTGGGATCCATACCCTCCCAGCTGAGACCGTGGCCAAATTCTATGGCCATGCTGATTTGTTCATCCCTGTGTGCCTAGCCAAACAGCCAATCAATTAAAGGCTTAGTGTGTCCAACTTTTTTTATATTCTCTAATTTATTATTCAACATTTATTAATTATCATTTTATATTTAGATGTTTCTACGCCCGCAATCACATTCAGAAGATCCATCAATAGATGTAAGTATTTTATTTATTTTATTGTATATTATTTTATTATGCCATCTGAGGTAATCCCAAACGCTCAGTATTGGATTACACAAAAATATTTAAATCACTTTGGTCAAATAAATGTAAAAATTAATTTAAAAAAATTAAACGTAAAATGTACAAGTTAGAATTTATTTTATTAACGTATAATTTTATACTTTTATGAAACCCATTTCTGCAATATATTTTGCAAATCTTGTTTGCTAAAATATTATTTGAAAAATTAATTATAATAAAAATATTGTAGAGTATAAAGATGTTTATTAGAAGAGAATTTATTAAGAACACCTGTAGTGAGTTTGGCAGTATGTACCCACCCCAAAATAGAGGTGGCGCACAACCTCTACCGCCACACTGTGGACGGTGGATACACCCGTATTAAAATACTCCCTCCTGCTGGTGAAGGGGAGTAGGGTCAGGTGGGAGTGAAGCAGCAGCTTTTCAGGCGGGGCTGCAAACCCGTAGATACCAGCCAGGACCAGGGCGTCCTGGATCACATGATCAACTGAGTTGTATCCGGGGGGGACCTTCTTCCCGTTAAGTGCAAGCTGGGCCTGGTCAATCTTCAGAAGGACCCCGTCCAGGTCCTCAACAGATGCGCCCATCCCAAAGAAGAATAAGAACCCCAGGTAAACAACCAGATGAAGCCTTTGCCCTGCAAAGGCTTCTGTGAACTTGCACAGTTTATTATAGACCGCGCTTATCTTCTTGTTGTGCTTTGTCTTGGCAAACATGAGCTCCATAGCTGCTGGGACCCCCATCTTGTTGGCACTCCAGGCCAGCCCAAAGTCTGCCAGGAGGATCTTGGTCTTCTTTATGGCTGTTGCGTCTGCAACAGCCAATTTTCTCACTGCGCACCCAAAGTTCTCAAGCAGGTAAGACAGGGTGTGCTCCACCGGGAAGCAGAAGCAAGCAGCTGTGTGAGCCTGGCCCATCTCCAGTACATTCTTGAATGGGAGCGTCACCAGGATGTCCTAAACAAGCTCAATGGAGTTTACACAGTAAACTCCACTGAGGGATATTGGGTCCAGGCAGACCAGTTGGGCATTCTTGTAGGCAGTAACTGCCCACTTAGATGCCCCCTTGACATGTGTCAGCCCGGCTAGCGCGTCCCTTGTCATTGGGAAGGACCCATGAATTCTGTCTTCAAGCTCCCACACAACAGGGGGGGGACAGATAGAGCTGCTTAGCCACGTGAGTGGCATAATTAGCATAAAAGGTGGCCAGGACAAAAGGGACTAGGACCTGGCAGAGTTTATTGTCTACATTTTCTAAGAAAATAAGGTAAGTTTTTTAAAAATTTATTAATCTTATTTTTTAGGTTACCTTCTTGTATTTCTTCTTTGCCGGCGGCTTCAGCCGGCTTGGCCATTCTTGGTGTAATCAATTGCGCTGGCAATTTGGTGTCCTCTGCCCTGGCACGCTTTGCTGGCTTGAGATGTGCATACATCTCTGGGTCATCAACCCAGACGGACGGCGCAGAAAGATTGTAGGCCTTGAATTGAAGTCCTTCCACAACATGCTTCTGGATATTAAGTAAGCGCTCAATTGTTGTTTCTGATGTGTCAGGCATTTTGGTCATTAATGCCTTGGATGTCACCCTTTCAAGTTTCTTGCCTTCAAGGATGGCAGACTTCACCTTTGCTTTGACCTTACAGTCAATGTCTTTGACTTTGGCAATTGCCAAGTCAAGGTCCTTTAGAAGCTTTTTGAGTTCTCTCATTTTATTTTTTACTAACCTTTCCATATGTTTTTATAGCTTTTACCCCAGTAAATTCTGTATTGTTTTGATACTATTGCCTCTTTGTTTATTCCTTTTTGTTTTCCCATCTACTACATTATCCCATCTTTTTTCCCATGGTGTATATGTTTTATGCTCATCTCCATATGTGTGTTGTTTGCTTTGTGTTGGCATTGTTTCCTTGATTGCCATATTATTTTTGGCGCTTTGCATAGCCCCTTATGAAAATATTAACAACAATTTGGTGATTAGCTAAATTTGAATTAGAAAATTATAGGTTAACTGTGTTTAGATAAAGTTGTTAATGATCTGAATTCAAAACATTAATAATAAACTTTAAGCCAATCAGGAGCCAAGTGATAAAGTGATTGTTGTGACATAAAGGATCATTCAATAATTCTTTGGTGCATGTGCGCTAATTAATATGATTGGCTGGATTTTTTGCCATTGTACGCCATTGCCGCTGTGGCAAGTTGTTGGTGGACTAGTGCTAACCCAGCAGCTGATTGGGCACTAGTCTACCAACAACTTGCCACAGCGGCAATGGCGTACAATGGCAAAAAATCCAGCCAATCATATTAATTAGCGCACATGCATCAAAGAATTATTGAATGACCCTTTATGTCACAACAATCACTTTATCACTTGGCTCCTGATTGGCTTAAAGTTTATCATTTAGGTTTTGAATTTGGATCAGTAACAACTTTATCTAAAAACAGTAAAACTTTAATTTTCTAATTCAAATTTAGCTGATTATCAAATTGTTGTTAATATTTTCACAAGGGGCTATGATTGGGTGCTAAAAATAACTGTGTTCAGGATCTAGATACACGCCATGGTAAATATATGATTTCTTAGAAATAAGCTGAACATAAAGAATGAAACCAACTATAAACAAAGAGAACACAAACAATTGAAATTCAAAATAAAAATAATATAAATAGAAATTTTCTGGGACCAGGGGTTTATTGAGGCAGGGAAGAGTGATGCCTAGTAGGCAGAATGGCGCGGGAAGGAGGACGTAGAGGCAGTGCTGGCCTGGGGGGTCTGGGATTGGATGGGTTGGGTTTGCGGGTGGGGGGTGTTGGTGGCAGGGGTGGATGCAGGAGGAATTGTGCGTGATGGCCGCCATATACCGCTCATTGTACTCCTCATCAGTCATTGGCTGGATGGGCTGGTAGGTGGCTGTAACACGGGGTGGGAGGCGTTTATCCTTGCGTGATTGGTTACCCATGTTCACATGGAAAACCATTTGCGCAAACAAGTCAGCCACCATTGGTGACCAAAGATAAAATTGTGGTCAAGGACCCCAAGATAGAGGTTGTTGAAAGCCTGAGGGCGGAGCTCCTGTAGTGTATCTCCAATGTTGAAGAAGATGACATCAGCCAGATGGACGTCTGCATGACCGGCGGGGTAGACTGAGGCCTGGTGCCCGCGTCCCTGGATGCCATTGAGGGCGGTGGAGCTTCCCTCCATCTGGTGGCTCAAGAAACCCCGGTATTTGGAATTTGAGCCATCCCAGGAGTCAAGCAATCCACCGAGGATGTGGCTGTATGAGTACCCATCAAGGAAATCAGGGTTTGTTTGATAGTAGACAAAACCCTTGGCTGAAACAGCCAGAAATGCACCAATGAAAGTCCCCTTCTTGACCTTCTTCCTTCCATTCTTGGTTGCGGCTTTTCCTTGCTCACCAAAATTGTCAAATGCAATTGATAACTTGTAGTATGAGACAAACATAATGTCATCTGTTAGACTTGTCAAGCATCTGACCAGGGTTGATTTGATTGTGGTGTCATATGGGGAATCTTCAGTGCCATCCCATTGGTTGCTGGCAAAATTTGTAAGAACCCTAATTGAAGCCACCTTTCCGTGCATCCAGAGCTGCACCATGCGCTCAGACACCCAAATGCCATGGTGTGCAAGTTGCTTCCGGACCTGGGTCAAGTGAAGCTTGGGGTCCCGCTGGAAGAGGACAAGCATTATTGGGTAGGCCTTGGTTATCTGGGACTCTGTGGCCTTCTTTGGCTTCTTGGCTGTCCCAATCAGATTTCCCTTGTTCATTAGGTTGTTGACCTCCCGCATTATGGTGGCTCAGGTAAATTGCAACTGGGCGGCAATCTGGTCCCACGACAGACCCTGTAGGTTTAGTCCCACAATTTTCTGAAGAATTTGGGCAGTGATTATTCTGCGTTTGGGGCGCTGGGCGGCAGGAGCTGAAGCCTGATTGGCTGTAGGGGGCAGGTTGGCTGGTGGCAGGAAGTTGTTCTGGATTGAGGTTGTCATCCTGATTGGTTGGTTGACGTGCAGCTTGTGCAGGGGTGGGTGTGGGAGCAAGGGCAGAGCTAGATGCTAAGTGACTCTCAAACAAGTCAAAGTCATATAGGCCGGGGGACAGTAACAGGTCAGCTTCCTTGTTACTTGCCTCAAAGGCTTGGGTGTAAACAGGTGCCTCCAAATTCTGAGCCTTGCCTCCATTGCAGCTGGCTTGGCCGCTGGCGCTGTCAAAGATATTGGTTGTAAAAACTATTGTAAAAAAACCAAGGATAAAATTGCTAAAAGTAGAAATTAGAATTTTAATGATTTATTTTTATTGTAATCTCAAGTCCATATTTGGAAGGATCTCAAAACCATTCCATACAAATCTGGAGCCATGAAAATGGATAAAATGCCTCTGGTCCTAAATTGGATAACTGTTGATTGGCTTTTAAATTGATAATTTTCTATTTTAGGCTGCTCATACTACACATCTTGTATGAGTTCATTTTGTTTTGTGCTTGTGTAATCTTGCTTCTAGATTGCTCAAGTTTTGTTTCACTTTAGTCCTTCTGTCAGTGCCTCATATTAATCCTGATTGGATTATAATATACTCCGGGATAGCATCCACTCATTTCACTTGTTGTGTCAGTTCATTTTGTTTGTGGTTTGAACTACACCGCTTGATGCTTGATATAATTTTGTGTTATATGTTAGTGAAATTTTGTTTTTGGTTTGACAGTTCATTTATTAACCAAAGATATTTAAATTAATTGAATCCTGAATCTCGCGCCACTTGGATTTTGTTTAAATCTGAAATCATTTCATTTAAATCTGAAGAAATTTTGCTTGTTGCCATAGCTTTTAAAACTACTGTATTGTGTGACAAATGGAGTAATAGAGTTTAAAAACCCTAAGCAAAGAAGATAGAATAAAGTGTTCAATAGTGAACAATTTGTAACTAAAGGGATATTGATATTAGGATATTCTCCATCTGCAAATTGATACATATAACTATTGAAAGATTCCTTAAGGGAAAAAAATGGATACAACAAGCCTAAGGCTTGTTGTTTTACAAGTTCCATTTGGATTAAGGAAAAGGCTAAACTAAGAAAATGAATTTAAAGAAAACAAAATTCTAAAAATGACAAAATTGAAGTTTTAAAATATCATGAAATTGAAGGGGAAGAAATCACTTAGAATTTTGGCTTAAAGCCTACTCTTCAAAGGCTCCTTTATTTATAGTAAAAAGCCTTTTCAGTTGAGAATGTGATGGTCAAGGAGAAGCAGTCAAGAACAGGAGCAAGCTGGAGAAAGTTGGGAAAAAACCTGGAGCAGAAGGGGAAAACAGAAGCCCAGTAGAGACTGCAGATCAGCCTGTAAGCTGGGGAAGCGTCAGCAACACAAGCAGGAGTTTTGAAGGTAATAGATGAAGATTATTCTAACTTAAAGTAGAAATATATGTAGATTAGGAATTGGCGGTCAAAGCTCAACAAAAACAATGATTTGAACGCAAATCACGTAAAACAAAGGTAAGAGTACTTTAAAATACTAAATTATTAACAATTTGAACTAACCTTTGAATATTAATAAATAACCAAAAGATAAGTAAAAAATGAGAAATAACTTAATTATCTCAAGAAGCCTGCCCTTCAGAGAAGGGCATGACAGGAAGGTGGTTTCAGTCTGTGTGCTGACCAATGTTGCCGGCAACCAATGAGATAGCACTGAGGATTCCCCGTATGATCAGGACATCAAATCAACCCTGGTCTGATGCTTGAAAAGTCTATCCAATGATGTCATATTTGTCTTGTATTATAAGCTATCAATAGCTTTTGACAATTTTGGCGCGCAAGGAAGAGCCACCACCCAAAAAAGAAGGAAGAAGGTCAAGAAGGGGACTTTCATTGGTGCATTTCTGGCTATTTCAGCCAAGGGTTCTGTCTATTATTGGAAAACCCCAGATTTCATCAATGGCTACAAGTACAGCCACTTCCTTGGTAGATTACTTGACTCCTGGTTTGGCTCAAATTCCAAGCACCAGGTTTTCTTGAGCCACCAGATGAAGGGTAGCTCCACCGCCCTTGAGGCCATCCAGCAACACTAGCACCAGGCCTCTTTGTACACAGCTGGCCATGCAGACATCCATCTGGGTGATGTTGTTTTCTTTAAAATTGGAGATACACTCTGGAAGCGCTGCCCTTGGGCTTTCAACAACCTCTATCTTGGGGTCCTTGACCACAATTCTCTCTTTGATCACCAAATGGTTGCTGACTTGTTTGTGCAAATGGTTTTCCATGTGAACATGGGCAACCAATCACAAAAGAATAAGCGCCTCTCACCCTGTGCCACAGCCACCTACCAGCCAATCAAGGCAATGACAGATAAGGAGTATGACAAGCGGTATATAGCGGTCATCACGCAAAATCCTCTTACCCCTACCCCCACTACCCCCACCTTCCAGCCCCACCCATCCAATCCCAGACCCCCCAGGCCAGCACCGCCTCTACGTCCTCCTTCCCGCGCCATTCTGCCTACTAGGCATCACTCTTCCCTGCCCCAATAAACCCCCTGTCACCAAACATTTTCTATTTATATTATCTTTATTTTGAATTTCAATTTTTCATGCTCTCTTTGTTTATAGTTGGTTTTATTCTTTATGTTCAGCTTATTTCTATAAAATCATTTATTTAATATGCCATGTATCTAGATCCAGAACACAGTTATTTTTGGCACTTTACATTGCCCCTTGTGATAATATTAACAATAATTTGGTGATTAGCTAAATTTGAATTAGAAAATTATAGGTTAACTGTGTTTAGATGAAGTTGTTACTGATCTGAATTCAAAGCCTTAATGATAAACTTTAAGCCAATCAGGAGCTGAGTGATAAAGTTATTGTTGTGACATAAAGGGTCATTCAATAATTCTTTGGTGCATGTGCACTAATTAATATGATTGGCTGGATCTTTTATCATTGTGCGCCATTGCTGCTGTGGCAAGTTGTTGGTGAACTAGTGCCCAATCAGCTTCTGGGTTGGCACTAGTCCACCAACAACTTGCCACAGTGGCAATGGCGCACAATAGCAAACAATCCAGCCAATCATATTAATTAGCGTACATGCACCAAAGAATTATTGAATGATCCTTTATGTCACAACAATCACTTTATCACTTGGCTCCTGATTGGCTTAAAGTTTATTATTAAGGTTTTGGATTCAGATCAGTAACAACTTTATCTAAACACAGTTAACCTATAATTTTCTAGTTCAAATTTAGCTAATCACCAAATTGTTGTTAATATTTTCACAAGGGGCTGTGCAAAGCGCCAAAAATAATATGGCAATCAAGGAAACAATGCCAACACAAAGCAAACAACACATATTGAGTTAAGCGTAAAACATATACAAAATGGGTAAAAATGGGATAATGTAGTAAATGGGCTAACAAACAGGATTAAACAAAGAGGAAATAGTGTCAGAATAACACAGAGCTTATTGGGATGGAAGATATAAAATCATATAGAAAGGTTAGTAAAACCTTATATGAAAGAACTTGAAAAACTACTCAAAGACCTTGACTCAGTGATTGCCAAAATTAAATATATTGACTGCAAGGTCAAGGCAAAAGTTAAGGCTGCCATCCTTACAGGGGACAAACTCAAAAAGGTGTCTGCCAAGGCACTCATGGCCAAGATGCCAGACACATAAAAAACAACTATTGAACACATCTTAAATGTCCAGAAAACCACGGTAGAAGGCCTCAAATTCAAGTCCTTTGCCCTCTCCGCGCCATCCATCTGGGTCAACAACCCTGAGATGTATGAACATCTCAAACCTGAAAAGCGTGCAAGGACCAAGGACACCAAATTGCCAGTGCAATTGCTTGAGCCAAGAATGGCAAAGCCAAAGGCAAGGAGGAAATCTGCAAAGGTACATAAAAAAATAAAATTAATAAAAATTTCCAAATACTTACCTTTTTTGTTAGAAAAAGTTGACAGTGAACTCTGCTGGGTCCTGGTCCCTTTTGTCCCCCCCACTTTCTACGCCAATTACGCCAATCATGTGGTAAGGCAGCTATTTCTGTCCCCCCTTTCTTGCAGGAGCTTGAGGATAGAATCATGGTACCTTCTCAATGTCCAGAGAGGCATTGGCTGAGCTTACACATGCCAAGGGGGCATCTGAGTGGGCAGTTACTGCCTACAAGGATGCCTAACTGGTCTGCCTTGACTCAGTGGTCCTCAGTGGAGTTTACTGTGTAAACTCCATTGAGCTTGTTCAGGACATTCTGCAGCACTCCCATTCAAAAATATACCGGAGATGGGCCAGGCACACATGGCTGCTTGCTTCTGGTTCCTGGTAGGGCACACCCTGTCTTACCTGTTGGAGATCTTTGGGTGTGTGGTGGTTAAATTGGCTGTTGCAGACGCAACAGCTGTAAAGAAGACCAAGATTCTCCTGGCAGACTTTAGGCTGGCCTGGAGTGCTGACGAGATGGGGGTCCCTCCAGCAATGGAGCTCACATTTGTCAAGACAAAGCATGAGAAGAATATTAGTGCTGTTTTTAATAAATTGTGTGAGTTTACTGAAGCCTTTGCAGGGCAAAGGCTTCATCTGATGGTTGACCTGGGGTATCTCTTTTACTTTGGAATGAGCGCGTCCATAGAGGATCTTGACAGGGTCCTCCTAGGAATTGATAAGGCCAGGCTCTCCCTGGATGGGAAGAAGGTCTCCCCGGGTTACAACTCAGTCGACCACGTAATCCAAGATGCCCTGGTCCTGGCTGGCATCTACGGGTTTGCAGCCCCGCCAGAAAAGCTGCTGCTCTATTCCCACCTCACCATCCTCCCTTTTACCAGCAGGCAAGAATACTTCAATAGGGGTGTATCCACTGTACACGGTGTGGTGGTGGAGGTTTTGTGCCACCTCCATTGCAGGGTGGGTACATACTGCCAAACCCACTACAGGCAAACTCAATAAAAATCTCCTTCCTCAATATAAGCTACACTTTTAAATTTTACTTTTTAAAATAATTAGTTTTTATAATTCTTATTTTAGCAAACAAGTTTTGCAAAATAAATCCCAGAGAAGGTCATCATATAAGCATAAATATATTTACTTTACTAAAATTTACTTTTATTGTGTACACTTTGCATTTAACTTTTTTATTTGATTTTTATATTTATTTGACAAAAGTGATATAAATATATTTTCTTAATCCAATGTCAAGTGTTTAGGATAACCTCAAATGCCATATAAAAAATTAATAATAGATAAATAAATTGCAAACCTTCATTGATGTTCCCGCTGAATGTGATTGTGGGCTTAGAAGTTTCTAAATATAAAATGATAATTAATAAATCTTAAATAGTAAATTAGAGAATATAAAAAAGTCAGACAAGTTAAGCCTTTAATTGATTGGCTGTTTGGCAAGGCACGCGGGGATGAACAAATCAGTGTGGCCATAGAATTTGGCCACAGTCTCATCTGGGAGGGTGTGGATCCCGGCCTGCAGAAAATCAAAGAGGTCCTCAGTCCCAGTTAGGGTCCCTCGCTTGACGGCTGGCTTGAGCCACCCAAAGACTTCCTCAATGGGATTTAGGAAGGGCAAATAGGCAGAGAGGAAGAGAAGGCATAAATTTGCTGTGGCCAATTGCTGGGGGCCCACAGCAATGCTAGTGTCAATCATTGGAAATTCCTCAAGAATGTAAGCCTCCTTGTGGAGACCAACATTGTCCAGCACACTTATATTGGTGAAGCCCGGGCTTGTGTGCCTCAGGTGCTCCTGGACAAATTGAAGGAATGATAGAAAGGTACAGCTATTGTGAGAACCCAATATCATTTGATACAGCTCAATCCCCTTTGGACCAAGGAGAGCCACCATTTAATAGGCTGTGGCGCAGACTGCAGCACACCAAGCTACCTTGTCATTGGAGCCTTTTAGGACATACCCATGTGCATTGCGCATAGATGAGGCAAATGCTGATTTATCAATATAGTAAAAATTGACTGTCCCCTTGTTTTTGAGGGCAGTGTAGGCCTCAGCGTATTTTTTCTGGGACTTAAAATTAGTTGGGCTATTTCAATTGTACAGAGATACCCCAAGCTTTTTCCAGGAAAAGTGCATTCCCTTGACCAGATGGTAGTAAAAGGAAATTGAGGTCTCAACCCCAAAGGTAGATTTGACCATGGCCTGTATATTTGACAGTTCAAGATGGCAATCTTGAGTTATCCACTGGTGGATTGCCCATTTGTGCTCCTTGGTGAGCATGATGAAAACGCTCATGGATTTCTTTGCGGCAAGGACTTGACCTGTGTTAATGAACTTGTTGAAGATCTTTGGCCATATTTGGTATCCACCCCAACAAGAGCCGTGGCTGTCTTGTAATCACTAGATTCATGCATTAGCTTGAGCAGGATGATGTGTTTGATATCTGGGATGCACTTCTGGACAGGCTTAGCAGGAGTAGTTGAAATGGGATTCTGCTCAGGGACTGGCTTTCAAGGCATGGGTACTTTGTTGTGGAAGGCAGCAACTTTCTTCAACACTAACTGCCCCTCATCAGTTTGGTAGAACTCAGGCTCCTTGTCCTCTTCATAATTGCCATCACTGATGTAGGGCTTGTAGCTAGTATCAAGTACAGGCTTCACCTTCTTCAGCATGGCTGACGGGACCAACTCTTGCCAGTACACAACGTTGAACACATACAAAGTAAGTTTTACCTCCTTGTTTCTAACTTTCTTTGTAGTGGTGACCTTGGTGGGCTTCTGGGTCAGCTTGGGAATCCAAGAGTTGATGCTCTGCACCCTAGCAGCTTGTGCTCCTTGAACCGCCTGTGTTAGTGCAGAATCACTATCAAACTCTCCTCTCCCATCTCCTTCCTGAGTAGGCAATTGGGTTGCATTAACTCTATTCTTTGACCCGCAGGGGCAACCGCAACCGCGGTGCACAACGGGTACATTGGTACTCTGGTGTTGTGTTCCTTCCATTTTAAAATTTAATAAAATATTAAATAAATTTCAATTAAGTTTTTCCCTAATTTTAATTTTTGCTTGTATCTGAATATGGATACTTAGAGTTTTTCCCACCCAATATCCCAATTATAGATTTTTTTATTTCTTAATTAGTTGTTTCTGGTTTACAACGCCCATTTTAGAATACAAGAAATAATTTCCACCCATTTCCCAGATTTTACGCCAAATTAAGCACCCAACACAATATTTTTAAAATTTATGTTTCAGATCTTGTGTGTTATTTTAGATACCTTGGTATCATTCTTGATTACAATCTATTGCACACATTGCGTGAGTGATTTTGTTTATGTAGTGAGTTGCTATTGTGTTTTGGTTTTGGGTTGAGTTTTGATTCACCTTGCTTGGGTGTATTTTGTCACTGATTCACATAGTAAACATATGGGACATTATTTTTCTTGTTATGCCTAGGCGCCAGATTGATTATTTTATAACTTAATCACATTATTCATATTCAAATTTTTCAGAAAGAGTAAAATACAATCAATCCCAAATATTTAATTGATCTTGGGCTTGGGTGATTTTTTAAAAAATAATTCATTGATTTTATAATTGAAAATTGCAACTTATAGTACTACTGAAAATATCTTAAGTGCTACTACAAACCAAAAATATTTATGATGAGTTGCATGGGAGAGTAATAGCAGCCCCAAAGCTATAAATGCTATTACCCTATCTTTGGCTCATCATAAATATTCTTAGTTTGTTTCAGAAAAAAAGGTTGTTGTTTTTGAAAGACTGATAACTCTATTTAAAATACACCCTCTAGTAAGCTGCCCTACTTCATGAACTTGCCCCAATACACTACTAGCATATTCTGATATTTTTGTTTCTCTGGTATCATCACGTGATTTCAAATGATAATTTATCTCAGAATATTCTGAGAAGCTTTCAAATGTTAAAGGTGAAGTATATAACTTCCCATCTTTCATCAAATATGAAAGATTAATGCGCAGATTTTTAACTTCAAGCTCTCTTTTTATAGGCCTAAATTTCCTTTCATAAATATAAAAAAATGCTTTTTGGGAAACAATTGAACCAGTTAAAGCTGAATTGTATAATTCTTTTCTTCTTTCTTCTTTCTCACAAATATTTTTTAGATCATTAATGTTGTTAATATAAAGTACATTTTCTTTTTCCTTTAAAATTTTTGATATTACACCAAAGTGACCATCAACAATGCTTTTTCCATGGCATTCAACAAAACGGTTATATTTTATAGAACCCTTAATATATTTAGGTGCCTCTTTAAATAAGTAATATAAAAATTCATATGATCTAAAATGATTTCCATTATCCGTCCATACTTTTATATTTTTTATTTTTTTAAATCTATCTAATTTAAGAAGACTTATTAGACATTCACCTGAAAATAAAGAATCATGTGATAATATTTGAGACAAAAAATCATGATATTCATATTTAATTTTATTGTTTTCTTTAAAAACTAATGCAAACCCTAATAATGAGATTGGTTTTTTTGAATAAAAACAATTATTGGTCTCAATTGGACCACCTCCAACCTTTAAGTTTTCTTTATAATCTATAACTACAACACAAGACTCATCATCTAGTTCATTAATATCTTTTTTATATTCACAATTTTGATGAACATAAAAGTCTTGGTGCTGAAAAATAGTCTTTAAGTCATTGTCTATAGATTCTGGTAATGGTAAGTTTTTACTTTCACATTCTTCCTTCTTTTTTTCTAGTGAATTTTTTTAAATTACAAATATTGCACATATCAGTTTTTTTTTTACTTTTTATTATATTTTTAGGGATTAATTTATAGTAAGTAGAAATTGAAACTGAAATTTCATTTTTTATTTTCATATTTTCATATATTTCTTTTTTTGTTTTAAGTAGAGAGTATTTAATTTCAGTTGAGTAATTACTCATCTCCTTTTCTATATCTTTATAAAAATTTTCAGGCACTTTTTTTGTAAACTGGCTTGTTTCAAAAGAATTTTCCAGCAATTTTTTAATTATTTTTTTAGTTATTTCTTTTTTTAATGAATAGTTATTATTTTTTTGGCTTTTTTTGTTTAAGCTTACATTTTTATTTTTACTTATTTTTCTTGAGTATTCAAACTCACTTTTGGTTATATTAAACCCCATATCATTAAGCTCTTTTAAAGAGTAACTGGAAGTAACCAGAGATTGCAAGGCTGGGAGATGTTTTTGGGGGAGAAGATTTCATGAGATCCTTTAAGTTTTCAATGAACTCATTGCCTTTTTGATTTTGAATAGTTGGCAGGAACTGAGCTTTCCCAAATTCAGTTTGAGTAAGGAAATGCTTGATGAAATTATCAAGATCATCACCAGCAATAAAGAGGAATGCCTTTTTTAACATTGCAATTCTCTCTCTTTTTGTTGAAGCTCCCAAGGAAAAAAGGGTAGCATGGAAGAAGTAAATTTAACTGAGGACATGGTAGTATTTTGAATCTGTAATTAGGTCAGATCTCTGATATGTGCCTTAATGATGGAGTAGTTATGATCAGAATGTGGCCTTTGAATGGGGTCTTTTGAATTAGAAGCTTTGTGGTACTTTAGCTCTTATATACCAAGCTAAATGACACCATTCTGAAAGAAATGATGTGATAGCTTTTATTATAGTTTGAACTTGAATTTATGTTTGCAGAATTAATTAAATACCCAGTTTTCATGCACAAGTGATATATGTGAAGCAGCTAAGCATTATTATTACATCATATCCTCTTTGTAATCAATGCAAATCAATTAAAATGATGTATTCAGTTAATTGTAACTCTTCCGCATATTTTTAAAATGATAAAATATTAAAGAATTCCATTTAAAGAATGCTTAATTTGAGGTTCAAAGCTCACTTGAACCTTAAAATCAATCTAAACAGTGATAAAAACATCCTAACTTCAAACTATCATAAAATCCTAGAGAATTGAGCTTTTTAAATAAAATAAAACGCAAAAATAAAGCTCTCAATCTTATCTTTAATTTCTTCAAATAAAAAACATCTGTTGTTTATTGAAAAAAGAGTATTTATTAGCTTTGAAGTGATCTACTTTATATCATTAGATATAATCATATAATAAAATCTGGATTATGCTCTTTTAAATTACTTTTGCTTTAATATTGAGCATAGTATACACATTAAAATTTTTACACCAATAGAAAGATAAGATTCTTAGCTTCATTTTAATAGTTTACAGTGTGAAAAAATATTAATTTTTTATTGAGTTATTAATGTTTTAAATATAAATTGTGTACTTAGTTACTTTTTCAAAATCGAACTGTGTTATGCTGTGACTTGAGCAGCATGTGCATTAGAAAATGGCCTAATCCCTAAAACAATGACCCATATGTACACCCAAATTCAACTCACACCATTTTTTTGTGAAGCAATTTATTTCAGATTGTATTTGGAATATTTTTGCTTTGCGTGTGAGCCCTTTGTTGCTGTGTTGACTCATTCTGCCCATTAACGCCAATAAACCCTGTTAACAGAGTGTATATTTTAACCTGAGAGTTGGATTTTGCTTAAATATTAAATCATTTTGTTTAAATGTGAAGTATTTTTGGTTGTCGCCATAGCTTTTAAAACTACTGTATTCCTCATCTGTCATTGGCTGGATGGGTTGATAGATGGCTGTGGCACAGGGTGGGAGGCGCTTGTCTTTCCATGATTGGTTGCCCATATTCACATGGAAGACAATTTGGGTGAACAAGTTGGCCACCATTTGGCAACTAAAGAGAGAATTGTGGTCAAGGACCCCAAGATAGAGGTTGTTGAAAGCTTGAGGGTGGCGCTCCTGGACTGTGTCTCCAATGTTGAAGAATATGACACCTGCCAGATGAATGTCAGTGTGGCTGGCAAGGTAGACTGAGGCCTGGTACTTGCGTCCCTGGATGGCCTCAAGGGTGTTGGAGCTTGCCTCCATCTGGTGGCTCAAGAAAACCTGCTGCTTGGATTTGAGCCATCCCAGGAGTCAAGTAATCCACCGAGGATGTGGCTGTACTTGTAGCTATCAGGGAAATCTGGGTTTGTCTGATAATAGACAAAACCCTTGGCCAAAAGCTAGAAATGCACCAATGAAAGTCCCCTTCTTGACCTTCTTCCTTCCTTTTTGGGTGGCAGCCCTTCCTTGCGCGCCAAAATTGTTGAAAGCTATTTATAGCTTATAATACAAGACAAGCATGACATCATTAGATAGACTTGTCAAGCATCAGACCAGGATTGATTTGATGTCCCAGTCATACGGGGAATCCTCAGCACCATCCCATTGGTTGCCGGCAACATTGATAAGAACCCAGATTGAAGCCACTTTCCTGTACATCCAGAGCTGCACCATGGGCTCAGAAACCCAAATGCCATAGTGGGCAAGTTGCTTCTGGACCTGGGTCAGGGGAAGCTTGGGGTCCTGCTCCAGGAGATTGAGCATGATTGGGTAGGCCTCACTGATCTGGGACTCTGGGGCCTTATTTGGCTTCTTGGCCGTCCTAACCAGGTTCCCCGTGTTCATCAGGTTATTTAAAATTCTGCATGATAGTGGCTCGGGTAAATTGCATTTGGCCAGCATTTTGGTCCCAGGAAGGACCATGCAGGTGGAGTGCCTCAATTTCTTGGAGAATTTGGGTAGTAATTATTTGGCGCTTGGTGTGTTGGGTCACAGGAGCTGAAGCCTGATTGGCTGAGGGGGGAGCAGGTTGGGTGTTGGCAGGCATTTGTTCTAAACCAGGGTTGCCATTCTTATTAGATGGTTGGTTGGCAGCTTGTGCAGGGGTGGGTAAGGGGGCAGGGGTAGAGCTAGACGCTAAGTGACTCTCAAACAAGTCAAAGCCATAGGTTTCAGGTATAGGTCAGCTTCCTTGTTACCCACATCAAAGGCCTGGGTATAAATGGGTGCCTCTACGTTCTGAGCCTCATCTCCAAGGAAGCTTCCTTGGCTGATGCTGTATTGTTTGCTGGCGCCATCAAAGATGTTGTTGCTGTTGAAAACCATTGTAAAAACCTAAGATAAATCACTAAAAGTAGAGGTTTAAAATTTCATGATTTATTTTTATTGTAATCACAAGTCCAGATTTGAAAAGTTCTCAAAACCATTTTACACAAATCAGGAGCCATAAAAATGAATAAAACGCCTCTGTTCCTAAATTAAATAGCTGTTGATTGGCTGTTAAACTGTTATCTTTCTATCTTAGGCTGCTCATACTGCACATCTTGTGTGAATTTATTTGGATTTGTTTTTGTGAAATCTTGCTTCTAGATTGCTCTAATCTTGTTTCATTTTGGTCCTTCTGTTGGTGCCTCATATGAACACTGATAGGATTATAATATATTCTGAAACAGCATCCATCCGTTTCACTTGGTGTGCCAGTCCATTCCGTTTGTGGTTTGAACTACACCGCTTGATGTTTGATATAATTTTGTGTTATGTGTTAGTGAAATTTTGTTTTTGGTTTGACAGTTCATTTATTAACCAAAAATATTTAAATTAATTGAATCCTGAATCTCGCGCGGCTTGGATTTTGCTTATGTATGAAGTTTTTTGGTTGGCACCATAGCTTTTAAAACTACTGTAATAATACTTACCTCTTGAAAGAAATCAGAGCTTGTACCAAGTTAAAGCACATGCACCATGACCAACTCTGCTTATGTAAGGCAAGGACCACACAACAAAACTCACAGCTACCTGTCTCTAACAAAAACTGGATCAATATCAAGCCCAAATCCCCAACACTCGCAAGAAAATTCCCAAGGCTCCGCCTTGAAGCACCCCAGGGGGATATTGCAGCATACTTGATTACTTCCTCTCAGGGAAGTAACTTCCTGAGTGATTCTCTGACTAATCATTAAATTGATGGCACTCTTATCAACTGCCCATCTAATACAGGATCAACCCTTTTGAGTCCTAAATGAAACATTACTAGGGCAAGCCCCATGAATGTCATGACATACATGGGTAATATGTGGCTTTCCATGAAACTATATAACGTTCCTGTTTTGTATCAAATAAAGATATCATGCTCTCCCTTAATTTCCCCCTTTATCTTGTTTATTATACTTCCCAGAAGGATATACTTGACACATGGAGAACTTTGGAGGCATCATAGTTATTATGGTACATGTTACAGACATAGTTTTTCTGGGTGTTGCCAGGCCAAAGCACTGTCATCCAGAAAACTCAGCCCAGAAGCCCTGCCTGCTTGTAGCAATTTCAAATTTAAATCTAACAATCAATCACAAGTGGGTATGATAAGGAAAATGGAGTCCAAGCAGGGTGCAGATGCCCTGTGCCCAAGTTTCCTTTAAACTATTGCTTGATTTTCAAATCCTGACCTCCTAGGAGGCCCGGTAACAGCTTACAGAACCACTATTGGTGGGATCTGTAAGTTGAACAAATCCCAAACACAAGGAGACTGCCTCATCAATATGTACCCAAAAGGCCTTGAATAGCATAAATTTTAACAAACTACCTTAGTAGTTTGATATTTTCAATTCAATATAATATCTTTCCTTGTGGCTTGTTTATTTCAATATCTTCCTATCCAATTTTTAGCAGCAAGATTATTAGACTGCGTTTTTTCCACTTTGATTTCCTGGAAACCTTCCTCCTCTTGCTGGAACGGTTCCTGAAATTTGTGAGGTTGAGAGTGAACCCATCTATGCTGCTGACTCCTTGAATGTGAGTCAAATCAAAGTCTCTCTCTTATACCCCTGCATTGGGATATGTTGCACTTTGGCATATTCTCTCTTTAAAGGTTATAATTTCTAAGAAAATACACACCGTCTCCTCCTTATTGGTGCTCATATCGTTATTTATGTTTATATTACCCATTTGACCAATTAAACACAATCTCTCACTCTACTTCACCATGACAGTATATGAGGTTTTTGCATGGAAAAAGTCTTTAAAGTATACGGGAAGCTGCTGCTCTATGAAGCAACCAGCTGTTTAGACAGTGGATATAAACAAGCCACTGGTCTATTTGGTTTAAAGCAAGCGATTTACATCTATACCGCGGACGAGAAGTAATTAGCGGATCTAAAATACCCATTACTGTTTCTTCATAGTTTAGGGTTACATCCCTGGAGGTTCAGCTATAGATAAATGGGTTGGTTTGCCATCTATAAAGGTTGAAGATTGTTTTTATGGCATTAAAATATAGATCACTTATCCACACATCAAAGCTTGGGGTAATGCTGGATGTACCTATTGTATATGTTTCACATGCTTCTTAATCCAGGTTTTAAAATGTGTACATCCCTAAATCGCTATTTTTAACTATATGCTAAGGAATTAGAACTCAATCTCTGTATTGAGTGTAATGGATTTGATATCTGATCATCTTCAGTTCAACTTATCGGATAAAGTACTCACCAGTCCCAGATGTATAGTATATCTTGCCAAGATGTGATGGCATAGTGGTTTAACAACATTGATTTCAATCATGGAGGAGTAAATACTGGTTCATCAAGTATTCTGAAATGTGAAACTGTTCCCAATCTATATAAACATTGTCAGCTCTGCGCCACTCAGCTGGGAGAGCCAATCGATATATATAGCTGAGTAAGCCCCTGTCCAAGTATTGATGTTCAAGGCTCCTGTTAAGTCAACGGATTCGATCCTGCAAATGGCAAGAGACCAATATTGACATCTTGCACAAGTGATTGAATAAATGAGTTGTCCATAGACGGGGCTTGTCATAGATCTCCTATGGGATACTCATTACTTTATAGATTCCCAGCTGGCTTTCCACAGCTTTTAGTTCAGTAAATCGGACTTTAATTTTAATCAGCGACTTGAGCACCTTAAACGCCACCGCCTTCGCATAGATACCCTTTATCAATGTACTTTTTGAATCAATGGTTTTCCAGAAACCTTTTAAGCAATTCTTTAAATTTCAACAAAAGCAGTAGAATCAGGATTGAGACCTCAAAAGGGATCAGGTTTGGATTCGCCAGCAGTATTTCGAATATAAATTGGTAAATTAATATGCCCTCCCTAGAAGGATGTATTTTTAATAGAATTTATTCAAGGTATCTCTGATTGACAGTTCGAATTATTTATCAAATAGCAAGGGTTACGTAATGGTGCCTTCATTTCAACAAAATCGCAGTAATAACTGAGCAAAACCATTTTGGTGTTGAAGCTGGCTAATCTTGGAGGAAGTCTAGATCTGCAAGTGGTTTTCGGGAATAGGACAAAAGCAAACATCCGAGGATTTTGAATTTAAAGATTGGCTTGAATTAGGGATAAATGGATAGTGTATCCTTTCATTACAATAGGTCAATCCAATGTGACTGAAATGTATCCAAACCTTGAGTGGCGTGTATTTCGCAATATAAATTCTAAAGCAAATGAACGCATATCTAAAAGCACGTGATGCCGACTCGAATGTCTTGGAAAAGCTGTCCCAGGTCGTGGGCCAGACGAACTGCCTATAAGCGGCTCTGATTGGCTAGAATAGGTTCAGGTCAATGATGCAAAGTCAGTTAGGATTTGGAATTCGTAGCGTGTGCAAAGGTTAATTAATGCAACCTGACGTCATTTCGAGGTTGGTGGGGTGCAGTTCTTATGCAACAGAGAACCCACAAATAATCGACTTTGGAATAGAGCCTCCAAGCTTCCCCACAGTGTTGGCCATCGTCAGTTTTCCAAGTACCTTAGGCATCCTGCCTCGCCTTTGTCGCCTAGCTTAGCTTTGTCAATACTCCCAATTTCTTGCTAACCAAACCAAGGTAATAAATCTCACATTCATGCTTCCATTTCATGCAACCCTCAACGTTGTTGCTATTCCCGTCTCTACTCGACAGCCTTGAATTTGATTAATTAAAGCCTTTCACTTGTACTTCAATCATTCTGGCTTCTTTTAAAACCACATCTTAAAGCCCTGCTTTATATACCCGAGTTCGAATTTCGTCTAAGTTCTTTAAACTGTAGGGTATCGAACCCCATTGCCCAACACTTTTTTGGTACTCCAGTTTCTTTAAATGTCAAACTTGAGCATTGCTTCAAGGAGTACTCTCCAAGTTGGTGAGGAGGCTGAGCTCCCTTCTCTCCCCCCTACGCCCTATGAGGTATCTGATTTAGAGCGCGCTGTCCTTGGTGTGCCAGAAGAACCTCTAGAACTTGAAACATACCTTGACCTTTCCGATCAACAACTTAGCGATATTCCCCATCTTAAAGGAGCTGTAACTCACTTAAGACTTGACACTAATATGCTCAAGTCTATTGATGGGCTCCATCTTGCCGACTTTTCCCTTTTAACTGTCCTGGATCTCTCCTTTAACGCCATCACAGAATTTTCTTCTGTCTTTAGCAGACTCATGCATCTGCGAGAGCTTTATCTTAATCACAACGCTTTGGGAGATATCCCTGACTCCCTTGGATGTCTTACCCAATTAGAAATCTTAGATCTCAGCAACAATCAAATCTATCACATCAGCAATGCAATCGGAAAGCTAACCGCCCTACATCACTTGGATGTTCGGCACAATCGCCTTGAGACGCTACCCTACGCCTTGGGGGTTTTAGAATCAAGGTTATTTACTCTACTTATTGATAACAACCCTTACACCACGGAGTTCAAAGAACTTGTATCCCCATTACTTGGTAATGATTTACCAGCCGTCCTGGCACCATCAACCCCCAAGCCAGCCAATCGCTGGCGCAAATTACGCTCAGCTATGCGCAAGTCGATGAGCATGGAACCCTCGTCTGGTTTAGACAATATGAAGCGATCCCAACGCGTTCTTAGCCTGGATGCTTCACCGCCAGTTCCCTTGCCAAATCGTCAACGCAACTTGACTAACCCCCGTCCCGATGACGAGATCTTTGATGAGGTGGCTTTGATGCGTCGTTTCAAGAAGCTTACTTCCAAAGATGAGGCGGCGCCACCAATCCCAGCCAAAAATCCTCGCCGCTTTAAAAAGCCCGTCTCGGACCAGGACGGGCTCATGGAGCGTCCGGCTTTTGACAACCGCCGCTGCCAAACTCTGGATGGCTTTGTATTTATTTCTGACGCAGGGCCTAGCTCTCCAACGATAGAACAGCCGTTGACGCCATCCAGCCTCAAGAAGCTTGGCTTTAGTCAATTCAACTTGGGTTCGCATCAGATTGAGCCACCCCTGTATCCACACAGTCGTAGAGAATCACATTCCAGCTCAAGCTCATCTAGCGTCATGTCAAACGATCGTCCTCACCCCCAATCACCAACGATCTGTTACGAGACAGCGGCTACAGTACCGACACGCTCCGTAGCCATCCAGGTGATCTTCTAGCTGAAGGCCTTGGTGGCTGGCCTCACATGCCAGTTGGCGGGCATCTGCTTCCCAGTCACGCCAAATTGGTTGAATTCCTTCGAAGGCTACGTGATCACTGGGATCTCTCGCCAGAGTCTAGCGAAGCCTCTCAGGTCCTTCTCCATCGTCGGCAGTTCAAGTCGATAAGTGGGCAAGAAGAGGCAGCCTTTGAAACTCCCTCCATCGGCAAGGGCAATGAACAGCGTCGGCGCAACATCATGGCGGAAATTCTATCTACAGAAGAGACATACGTCAAGTCTCTTCAAGCGCTGGTAGACATTTACATCAAGGGCGCCCAGCAACGCCAACTCTTTAGCCCCGAAGAAGAACGAGCCTTGTTTGGAAATGTCCAGTCAATCCTCTTGTTTCACCATCAATACCTTCTGCCTGAAATCAAACGAGAGATGAGCACCAGCGACCCTTGTCTAGGCGAAGTTTTTGCTGCCCATTCGGCATATTTAAAGATGTATTCGCTTTACGTCAACGACTTCGACATTGCCAACCATGAGGCTGAGAAGCTTCAGTCCATGGGTTCAACGTCAGGTGGCGTGGTTGGATCTGCCGCCCGCCACCGTAAAAAAATAAAGAACTACCTGGAGGCTTGTGTTGCGCACCCGTCCCACAACCAACTAAACCTCCAGGGGTTTCTTCTTCTGCCAGTCCAGCGCATCCCAAGGTATCGTCTGCTACTTCAAGACCTTCTCAAATGTACTCCTTTGGACCACCCTGATCGCGAGGGCCTAGTCCGTGCTTATGGCGAGGTTGCTCGTCGAGCTGACGAGATCAACGAGCGCAAGCGTGTCAAAGAGGCTAACGACAAAGTGATTGAGATTCAAAATAGAATAAAAGGACAAAACCAGGTAAGCCTCACTACCGTTCTTCCAACCTAACCCTCAGGTTCCTCTAGTTGAACCTCATCGCCGCTTCATCAAGGAAGGCCCACTCCATCTAAGGCAAATAGTCTCGCTGCGCCACAACACCATTCCTGGGCACGTCGCATCGTTCGCTGCTCCGCCTAGGAATAGTAGCCTGGGAGAAACCCCTAAATCGCCCAATCTGCCTCCCCCTCCAAGCCGCCTAGTTCTCAGTACCCTGGAAGTCAAGATTGACTTCATGTATGTCCTCTTTAACGACATCATGATTCAGTGCAAGCCCTCTGGCAAGGATGAGCTGGAAATCAACAGAGTGTTTGAGTTGGGCTCCAAGCTGAAGCCAGCTCGATTAGTGAATGCCAAAGGTAGCCTTGCGCCAGACGCTTTTAACTAAACCTCTTTAGTTCTTAGGGTTGTTGACAATAGAACAATTTACTACTTCATGGGTCCTACTGAGGAGGTAAACACTGCTTTTGATTGTCTTTAATTATTCTAGCTGGTATCCTGGGCCAATGCCATTAACAACCGCTGAAAAAAGAATCTTATCTAAAGTTGTGACCCAAACACTTCTAGATCTAGAGCACCATACCTGAATATACAACCTATGACTCCCTAATCATCCTCTCACATGTTTATTAGCCAGATCTCTTTTTCTAGACTCTTATTCCTTTCAGTTTAATTATCACAAAAAATTAAAATGATCTAACACCCTTTATTACTAATAAACCAATCTCATCCCTATTTCCTGAACAAATACCACAGATTTAATAACATAAACAGTCATCATTGTCTAACCAATGCTTTTCTTAAGGATGATTCTAATTTTGAGACCAATGGAAGATATTCTTCCATTCCTTTGACAGGAAATCAGCCAATGGAACTCGATTCTAAACAAGATATGGGTTCACTTTGATTGGCTCGACTTTACTAACGGAATACCCATGCCGATAAAACTTCCCAATATACCTTGCCAGCCATTCATAAAAAGTAGCCTCCTGACTCTTAATTCCAAAGAACTAAGATAACAAGCTAACTTTAAATCAATGCAGATCTAAACAACCAAGGCCCCATTACACGCTAGAAGGCTACCCGAAGCTAATACCAGTTGGTTTACTAAAAAAACCCACATGTTCTTTTTATCTTCTAAATGATACCAAACGTAAAAATATCATCAAAACGTACCCACAAGCCAGACTGGTATCTGCATCCATAACAACCCCCCAAACTAACCCTAGCATTGTCACCACCCCATAAAAGCTAGGGGCATCTTAAACATCTGTAAACCACTTTAACTCATCATGTCTTGCCAGCAGAAACCTTATCAGCCCCCAAAGGAACTGGCTTGAGCTCTGGATCCCTTGGGAGATACATGGTCCTTAGCTTGGGACCCAGATATGGTATTCTGTAACACTGGTTTCCTGTCAGATGTTCACTGTTCTGATTGGGATTGTATTGAACTGTATAGACTTACCCTACAGAAGCAACCCATAGTAAATAAGCTTCCTGAAGTTTACCATAACCCCCCTAGAAGCTCATATTTCCTTTCATGTTATTAAAGGTTCAAGATTACCAGGTACTTTATCATCACAGATATCTCCAAACCCACACCAGTAAAGAACTCCCATGTTTTTCCTGGTAGGTCACCCCAGATTTCAATCACCACTCTACTGTATCCTTCAGGTACCACTTGTAAACAAGAACTATCCTAAACCTTTCTTTGGATCTCTTATTGACCTTGCTTCCCATCCAAAGTACCTTACACCCAAGAAAGCTAACCCCACAAAGATCCAAAATTGACCAAGGATACCAGTAAGGTGCACAGAGTAAAGACCCAGCTGCAGGGTGCAGCCAGATGAGAAACCCAGACATGCAAGATGGGATGGCTGCTTACCCAACTACCCAGGTAAACCTTGACTCTGGACCATCCCATAAGGAAGTTCCCAGGTGCAACTCAGATCCACTGCCAGACCCTGCCCTACACTTATTGACAATAGTCTCTACCACAACCGCCCTCTGATCTTTTAAATATTGCATCCTGCTATGGCTTCTGCAAAGCCTACTCTCAACACTAGTAGCATAGCATAGCAAAGGATAACTTATACTAGGATATGTCAACGCTTTAGCTATAACTTAGAAGATGTGATGGTGAAATAGAGAGGAAGCTTAAGATAGTCAATCAAGTGTGGAATACATTTTCAGATAAAGATTCCATTACTGGTGAGGAGGGGGACAGCACATGTTTGCTCTGAGATGGTAGCTGTGATGATCCACATGGAGTTGGTTTGCAGGCGAGGGCTGATTTGGCTGAAATAAAGCCCCAATGCTTGAAGTTAGGGAAGGGTAGTGGCCCAAGACAGGTGAATGTTTGTTGAGGAGAGGCATGATCCAGGGGAGGTCCCTGGATGGTGCCCCAAACTGATAGAGAAGCTGTGGCTGCTAGAAAAGGATGGGCTGAGGAAGCTCTGAGATCCTAAGGCCACCTGCAGGAGGTCTGCAGGTAGCAAACCTTACCTATTTGGGGGTAAGGTTTCCCTGTCTATGCCTTCCTGGTAGCTTTGAGGAGGCCTTGAAGTCACCAGAGAGGCATGGATATGCCCAGGAACATTATCAAGGTAGTTTCCTGATAAAGCAGCTGCAGAACTTGGTAATTGATAGGTTTCTGGAAAGTAAAGTTAGTTACTTTGTGACTGAAAGCTCAAGCTCACCACTTGAGTGAGTAAAAAAGCTGCACAGACACAAGGATTGTCTGTGGCTGATGGTCTAAAGTGGTGGTCACTGATGGGGGCCTAGTCAAACGCTAACTCACTTGTGGAGACTTATTACCTGAGTCTGAGGTGTTAGTAATGGGGACTACAGAGAAGGACAGAACCTTTGTGGTTCACAGAGAAAAAAAGAACCTTGGTGGTTCATCTAGAGAAGGACAGAACCTTGGTGGTTCATACAGAGAAGAAACAGAGAAGGAACCTGGGTGATTCATATGAAGAAGGAAAAGAGAAGGAGCAGTTGTGGTTGAATCAGAGTGTCAGGGCCCAGAAAGCCCTGGACAACCAGCTGGCCTTCTTAGAGGCCAAACTACCCACAGCCTGAAAACCCTCACAGATTGTCTCTCAGAGCAAGAAAACCCCCTTCCAATTAAAAAATGGCCTGGGATTTGAGAGGCACATGAGCCTCAAATCCCTGGCTTCAATTTCATTAACAATTTTGGCCATCTTAATTATTGGGAAACAAGACATCAGGAGCGCAATTGAGCGCTCAATTGCTTGCAGGTTCTATAAATAGCAGTGTCACCTCAGCTTGCTGCAGCCCAAGTGAGGTTCCTGTTATATCAACCAATGAGCATCCACCTCCAGGCCCAAGTACGCAAATTTCAGTCAAAATTGTAAGTTTAACTGAAACTGATGCCATCAGTTCTCTGGTGGCACAAAAGGCCACAAAATTACCAGTAAGTATAAGTAGTGCGGAGGAGAAGCCCTTCTCACTGTTGACATCTTAAATAAAACGAGTTTATGCCCAGAAATTGCTATCTTGCAGAAATTATCTATTTTTGCTCAAATTTAATTATTCTCTTTGCATCTATTTGGGAATCCACAACTCAATATAAACTTGCCTATCTGTACCCCCTGGTTATACTCCTGTTACCTCAGTCAATCTACCCTGTACCCTTGACTTGTAGTATCTTCATCCCCATCATCTGGATCTCCCTCCTGGTTGTGCTAAAGAGACCATCCTGCCTGCTATGAAGGAGATTCCTACTGCTCCCCCCTTGCCCAAAGCGCCTCCTGCTCAGGACTTCAGTAAGTTGGGGTTTGTCTATATCACAGTATTGGGGCTGGCCAAACAGGTCGTGCCCCATACTGGGAGTTGGCGTCCCCTAGCTACTGCAGTCAACTACCTGGTCAGAATCACACCTATTGTGTACATGGCCTTCCAGGCCTGCCCGGCCTCCCCTGTGGGAGTCCAGCCAGACTCTGGTATGGGCCATGACAGTATGTCAACTTTAACCAAACTAGTAACCCTGGGCCCCTATTCTTCTTTGATTATAGGGGCATCTTGTATGATTTTATTTTTGACCCCAGCTTACTACCTAAGACAGTATATGACCACGAAACAAACAAAAGCCAAGAAGGAGTTATTGCCAAGCCATCCCAGGTCCAAAGTTTGACAATCTCCACCTTGAACCAAAATACTGCTGTCCCCACAAACTTTCCTGGCCTGCCAAAAATGGACTTGGCTGGTTTCAGAAAAGGAATGATCATGATAAACGCCCTGTTCTGTGCCCACCCCAAGAGCTTCAGAGACGACGCTCAGAAGGTTATGATGGTGGCTGCCCAACTAAAGGATGACGCCAGAGAAACCTTCTTGACCAGCCTAGAGGAAGACCCAGACCTCATACTCTCCTACAACCAATTCCTGAAGAGAATTACTTCTGCAACCACCCCTGCAGGGGCCAAGATCCAAGCCTACATGGGGCTCATCTGCCTGACCCACGGAAGGGACAGCCTGGAGACCTACATACAACAATTCCTACCCTGGCAGAGGCCGCCGAGATTCCTGACAACATATCAGGGTTGAATTTTAGAAACGGTCTGAACCCACACCACACCAGCCTAATGAGACATCACCAATGTGACCTCCCCAAAGACAATCTCCTGTTAATTGCCAGAGGCATGGACTTCAGCCAATCACAAGGATACCACACTGGACAGCCCCAGAACAACCAGCCCCCTGGTTCTAGTAGGTCTTGCTTGAACATGACCCCAGAAGAGTACCAACACCATGTCAGAAGTGGTCTATGCTTCTATTACCACCAGAGTGGCCACTTATCCAAAGACTTCACTGGCTGCTCCAACGGAACCCAAGGATCCACCATTTGTCAATAAACAACGCTTCCCAGTCTTATACTATCATTAGCACTACCTTATGTTACCATGACCATAAGTTGAACTCTGTAGCCCTCCTAGAAAGTGGGGCAACCCTCAACTACAAGGAATGTAGTCTAGCTGAGAAACTGGGTGTACCAATCCAGGGTACTCCTGACTGGTAACCTTGGGCAACAAGATAACAGATCTGTCCTACAAATGCAAAGAGTCTGTATCCCTAAATTTAAGTGGGAAACTCCTGCCCACCAGATTCTACGTCATGGAGAAGCTTCCCAAACCTGTAGTGATAGGTTTTGAATGGAGGGTGGACCACCAATTGAACTTAGACTATAAGAACCATCAGGTGACTGTCACTCATGAGAGCCAAACCTTAGAGGTTCCCTGCTTGAACCCTCAGCAGACCCCTGAGCTAAACAACTTCACCATGGAATCTTGCAAAGCTGAGATCCTAAAATGTTTGAAGCCTTGTGAGTCCATCTTCTCAGAAGAAGAAGCCACTGCCTTGCCTAAACACAGCCAGTTTGACCACACTATTGACCTCCTCCCCAAAACCCAACCTAAGCATGGACCTTTCTATGGTTGTAACATGAAGGAACAAGCCAACTTAAGAGAGTACTTGGACAAGATGTTGAAGAAGGGATATATATGTGTCTCCAAATCCCCTTGTGCATTCCATTTACTGTTTGTTAAAAAGAAGGGCAGCAACCTATGTCCTTGCGTCAACTACCAGGACCTAAACAGCATCACTTTAAAAAACAGATACCCTTTAACCAATGCCAAAGATATCTCAGACCAGCTTTCAGGAGCCAACGTCTTCTCAAAGGTTGATTTGAGGGATGCCTTTAACCAGATCCGGATCAGGCCTGGCGACAAATGAAAGATCCCTGTCAAGACTAGACAAGGCCTCTACAAATACTTGGGTATGCCGTTTGAGTTGTGAAACACACCCAGCACCTTTAAAACTATGGTGGATGTGGTCTTGGGAGGGCTCAAAGATCAGTGTTGTGTAGCCTACTTAGATGGCATCCTCATCTACAGTCACCCACCAAAGAACATGTTGGACACCTTCAAGATGTCCTACAACGCTTCAAGGAACACAGACTCTTTGTTAAACTCCAGAAATGTGAGTTCTTCTAAGAGGAAGTAGAGTTCTTGGGCTACAATGTACTGAAAGGAGGTTTTTCAATGACACCTGAAAAAATAGAGGCCGTGATGTCATGGCCTGAACCTAAGAACTGCAAGGAGGTCAGAAGTTTCCTGGGACTGGCAAACTTCTGCTGGGAATTTGTCCAAAAGTTTTCTTCAATCTTCTTGCCCTTGACCCGCCTCACCTCCAAGAAACACCCCTTTGTGTGGGATGACGCTGCCAAATATGCCTTTGAGTTGCTAAAGAGCACTTTTGTTTCCACCCCCATCTTGGAAATGCCAGTTTACAATAAGCCCTTCATTGTGGAGACAGACGCCTCCAACTTTGCATTAGGGGGGTGTTGTAATACCCAAGTATTGAGGGTAAAACTTTAGTAACATAAGATGGCAGGTCAGGCGGCTCAAAGCTTTTCAAGACTTAGACATTTGTATAGAGGTTTATTGACTGACAGAAGGCTTTGGCAAGGATGTTGCATTGTCTAAGGCTGCCGTCAAGGTACAGTAGCGTAACTGTAGGGATCACATATTTAGCCAAGTTGGGAGTTGGTTGAGATGCCGCTGGAGGTGTTCACGGGTTCAAATCTATTGAGTTGAGGTAATTTGGCTCATTGTACAATATCCCTTTTGGTCCCTGTGGTTCAGGACCAAACTGAGCATAGATTGGCTGGTTGCCCCCTATCCCAAGGTAAGCTTTCAAGACAGCTGTGAAGATGATATAGTTCATCTTCTGACTTGGGAGAGGGGTAATGGGTCTAGTAAGGTTACTTGCTTAGCCTAGGCGGAGGATTGATTAATGTGATAATATTTAGAAGGATATTCACTCAATGATAGCACAAACTATCATTAAGGTTTTTGTCTTTATTTATACTAGTAGACCTGCAAGGCACAATTATTGAAAGGCATAGCATTGGGGAACCAAGAGTCTGAGTTGCATCTGTTATTCCCTTTTCTGGGTTGGCTTGGGTGGCTGGCAATTGAGAAGGTTTGGCTGGATCCCAGTTTGTATTGGCATAGTGCAAGTTGGGCCTTCTTCATGCATCTAAATTCATTTACTAAATTTGGTGTATGATTTTCATTTTTGAAGAGCCTGTCAGTCCATTCCCCATTTGGTAAGCCCCCAAATTGGGCAGCATTTCCTCCCAAGTTTGGCTTTGGGGAAATTGTCTTTCCTGGCTTCCAAATTTGACTATTTCCCAAAGGAGTGAATGGGGACTGGCCTGCTGGCATTGGAGGGCAAAGGCTGGTAGGTGGCTGGCAGATGGCAGGCTGGCTCATGGGTGCCTGGCTTGCAGATGGCTTATAGATGGGGCTGGCAAGAGTGGCAAGTGCTTGCACAGTGGCTGTGTGCATCTCCTCAATGGCAGCAGGCATCTGTGTGTTGGCAGTGAGCAACAGCTTGGTGGCAGAGGGCTTCCGCATGGTGGCAGTGTGCATCTGCTTGGCTGCGGCAGGGGCCTGTGCAGTGGCAGCAGACATCTGCTTGATGGCAGCAGGGGGGTCACAGTGGCGGCAGGGGCCTTCACATTAATGGCAGGTGACAGCTTGGTTGTGGTGGGCTTCCACATGGTGACAGTGTGTATCTGCTTGGTGGTGGCAGATGTCTGCATGTTGGTGGTGGACGTCTTCTTGGTGACAGTTGATGTCTGCTTGGTGGCGGCGGGCGCCTTCACGTTGATGGCAGGTGACAGTTTGTTGGTTGCACAACTATAAGTGTCAGGAATATTCCTGACAGGTATTGCTTCAGGAGGGGCATGGTAGTAAACTGCACCATGTAGCTTACTACTCAAGGAAGTTCACTCCACCTGAGTTGAACTACCCCATCTACAATAGAGAGATGCTTGCTATCATCCAGTCCTTGAAACATTGGAGAAGATACTTGTGTGATGCCAACCACCCAGTGAGAATCATGGCCAATCACAAGAACCTGGCATACTTCTTCAAATCGCAACAACTAAATCAGCATCAAGATAGATGGGCCCTATTCCTAGCAGATTATGACTTATCAATTAGCTACAAACCTGGCAAGATCAACATTGTACCTGATGTCTTAAGCCAAAGAGCAGACCTTTTTCCTAGCACCAAAGAGATTGAAGAATTCAACACTAAATCCTTGCTGTCTCTAAACATGATTGAGCCAATGCTCCTATTCCTGGGACTATCCAGTAGAAGGGAAGAAATCCAACTATCTCAGACTGTAGACTAGCACTGCATCTCCATCATGGAAGACTTAAAGAAATATAACAACAGTTGATACTACTGAACAGGTTACTCCTTACATGGAAATCCCTTACAACTACACAGACACACCTACGTACCAGAAGGTCCACTGCGCTTAGAGAAACTGAAGGAATACCACAACTCCCCCATTTCAGGACACCCTGGGCGTACAAAGACTCTCAAAAAATCCAGAGAACTTACATGTGGCCCAGGAAGAAGCCAGAGATTGAAGGATACCTCAGTGGTTGCAAGACATGTGGACGTACCAAGCCTAAGCAAGGAAAGTCAGAAGGATTACTACAACCTCTTCAGATTGCAGAAGGCCCTTGGAAGTCAGTATTCATGGACTACATTGTGGAACTGCCTAATTCAAAAGGATTCAATGACATCTTTGTAGTTGTTGACCATTTCACCAAAATGGCTCACTTCATACCAACAACAACCAGAGTACCTGCAAAGGAAACAGCCACACTATTCAGGAACCAAGTATTCATGGACCACGGACTCCCACAAGAAGTAGTCTCAGACAGAGGCCCACAATTCACCTCCAAGTTTTTGGCCCAAATCCTAAAGGACTTGGAAATAAAAAGATTGTTGTCTATGGCATATCATTGTCAGAGCAACAGGCAGATCAAGATAGTAAACCAGGTCCTTGAACAGTACTTATGATGTTACATAAACTCAGAAAGAGCAACTGGGTAACACTCCTGCCAATGGCTCAGTTTGAATACAACAACAAAGACCACAGCTCCATTGGTATTTCCTCCTTCAAAGCCAACTATGGATTCAACCCCACATGGGACGCCCCTCCCACAGAGGAAGCAGACAACCCAGATGGACGTGATTAGGTCAGCAACATCCACACGTGCCAAGAAGAATGTGCCCAGAACCTGAGAAGAGTAGTACAAGTATACAAGGACTTTTCCAACAAGAAACAAAGCCCTGTCCCCCAATTGAAGTAGGAGAACTTGTGTACCTCAGCGCAAAGAACATCAAAACCACTGCCCTGTACGTTAGCTTGAGTCCCAGACAAACAGGTCCTTACAAGGTCTTACAGCATATTGGTGCTGTAGCGTACTGATTAAAAATTCCCACCAGATGGAAGATTCATGATGTATTTCACCAATCCCTGTTATCAAAAAAGAAAGGACTTTCTCTCCCTTGCCAGATAGTAAGAATGGCTCCCCCTCCCATGAAAGTAGGAAGTTTCACAGAACACGAGGTTGAAGCCATCCTGGGACACAAACTCCAATACCAAAAACCCCATTTCCTGATCAAATGGAAAGGGTACCCCAATAAAGAGAATATTTTGGAACCAGAATCCAACTTTGAGAACGCCGCTACTCTGTTGAAGGAATACAAATCTTGGAATAAAGAGTCATGCTCTTCAAGCTTGACTATTGTAGGGAATGATGTCAGGGCCCAGAAAGCCCTGGACAACCAGCTGGCCTTCTTAGAGCCAAACTACCTGCATCCTGGAAACCCTCACAAATTGTCTCTCAGAGCAAGAAAACCCCCTTTCAATTAAAAAATGGCCCAGTATTTGAGAGGCACACAAGCCTCAAATCCCTGGCTTCAATTCCATTAACAATTTCAGTCATCTTAATTATTGGGAAACAAGACATCAGGAGCGTGATTGTTTGATCACACAATCAGGCGCTCAATTGCTTGCGGGCTCTATAAATAGCAGTGGCACCTCAGCTTGCTGCAGCCCAAGCAATGTTCATGTTATACCAACCAATGATCATTCACCTCCAGGCCCAAGTACGCAAATTCCAGTCAAAATTGTAAGTTTAACTGAAACTGATGCCATCAGTTCTCTGGTGGCACAAAAGGTCACAAAATTACCAGTAAGTATATGTAGTGCGGAGGAGAAGCCCTCCTCATTGTTGACATCTTAAATAAAACAAGTTTATGTCCATAAATCATTATCTTCTTGTAGAAATTATCTATTTTTGCTCAAATTTAATTATTCTCTTTGCATCTATTTAGGAATCCACAACTCAATATAAACTTGCCTATTTGTACCCTCCTGGTTGTGCTAAAGAGACCATTCCTGTGAGAGAGAGGGGCTAAACTAACTAAGTTTGGCTCCCATCCCAGCGAGATATACCACCAGGATGCCGCCCAGTGAAGTACTGGGATGGCCGCTCAGAGAGGGGACCAAAGAGAAGACACAGGAGAAAACTGGGGGAAGTATGCATTCAGCCCCATCAACATCAACCCGGCAAGCAACCAGGGCGTGTGGGTGAGAGCATGAGGCAACTTTGCAGGTGCTTGAAGGGGTGCTGAGTTGTCCTCCTCCAAGCTGGGAAGGGCAGGCACCAACACCTCCTCCAATGTGGGAGTAGGCACAGTGTAGTTGATAGCATGGAAATCCAGGTTGTCACAAGTTAGACTCTGGACAATAGTCTCCCCAAAAAAGAGAAGTGCACCAGGTATATGCAGGAGACTAGAGGAATTATCCCCTACAAGGCAAACAGAAGAAGAGATGTGGGACCATAAATCAGGGGAAGCTGTCCAGAGGAGAAGCACAAAAGGGGCCAGAGAAAATACCACAAATCTAAGAACAGGAAAGATCATAATAACAAAGCCCACAAAATTTGGAATTGAGGGGTGCTAAAATTAGGTTTCAAACAGTAAGATTTTAGGCAACTGGGAAAGCTGCAAGAAAAAAACCAGGATTGGAGCAGGAGAAACCACTTGGAGACCTTGACAGTGGTTTCAGGTGGCTTGACTGGCGTAAAAGAAGGTAAAGCAGGTTCAAAACCAGAAAATTAGTAAAAACCTCAAGGTTCTAGTAGGATTTATATAGATTTTTGAATTGGAATTCAAGTTCAAACAGTGGTTTTGAAAGATACAGCAAACAACACAACAACTAAGTGTTAACACTGTAATATAAGACTTGAAGGCAACTGCTGGGTTCAAAAGAGATAGTTTAATAGTAAGTTTTCAAGAAGATAATTACTAACACTTTTGCTAAAAAGGGGAAGGACTCCAAACAGAGTCCAAAAATAAAGACTAGGTCTTTCTTTCTTTGGCTTTAAAACTATTAAAGTTTTATTAAGGTGAAAATTGATAAGCAGGGGACTCAAAGTCCCCTGGCATTGTTAAAAGGAGTGAGATACCAAGGAAAAGATCACATGACCTCAAGAGGCTCATCTGGTTGGCTAGGAGAGAAATTTTGCTGGGCATGGCCAGGGGTGCTGGAGGATTCCAGTTCAATTTCCGCGCCCCCACCTGATTGGCTGGGAAGCAATCAAAGCATTTCAGATTTATTTGACTCCCTAGACATTGATGTGGCGTCTCCTGATTGGGAATTTCTGATTGTTTTCAAAAGTGGGCAAAACCATGCCAACAAATAATCCAAATCAATCAGCGTTTCTTCCCAGGGCAGAGCAGCCAAAGCTGGGAAATCCACAGATAAAACAGAACAAATCTCTCATCCACAGTGTGCGCCAAGTCCCCCAAGGAATTGAGCAGCTTGGCTGTTACTTTTAGGCCTTTCTTGATGCGACGGGGGGGAAATGGTTTGATCCAAAGCTAAGGGTGGCAGTGAATTTATAATCTTGCCTGCTATGATGGAGATTTCTACTGCTCCCCCCTGCCCAACGCGCCTCCTGCTCAGGACTTCAATAAGTTGGGGTTTGTCTATATCACAGTATTGGGACTGGCCAAACAGGTTGTGCCCCATACTGGGAGTTGGCGTCCCCTAGCTACTGCAGTCAACTACCTGGTCAGAATCACGCCTATTGTGTACATGGCCTTCCAGGTCCAGCCTGCCTCCCCTGCAGGAGTCCAGCCGGACTCTGGTATGAGCTGTGACACAAAGGAGGACTTGCAGAAGGAATGAGAGATGACAGAGAAGGACTAGAGAAGTATGAAAAGTTTTCCAAAGGAGATGAAGAAGAATGACTAGTAGAAAAAGCAGAATATGACAGAGAAGGACTAGCAGAAGAAGTATGAAAAGTTTTCCAAAGGAAATGAAGAAGAAGGACTAGTAGAAGAAGCAGAAGAGGAAAGAGAAGGAATAGAATAAGAAGCAGAAGGAATGAGAGAAGGTCATTGAAAGAAGACTATGAGTTGAGAAGAAAATACTTGGAAAGTTAAAGATAGAAAAGAAGTAAAGAGAAAAGGATAATTGAAAAAGAGTTAAGAGAAAAGAATTAAAAAAAGGAAATAATAAAAGAATAAAGAAAAAGAATTAAAATATGAAAAGAAAAGAGAATAACAGTTAAAGAAAAAAAACTGTGAATTTATTAGGAGTTGATTGAGTAAGAATAAGCAGGAGTGGACAGAAACAGTATGAAGAAACTCTGAGGATGAAGGCTGAAGTTTTGCCAAAACTACAGAAGGGAGTGAGAAGCAAGTGACAGGCAGTTTTGAATTTCTCTGAGGGGAGAAAACGTGGGGAACACAGAGAAACATTGAAAAAATCAAGGTGCAAAAATCCCTTAAGTAAAAATAGTCAGAAGCAATCAAGTTGGCCCAGAGAAACGTGACAGGAATTCCAGAGAAAAAGTTTGAAACGCAGGTCCAGGGTTTACCCAGAGCAAGACAACACCAGGTTCCAACCAGGGTAAAGAGCAAGTCATCTGGAGAAACATTTTGGCAAAACTGATCAATACAGATGGTTAATTGGCTGCATGATGGAGCCTATTTGATCACTGTTCTTCATTGGTTAAACAGAAGGGAAAAAGCCTAAAAAATGAGGGAATAAACAAGGAAAAGTATGTTTTTAATTGGCTGAAGTAAAGAAGTTTAATTTATTATAGAGCAAGAAAAACTGATTAATTTAAGCCTTGAAAAACCAATGACCTGAAAGGAAAAAGACTAAAACAAGGAGCTATAAAAAGGGGAACATCCTGAAGTAAGACAAGGATTGGAAAACAGTGGGTTACAAAGGCACCAAGACAAAACAGGGAGCTTAGGACAAGGATAAAGAAACAGGAGACCAAGATAAAAGAGAAGGAAGCCCAGGAGTACAGAGCAGGAGCCAAAGATTAAGTAAAAGGAGTCCAAGAAATTGTTGGAGGACTCCAAGTATTGGCAAACCCTTATTGTTTCCTATACCACCAGGGTCATATTAAAGAAGGTTTCTAAGGAGATCTTTCTTCTGAGACAAATAAACACCCATTTTGACCCCTACACATATTTTCAAGTTGTGCATTAATTCCCATGAGTGAACTACCTAACATATTCTACCCTAGTCAAGGGAAAGAGGGTACCTATTGCTAAAGCTGTCAAAGGTTTGCTACTAGTAAAACTTCAAGGGAGTAGTGGGAAAGGTTGACTGGATACCTTGAAATGACAGAAAGGGGCAGGGAATTTATTGGATTTGAGTTTACTAGACTCTTGAAGGACTGGTATCAGCCCACATAGGGTTTGGCCCCAGCTAAAGTTCAGGTACATAGAGGGGATGCTTGCCTAGTAGTAGGAAAAGTCTTGGAATAATTTGCAGTAATGCAGGCCAAATATAAGAAACTCTAACTTAGCCAGATGATCTAACTAGGGAATGAAAACCCCATCCAGCTGGTCCCTGGCTTTAAACCAGGACATACCATGGTGACCAAAAAGCTGGAACACCACAGTATCCCTTGAAGATAAAATATAGCAAAGTTCAGCATGTTACAATGCAAAGATATAGGAAAAAGGCTTTTATTTTATTAAATTCCATGGAGTCATAAGTATCAGTAATGTCAATTTCCCCCTTCTGAAACTCAAGGGTTGGGACAGGGTTTGAACCCTGGCCAATGTGGACTGCCAGCCCTGAGAACCAGACATCCACATTTTTTGGGATTGAATGTTCCTGGATTTTGATCCAAAGATGATCATATTTGTAAAGAACCCCACACAAAGATACCAGAGATGGTCTCACTGAAGCCCTGTTGCCACTGGCACAATGAGGAGAAAGAGGCCCCTTCTACTGGCCTGATGAGCATTTTGTGTCCCCCTAGCAGTCAATCAACTCCCCACCCATGAAATAATGCTAACCACTAGGCCGCCCCCTAAGAATGCTTCTCTGGAAAAGAGGGTCTTAAAATCCTTTTATGTGAATTGACCAATGAAATCCCATCCTGCAACATTTCCATTTTTCTGTCCCAAAACCTGGGCAACCCACCCCTAATTTTCTATTTCCCAATTTCTAGACCCGGCTATTAGAGTTAAAGTCTGGCAAGGGAGTACTATATGAACTCTCAGATCCCACATCAGGGTTGATTGTCATTCTGAAATAAAAGTTATGAACCATTTGTTTTCCCAATTGCTTCTGTATTTTATCTTAGCTTTTTACCATTTAAGTACCACTCTTTTCAGCCTGCCAGCCCCTCCACCTGCAGTTTTCTGTCTGGCAGGTGTTTTTATGGGCCTGTGAATTTCACTAAATACCCCTTGAAGCCCAGATACAATGACTACACCACTGAAAGGATGCTGGCAAGCAACCCCCTGGCCCATACCAAAGATTTGAACTAACTTGACTGTAAAGGCATCTGCCATGTTGCTAAACCCTGCCTGTTCAAAGATAAGTATGGCTTTCTCCCTGCCTACCAACTGGACATGGAGCCCCTTCACATACCCAAACCTATGCCCATGTCTGAAATTGATCTCCCCTTGAACAACACTAACAGACTTTTTGGAATAGTGTATATTATCCTTTTGGGGGTGATTGGCACTATAGTTCCTGATACAGGTCTCTGGTCCTGGTTTGGAAGATCTATGCTGTATGTCTTCAAGTTAGAATCCATCCTATGGTGGGATTTGCCCGCTAGATCCCAGATTCTGAGGGCTGGCTACCCAAGGATGGTTCCCTGAGAAGTGGTATGGATGGGTTTGCACCCAACTTCTTGGATTTCTGGGACTGTTTCAGATGGCAGTGGTAGGTTTCCTGGGCTACAAAGCGGCAAGGATGCTGAACCCAATAATATGGCCATTATGAATCTTATCAGCGAGTATTGGTGTAATTGGATCATAAGGAAATATATTTGGTGATGAGAAAATATCAAACTGCTGGTGTAGCTTGTTAGATTGTCCTCATACTTAAGGGCTTTGGGTACACTTTGACGCATTGTCCTCATTGCAGGAAATACATCCTTATTTTTGAAGACACCATTAATAGTGGTGCTATATTATGTTATTTTGCCCCCTAGGAGGTGTGGGTTAGAAAACTAAGCAGTTAGAAGCAAGAAATTTTACTGCAGGCAGCTATGACCCCTCACACTCAATTTTCTGTGCAACAAACCACTTTAAATTGATTGTTGTTGCTGTAAATGTTCTGTATTAGCAAGTTACAAGGGGAAATATTTGAAAACTAGATAATTATCTTTATTGTGAGCTATTACTTATATAGTTTGGGAGAATCATGGATAACAGGAATATGATTTTGGCAATCAGTCAATTGGATTGGACAGTGGGTGGCTTGACCCTTTTAATGAGTCAAGCGCCAAATCAAGCTGTCTATCAATATGGGATTGTCACTGGTTCTTGTTGCTGGATTTAGTAATTCAAATTAACTCCTGCATTTGGAAACAGGCCATGGGGAAGTCAGTTTGAGTGGCATTAGTTCTCTTATGCAGAACTTTTCTGGGGGGCAACACTAATTTTTTGACACTAGCCTTAAATTTTTGATCTTGGTGAGCTGCTGCTTGCAAGTGGACCACTTTCCTGGGTAGAGATTCTTTAGCTTTTCAATATCTGGAAGAATAATTATTTTTGTGGCAGAAGGCAAACCTGGTAATACCTCAACTGTGTAGCTCTCTTGTTAGTAACAATGTGATGTTAATTGTTGGATATCATCATATGAGAACTTGTACTTAAACTCATACATTTCAGACACAACACAACCTTATATTGTTAAATCTTCCCAACAATCAATACAGCAACAATGTAAATGGCCCAGAGCCCCCAATAAATTGGGGTCAACAATTTTTCTGCAAAGCCTTAGAAAAATGTATAGGGCTGCATGAAAAATCAATCTTTCAAGATCTGCACTTCTTATGTTTTAAGAGAAATTTGGACCTAAGCAATGTATAATTCCTCTTTAAGCCAACATACATCTGTCACAATACCTTTTTAAAATTGAACTACATATAGCTCAGTAATTGTGTTTGGGAAGACAGTAGTCCAGCAAGAGGATAGAGAATAAGGATAAGATGATAAATTTATTTAGAAGAGTTGGGGTTCTCATACTGTGATTAAAGGTTATTGGGACATCAAGTATAAAGAACTCTGTCCCTTCCTCCTGCACCAGTTTAATCCTAAATCAAAGACCAAGCCGTACCAACAATTTTTTGAAACAGAGTTAGGATTGGATGATACAAAGAGTACATAAAAATGAATGGGGGGATTTTGGGTCAAGAAACCAACTTAAATTTAGAAATTCAAGTTAATCACTCTAATTTAATGCAAAACACAGTTTCACATTTGAAATCATGTTTGGATTCAAGAAACAAGAAAAAAAACAACACAAAATAATATAAATGGTACTTTATATTCAATCCTGGGTCTAATTGATATTAAAACTAAAGGTTCCAGCCTGTCATAAATTTTAGTTCTGCTATCAGACCTGGCGGTCTGAGTATTATTTGCTTTATTGAGTGAATGAGTAATCTTTGTCATGAAGTGTTTAAGATGCTTGTATGGCAACAATTGTTAACTGCAACATATGGGTCATTATTTGTTAGATTAATCTGTTTCCTATTAACTGTGCTACTTAACACTTTAAAATTTTGTTTTAATTTTCATATCAATAAATTTAAATAATTATAACAATTTTATCAAAATAAATCTTATTTAATCCTTATAATATAAAAAACTATATTAAATTAATCATTTTCTACTTACAGCTAAATTAAACTGTATTAAAAGCTAGTAACAATCTTATTTCATATACCATTATTTCTTGAAAGCTGGTTAGTAAAAAAATGACATCATTCTAAAAAGAGAAACATAAAAATACAATAAAACTGATACAATGCTTTTTGTTGGAAATTAAACTGTTGCCTAAAATCTTAGCTTTTTTGCATATTTAATAAATAAAATTAAATAATTTTGGATTTGTTTTATAAAAAATCTAGTAAAAAGTTAAAAAAACTAAAATTAAAACCAAACTTTTATTGAAATTTCAGTGATCTCATTTAGCATAAGTAATTTATTCTTAAGTTAGATTTTATAGAAAATATATAATAAGAACTTATAAGAGAGTAAAACAATTTTCTTTTCAAATTCTTAAGTATTTAATATTAATAAAGTAGCTTTATACAACTATTTAATAAAATTATATTTTTATACTGTATGCTAGAGATAATATGTATAAAAAATTCAAACATAAAAAAGAATGTATCAGAATCTTGCTTTATTTAATTAAATTTTATAAAGGTTGAAATTTATTTAAACTAAATAAAAAATGGTCTTAGTCATTGTATCTATAAAAATAAGATACAACTTTAATTATACAAGCAAATATTTATATGTGATTAAAAATAACATTTTTGTTTTGATAGATTTAAGATATATAAAGTTCATTTTTTAAGAACTGTTAAAAGTTATAATAAACTTAAGCTTATTTAAACAAAAGGTTTTTGAGTTGGTTACTAGAAGTAAGCTAAATAATAATTTATATTTTAAATTTAGTTTACTGATTAAAATATCATACTTTAAGAGTTAATTAGCATATTTTATTTCAAATAATAATTTTATAAGCTTACATTCAAAGCCGCTTCAAGATACTAAATTGGTATTGAAATATAACGTTGCAGCACAATTCCAAAAGCTGAGATTAAGGGCTTTCTAATGATACTATTTTGAGCAAGATTGAAGTACTATTTGCTGAGATATCAACAGTTAATCAGAATATAAAAAGGGGTAAATAAACAATGATATCAGACTTCAGGGGTGATATTGATAAATTAAGGAGATCAGTTGGGGATTTATGCCTGTAGTGTGAAAGCTCAGCTAACATGGTATTTAAACAGCTCAACTTTACAGAAATTTACTTTACAATCCACACCTTTACTCCTCTCTGATAACTGCACATCTATTTCCAAGCAAGAACTTCCTGAACCAAGCCAAGGAACCCAACCACTATCATTATGGAACCTACCAAGTTTGCACCTCAGATGACACCCTTCTTCTCAATGGGGGCTTCTACTAAGAGAGAAAGAGTCTCTATGCTTAAAAAAGCATTCCTTTTTACTGCTGGCAGTGATCTTAACAGCTTTGTTGAGCATTTCTTATTAAAAACAGAGTTTGGAAAAAGTACCTTCTTACCTGTCATAGAAAATTCTAAGACAGATGATTTCCTTAACAACCTAAAGGAATTGATGTCAGAGTCCCCTGCCAAGCACCTTCCTTCCCTAAGAGCATTAGTTACATCAAGCTACAGTCTGAAAGAGCTTTGGTATTATGGATTTAAAATGACAAAAAATGAGTATTCATATTCTAAAAAAATAAAAAATGCTAAAAAAGCATCATTAAATTCAAAAAATAAAAAAGGAAAAATGATTCAGTAAAGAAAGAAAACATAAAAAATATTTTAAAACACATATTAAAAAATTCATTTCCAACCAGCCAATTCACTAAAAAAATCCTCTGGATTGATTTATGAAGAATTACAAAAAGAATTGAGTGAATACTCAACTAAAATAAAATACTCCTTATTGAAAACAAAAAAAGAAATTTATGAAGATATGAAAATAAAAAACAATATTTCTATTTCACTTTCCACTTTCTATAAGCTTATTCCTAATAATATAATTAAAAGCAAAAAACAAACTGATATGTGTAACATTTGCAACTTAAAAAAATCATTAGAAATGAAGAAAAAGGATTTGAGTATAAAGAATATGCCATTGCCTAAATCTATTAAAGAAAATTTGGAATCTATTGACCTACATGAAAAGTTTTATAAGCATCAAAATAAAGAATATATTAGTGATATAAATAATCTTGATAATAATTAATGTGTTATAGTAATAGACTATAAAGAAAACTTTAAAATAGGTGGGGGTCCTATAGAGACAAATAATTGTTTTTATGAGAAAATACCTATTTTTTTATTAGGATTTGCAATTGCTTTTAAATAAAATGAGAAAATTAAATATGAGTATCATGACTTTTTATCTGAAATTTTATCTCATGACTCTTTGTTTTCAGGTCAGTGTTTGATAAGTCTGCTTAAAAATAATAAATTTAAGAATATTAAAAATATTAAAGTTTGGACTGATAATGGTAATAATTTCAGATCTTATGAATTCTTATATTATCTTTTTAAAGAGGTACCTAAAATTATAAAAGGAACAATTAAATTTAATAGATTTGTTGAGTGTCATGGCAAAAGTATTGTTGATGGTCATTTTGGTGTATTATCTAAAATATTTAAACAAAAGGAAAATGAGATGTATATAAAAAATATAAATGATCTCAAAATGGTTTTTGAGAGAGAGGAAGAAAGAAAGGGTTTATATGAGTCACTTGTAAATAATTCAGATGTTTCCCAAAAAACCTTTTTTACATCTATTATAGAAAATCTAGGCCTAAAAAAAGCTGGCTTGAAGTCAAAGCATTTTATGTTAATCTTTCATATTTCATGAAAGATGGTGAGCTGTATGTTTCACCTTTGACATTTGAGGATGTTAAGGAGTACTCCAAAATAAATTATTGTGCAAAGTTCTGCACAGATGACAGAGAAACAAAGAGAGCTGATACTACTAAAGGATTAGTAGGACATGTTCATGAAGTTGGACGCATAACAAAAACTTATATTTCACATAGGGTAAATAGTCTTTTAAATACAACAACTTTTTTTTCTAAAAATAACTAAGAAATTATTCATATGAGCCAAAGATAGGGTAATAGCAATTATGGCTTTGGGGCTGCTATTACTCTCCCATGCAACTCATATATTTGATTCTTGGCTTATTAAAATAGAAAAAAGGGTTTTTAGCAAAAATACAGTTAATAGAAATAAGATTTATTTTTATTATTTGTATATTTTACACCCTTAAACTTTTATTCAGTAAACTAAGCATTATATTAATGTTCAAAAAACATAAGTTTACGACTTAAATGATACCAAAGAAGTTAAAAGTCTTTAAATGCTTAAGCTGGTGCCTTGGCTTAATCTAACAAATAATGACCCATATGTAGGTTCCTTGGCAGGACAAAAGCTGGCAATTTCCAAGGGAGGCAACTACCAAGTGGCTCTTCTACTCTGGCGGCTTGCTAAAGTCTTTGAGAACTGACTATGGTCTTCAAACTTGGATTTCTTCTTCTATTGTGAAAACGTTCTACAGTAGGATCTTCTTAAATTTGTCTGCCTTCCATTAGCCCAATGGAAGGGCTTTTATAGAACTTGCACTTTCTTACCAGGATAATATCATCTGGCACTTCTAACTCTTGCTCAGTCAATCTTTTCTTCCCCAGATCTCTGGAATCAATCCCCAGAGTCAGGCATCCATACAATGGCATGGAATTTGATATCATAGTACCCTGCACTAGGTACTATTTACTTCATGGCCATGCATATTCCATTAACGCGCTGGCAGTGGTGGCGCCAATTAATGGCTCTATTTTTAGTGCATTATAATCAGGTCATCTATTGAGCTTTTCTGCAGGAATTTGCAGTGGCACTGGCGGGTTGTGAGTGCAAATTGATCCTGATCCTTGCTTTTCTCAGGATATCTCATCATCTTTTTTGTGCCTCATTATCAATCCTATTTTTTTGCTAACCCGGCAGTTTGGTAGAGTATCCGGAATAAATCTAGCCAATCAGGACTCAATAACAATTGTAGGCCCAGGATGTTCTTAATTGCCTTACACCAATTGGTTGGAACCTACTTCTTGAAAGCTTCTCAGATCAATTAAGACTTGACAGTAATATAGCAGAAGCTTCAATAATTGATGATTTGGCAGGCCTCTAAGATTTTCCAAGGTAGAGCAAAGTCAATATAAATTCCTGACATATCCAATCAGTGCATGGGCGTCTAAATTTCCAAACCTAAAGCACAGAAACCAGCTCAGTGTTGATCAATAATATGAAAAATGACTGCATTAAGGACTCCCTGGGGACAAGAAAACCTGAATCTGACCAATTGAAAGCTAAAGCCAAACTCAAATATCTGCAACTAAGCTTAGAAACCATGTCATTTAATTCAAGCTTTGTATTAAAGGGAACCACCAAGAACCAAGCCATTTCTTCTTGTCAGCTTGCTGCAGGCCTTCCAAGAATTTTATAAATTTCAACTTAACTTGAAGGACAGCTTGGTAAACCTCTGATCCACCCCAATTCAAGCATCAACATTTAAGATGGCCAACTTTTCTGGGGGCAATTGCTCCAACAGTTCCCCTTCCTCTATTTTCCGCAATAAATTCTATATTTGCTCAAGGAATAGTGATCAAACTATTGTAAACGCTTCTGTAGACATGAAGCCCCAAAAAATCTCAGATATTTATCTGCCTCTCAATATCCTATGCTGATACCAGTGTAGGCTTTGATAATCCTGATCATACTCCCACTAAACCTTCTCAAGACTCTGCTCAGCACCAATTTGGCCCACAACATTTACATATCCTATGTCAAGTGTACCAGAATTCTTTCCATTGTCCATCTCTATGCTCCATGGTATGTTATGGCCTACACAAACATGTACTATCTCATCAATCAATTCTATCCCTTTTTGAGGATATTTTACCTTCTTGAGAGCTTGATCAATGTGATTATAGGGATCCCAGTAAGATTTTCACTGGTGAACTTCAACCTGGGTGATTATCTATATTTTATTTGGGGGAAGGCTCCACAACCAGTGGGTCCCTGACACCAAGGGAGTAGCATGTGTGGCAATGATCTGTATAAGAGTTGAACATGATCTGGTTAAGGTTTATTGTTTGGATCTTTGTCACAGTTTCTATTGCTCCTTATAAGAGATAATGGGTTCTCGCCATTCTTGGGGGATTGAGAGGACATACAATGATATATACATTGTAGGCAACTTGCTTAGCACCCCCTATGTATTGTGAGAATCTTTGGAAGATTCTATTTTCATTTTGGCTTCAATAATCTGAGTAAGCTTAAAGTTTTATGAATATCTTAATGATTAATATGAATTAAAGAGATAACTACAGATTTGGTATTTAAAATCAACTGAACACTTGCAGTACATTTCATGATAGCTTAAAAACTATCCTACAAAGAGCTTGTAACTAGATTTTCTGCAGATTGATTACAGTGGCTGCTTTATAATACTATAATTTTCAGAGCTGTTGGTTTAGAAAATCCTAATTCTGCTCCAAGTAAACCAAAGTCTTCCTATAACATAATATAACCCTGGTCACATCATTTGATGTATATTAACAGAGATATATGTGTTAATGGGTGAATTGAATCAAACACACAAAGCTTACGCCAAGCGTAAAACACAAAAAAATCACACAGTAAGATCAGGATTCTGACAAGTAATGAATCAACTCAAGTACATCCAATTTTCTATTAAGCTTCTATGTTTTGGTCAGGGTGCACATAAGTTGTGTACTATAATACAAAATCCAAATGAAAACAATGGCAATAATAAATTGAAGCCATAGTGCACAAAGTTGAACTATGAAAAAATTATTCTAAGCACAGAAACAGCACTCATGCTGATAGAAGTCATGCTGATACTTTGTTGGCATGGCTTCTGTTGACTAGAAAAGCAAATACCACCAAGTAACTTTCTACTTGTGTTGCAACCAAGTTCCCAGACTTGCCTGCCAAAGTATATTACAACACACAGGGGGCACTCAATGAGTTACCCCTTGATGTTGTTGTAACTGTGCTGTTTTAGCAGAGTTACACAGGGAAAAATATTTAGAAGATAGATAATAATCTTTATTGGGAGATAGTGATTATATAGTTCATGTGAATCAAGGATAACATGAACAAGATTGGTAATCACATAGCTGGATGGAAGAAGGGGGTGGCTTGATCCTGATAATGAGTCAAGCGCCAAATTGAGGTATCCACAGTAAAGGATCATCATCTGTTCATGTTGTTGGATTTGGTAATTTGAGTCAACTTCCTAGTCTGGCTTTAGGTGACTGGATAATTGGATTGCGGGTCACACACCCGCTTGGTTGGAACCTTGCTGGCAGGTCAAGCCTGCGGTTTTGACACCCCCCCCCGACTGAAGGTTGGCCTCCTATGGGGGCAGGTTGTCAGGGAGGTTATCAGGATCCTGGGCACTGTATTGAACTAGTTGTTGTTCTGTGGCAGACAGGGCGGTTTCTTGTTGCTTCTGTCTTGTTTTTCAGGGTTGTAGGCAATCATGATGTAGGGTCTTGTCTTGCTTACGTTTTCCAAGTCCTTGCACAAGGTAAGTGTTATTGTTGTTTACCTTCAGAATGATTGCTGGCCCTACTTTTTCAGGTTGTAACTTGCTCTTGTCAACGTTCATGACCCATACTTTGTCCCCAACTTCATGTCTATTGCAGATGGGGACAAATGTCTTCTGCAGACGTTCATTCTCTTTGGCTGTTTGCTTGCTGTTAGCCCCTACTACTTGAGGGTCCAAGCGTGGGGGAACTTCACTTGGAATTTCCAGTTTAGGTCCTGTCAATGCTTGAATGATATTTGGCTGTGTGTTGTATACCAGTTCAAACGGGCTTGTTCCGGTGGATCTGTTCACTTGGGTTCAACACACAAGTAATGCAGTTGGTAGCTGCTTATACCAGTCTTCAGGACTCCCGGCGGTGAGTTTGGCTAGGGCTTGCACAAGACTACCATTAAGCTGCTCTACGTGTCCATTGGCCTGTGGGTGATATGGTGTTGTTACAGTGTGTTTGACACCATTCTTGGTGAGGTATACATTGGTTTCTTTGGAGGCCAACTCTTTGCCCACATTGTTTATCAGAAGTTCTGGCTTTCTGAACTTGCTGATTATTTCTTTGCCAATAAATTGTTGAACGTTGTTGCCGGTGTGTGCCTTCACTGCTTGGGCTACTGGCCATCCCGTTGCAAAGTCAATGGTGGTGATAATGTATTTCTTGTTATTGTGTTTTCCTGGCATGGGACCAACAATGTCAAGAGCCCATACCTTGAAGGGTAGTTGTGTGCAGATGGGAAGTACTGACTTTGGAGGGGTTTTGTTTTGGCAAACTTTTTGCATACCTCACGTTGGTCTAGAACTTCCTGGACATTGCAGTATAAGGTTGGCCACAAGGCTTTATGCTTTAATAATTCATATAGATTTTGGCTCTTGGTATGTCCAAGATCTCTATGATAGCAAAGGATAGTGTTGACTTGCTGATGTGTGGGGATGTAGGGAATAGTTGTACCGTCTGTCATCTTTCTGTGAAGAGTCCTAATATGTCAGCAAAGAGGTGTTCATTATTGATGACTTTTTCTTTGGTTATGTTGGTTGTGCCCACAGGGAACCCTTTGTCTTTTGTACGTAGCACTAAGAGAGGCCAGTCTGGGTTGAGCCCATTCTCTCCTCTTGAAGCACAAACATACAGCTGGGACAGGGCGTCTGCCATGGCGAGCTTGGCCCAGGATTATACTGGATGAGCATGTTAAATCTCTCCAATAGTTACATCCACTGCGCTTGGTGGCGCAATAGATTTGCTTGAGTCTTGAAATATATGAGTGACTTGTGATTGGTTAGTGCTGTGAAATCTTCCTGGAGTTCTAGATAGCAACACTACTTGACTAGGCAGTGCACAATAGCCAGCAGTTCCTTGTCGTGGATAGGGTATTGACACTTGCCATCTGTCAGTTTTTGCAATTTGTAGGCTACGGGAAGAAAGTCACTGTCACTATTCTTAATTTGTAGTACTCCCCCAATGGATGCATCTGAGGCGTCGGTTTTCATCTGGTATTCCCCATCACATTTGGGGTATTGTAGGATGGGAGCTGTCATGAGTTTTTCTTTGAGGCGTCTAAAGCAGAGGTCATGTTGAGGGGTACACACAAACTTAGACTTGGCGCCTGTTATGGCAGATAGGGGGGCAGTCAAGAAGCCACAGTTGGGTATGAAGCGTTGTACATAGGCCACCATTCCCAAGAAGGTGCAGAGTTTAAACTTATTCTTAGGGGTGGTATCTTGCAGATGGTCTGTATCTTTTGACTGTTGGGTTTGATGCTGTCTTTTGAGAATATGTGTCCCAGGAAGGGTAGTTGCTCACGGAAGAACTGGCTTTTAGAGGGCTTGGCCAACAGTTTGTGTTGTGCCAAGGTTGCAAAGACTTCCTCTAGGTCTTTGTGGTGTTGTTCCACCAAGGGGCTGTAGACAATAATATTATCTAGGTACACTAGGGCATGCTTTCTTATGTGGGGCGCAAACACTTTGTTCATGAAGGTTACAAAGGTGGACAGGGTGTTGGTCATGCCAAAGTTGAGTACCAAGCATTTGTAGGAACTGCATTTAGTGCAGAAAGCTGTTTTGGGAATGTCATCCTCCTTGATACAAATCTGATTGTAGCCTGCAGTTAGATCAATGTTGGAGAAGACGGTGGCTCCTCCCAAGGCATTAAAGAGGTCTTTAATCAGTGGCAGTGGATAACAATTCTTAATGGTAACTTTGTTTAGGGCGCGGTAGTCTGTGACCAGGCGTAAGGTACCGTCCTTTTTAGCCACAAAGAATACGGCGGCCCCAAAGGGAGACTGTGAGGGGCAGATAAGTCCTTTTTCCAATGCCTCCTTGAGATAGGCAGGTAGGGCGTTGTCTTTGTTTGGGGTCAGTCTGTAGATGGGATGTGCCTTGGGTACAGCCCCCTTGAGTTGGATGAAGTGTTGGATATGCTTCTCAGGGGGCAGCCCAGGTAACGCTTCCTTAAAGATTTCTGGATGGTGGGCCACAATGTTGCAGTCCTGAGGTGTGGAGGTATCCTGGTGGTCTTTGAAGTGTATGATCTTGTACTGACAGGAGTCCCAGTCAATTGACTTCAGATTTTCCTTCTCGTCCAGGGTCTCTGTGATGCGTACAAAAATGTGGTCACATAGGAGTTGGTCCACGGAGTCAGGGTAGATCTGGTGATTTACGCCTTTGTGTTTGATGGTCAACACTGAGGTCGCCCAGTCTATGTGAGGGTTGTTTTTCCGTAATCAGTCTAGTCCCAGTACAATGACAAACTTAGGAAAGTTGATGACGGGACCTTGGATGGTGGAGTGGAGGTTCTCAAGCATAACAGAGAAGGGGGCAGTTTCCTTTTTCACAGTGATGTGGTGTTCATCAGCCAGGACCACATTTTTAATCCGAAAAGGATTAGTGGCCAGTTTGAACTTATCCACAAAGCTACTGTTGACTAGGGTTTGGTCTGCGCCCAAGTCCAGGAGTGCTGAGCCTTTGTAACTGCAAAAGCGGAAATGATAGGACATCAATTTATTGGGATGTTAGGCAATGGTGTACAGTACTGGGTCCTGCAAGGGTACTTGGATCATTGGAAATTGGTCCACGTCCTTGGGTTGGTACTCATCATTGGGAAAGTTGGGAGTTGTGTGGGGAGAGCTTGGCTTGCGTAATGCTCTTCCCAGGCTTTTCCCTCATCTTGGTTGTCTTGTGTGGCGGTGACACAGAAATGGGTACGGTTTGACTGGCCATTGTTTCCATTTCCATGCCCATTTGAACCTGTGGGTTTGTGGTTAGCGTTGTTCCTGTTGCCTTCAGGAGGTTGTTGAGCAGAGCGCCTGCTTGGATGGGAATACTTGGGTCTTTCTTGTTTCCCAGTCTGTGCCTTGTGCAGAGCGTTGGATGTTTGTTCCACTTTTTCTGCTTTATGATACAGGCTTTGCAGGTTAGTCACTTGATCCAGGTTCACATGTCTCATCACGTTTGACTTGAGGGCGTTGTAGTACATGAGGTGTATGGCTGGGGTGTCAAAGGCCATGTTGGATGGAGCACAAAGACTGAGTTCCTTGTAGGTGCGGGTGATTTCTTTAACAGTGCCTGTCTGGGTCAGGTTCTTTACTTGGTGTATGATCATGAGCGCTGTATCTTTAAGCACAAACCTTGCCAGGAAATCTTGTTTAAAGGTATCCCAGTTCTTGTCTGTGTGCTCTTTGTGCCATTTATTGCACCAAGTGCCAGCGTCATGGGTCAGGCAAATGGAAATCTCTGCAATCCAAAATTGCTGTGGGCATTCCATCTGAGCCAGCTTGCTCTGGGCAGACTGGATCCATGCGGCAGAATTGTTGTTGTTGGCCCCGGCAAAGCATTCCAAGGTGGCGCTTTGTAGTCTTTGTGCTACATAGGAGGGCATGGTGGCTTCATCAGCTGGTTGCAGCATCAATGAGGGAGCCTGAAAGAAACCTTGTGCAGACATGGCGTTGAAGGCGGGTGGCGGGATTGCTGTGTTTTGGTATAGGACAAAACCATCAGGTATCTTGGTACCAGGAGTATACAGAGTCCAGTTGGGCAGGAGACCAGACATGATTCTGTTGAGAATTTGTTAGCCGCGGCGTGTGCGGGCAACAGGTGGAATTTTTCAAGATAAGGTAGGATGAAGAACCTACCTGTGCTACCAATGTTGTAACTGTGCTGTTTTAGCAGAGTTACATGGGGAAAAATATTTAGAAGATAGATAATAATCTTTATTGGGAGATAGTGATTATATAGTTCATGTGAATCAAGGTAATAGGAACAAGATTGGTGATCACACGGCTGGATGGAAGAAGGGGATGGCTTGATCCTGATAATGAGTCAAGCGCCAAATTGAGGTATCCATTGTAAAGGATCATCATCTGTTCATGTTGTTGGATTTGGTAATTTGAGTCAACTTCCTAGTCTGGCTTTGGGTGACCAGATAATCAGATTGTGGGTCACAACCCCGCTTGGTTGGAACCTTGCTTGTGGGTCAAGCCTGCAGTTTTGACAATGTATCTAACAACATGAACCAATCTGATGACAATATTGAACTGCAGGCACTTTCTCCTAATTAGGAGTGCTACCAATTTGACTTGCTGATCCCCGCACAAGTTATTCCTTGGCTTTGAACCCTACATGAAACATGCTACCCCCTTGTGGCTTTCCCCATATAGTATATTAATCAAAATATTCTACAATAAACAATACCTTATTCTATTCATTTTTTTTCTTTATATTTGACTGTTGTCTTCCCCAATTCAAATGCTGAACTCTAATTGGTTCAGTTGCAACACTTGGCCAAGCTTAATTCCCATTTTCCTTAGCTCTTGAAGGTGCAAAAACCAGAAAAAATAAAAAATTGTGGCCATTTCAACACAACTTAATATTATGCTTAATAAATTTTTTATTTTAACCTGGTTTCCTCTTTACTTTTACTAATAAGAATTCAATTTTTTCCAAGTCAAACACACACTGTAAAGGTTTAATTGTCAACACTTTTTAAGTATAACCTATTTTTATAATGAAACTAAAACACTTAAAATATAAATATCATTATACTTAAAAAATATTTTTATTGTGCTAATTTATTAAAACAGCCTTAGCGCATACTGTAGATTCAGAACCTGTTTGGAAAAATGTGGGATTGTCAAATTCTTTTGCATGAACTCACCAACTTAATGAAGTAATTTTCATCTCAGAATAACTTACTTTTTTATATAAAAGGATGAAAAATATTCCAGTAAGTTGGTGAGTTTACGCAAAAGAATTTGACAATCCCACATTTTTCTCAACAGGTTCTGAATCTACAGTATGACAGTCCATTGAAATGTTCATCTAATAAATTCATCTGAGGCACTTAATGTGACTTCAATATCATAAACAGATTCATGCCTAACAGCATTCCCATAATTTGATCTCAATTCACCAAGTAAGTACTATAGAACTTATAGTCAACAATAATGTTGACAATCAAAAATGAATACAATTTTCCTGTGATCAATCACAGGGGTAGATTTAAGCAGGTTATAGTGGTGAAAACAAGCCTAAATTACTATACCACAACCTAATGAGAAATTTGTCAGTGGTGAAGTCAACACTTTATCTTTTCATTACTTAAGACAACATCTTGACAACTTGACATAATTGCAATGGTAAAATATCATTTTCCTACTACCAATATATCTTTTTTATAAAGAAATAAAGAACTTTACCTATTTTTTATATTATTTTTATGTTTTATTTTATTATATTAAATGTACAACACTGGAAAGGGTTTATGTTTGTGGGTTTGCTTAACTTTGGTTAATATACTAGTAAAAAACAGTAAATTTTCAAAAAAAAGGCCAACAGTGCCAATGGTGTCTTTGATAATGTCTACAATTTTCTAATTGGCAGTGTGAATTCTGCATATTTTTAATTGACTTTCATAATCTTGACATCTTTTTTCTTCCCACATATAAAACTTTTACTTTTACTTAATAAAATCATTTGGATTTTAATATTATGTATTTTTAAATTTTTCTTTAATATTTTTAGGACTTTAAAATAAAATTTATTGCTATTTTTAATCTTTTTGAATATGACTTTTAACTTTTAACTTGTTTTTAAAACTAATAATAAAACATACATCTTTATCCAGCATTTTGTGTTTAAATACCCAATAAAAACTATTTAAGTCTAAAATTTCTTTCAGATATTTTTTATGATTGTTTTTTTTATGTTTTTTAAATCCATTAATTTACTTTAAATCCTTTTAATTATTATTTATAAGACAAAAATACCTCCAAGCAACAGAAGGACATCAAGAGTCTCTCAAAGCCCATCAAAGCTCAAAAGCAGAGGGCTTTCCCTAAAAATCCTCCAAGAAAGAAGCCCTCTCCCAGGCCCTCCCTCAGGCTTACTCCTGAGAAGAGCTCAGCTCACTCCACTAGGGGTGAGCGTCAGATGGGTCTCTTACAGACCATAGCCTTTAAAACTATTCATCAGATGAAAAGCCCACCAATAAGCGGCACTCTAACAATAAGTCCCCTAAGGATAAGTCTCCCACAGATGAGGAGCACTAGAACAAGCTCCCTTCCCCCCTCTGCCCAACTCCCCAATTCCAGCTCCTCTGGGACTGATTCTAATCCATGCCCTGATTAATTTCCTGGCTTCTTTCATGATCCTGCTGGCCTTTGGGGCCCTGTCACAAAATTAAAGCTCTTATTTATTTGCTTTTGATCAATGGGATTTACTCATTGATAAAATTTGACAATGAACTCCCAAATTTGATTTCCACTATCTAATTACAATTACATCATTGAGCTGAATTATTCAGGCATATTATCAACCCATATGATTTTAATAAACACAGATTTTAACCTTATAAGTTAACACTTATAATTTGATATTGCTTTTATTTAGCAGTTGGAGCTAGTGTTTAGTAAGCTTTATATAGCCTTATAATTATTAGTATTTTTATCTAGATTTTGGTTTAGATAAACTTTAGCTTGTAAATTTAGCTAGTTTAGATAGCCTAAATTTATGACAGCCCTCTAGTGGCCCATAAAATCTTTAATGTTGACGTTAAGTTCAATATTCCCTCCTCACTGCCCAAGTATTTTCCAATTATGGCTCCAAGGTTGGCTGACTATGGTGGCCAATGGGTTAATTTCTCCTGCATAAATGCTAACTGGGGCTTCAAGTGCTGTCATTACACCTGTGAGGGGTTTTCAAGCCCAGTGTAACTCAATATCAAGCACTAAGAACAAAGTGCAAATCATCAAAGGTAAGTATACCTGCACCATGCCTAACACTGGTGTCTCTCACCTCCTGAAGTAATATCTGGTTCAGATCATTCCAATCTTAAAATATCTTAGTGCCACCCAGCTGTCTGTGATTACTTGCAAGTACCTCTCCCCCACCAATCTCAAGAAGCTTCTAACCCACAATAAGTTGTTTAATTTCATTAGCAATATGTGTCAAGCCTCAAACCCCCTGGATAAGAGCACCACCAACTTCAAGGACCTGACCCTTTCAGATGTCCTCAAGAAGACTGAGAATGGAGAGATGTTCCTGATTCATTATAATTGAAAGGAAGTGAAGAATATAATTTTAGCATATATCACAAAGATAAACCTGGAACAGCTCAATACTACAACCACTTAGCTATGCAACAGCACATTTTCTACATGGCCTACTATCTTTAAACAGCTTTGGGTACTGCACAGGTGTTTCACTGCCCAGGTCTTTTCTCTTATTCTCTTTCTCTTATCTAGTGCCAAGAAATAGCTCTACACCCAGGTCTTTAAAATTTCCATATATTTTCTAAGCTCCCTTTCAACCAATAAGCTTCCCCTCCCTCCCATACTACCTGAGCAAGTCTCTCCTCTGCTGAGAAAGATGAGTCATCCCAAGCCGCTGAGCAACCAGCATATGTGCACTCATTGGGCCAAAGGTGATCATTATGAACTTTGAGCTTGCTCAGAAAAGAGCTTTTGAGGTTACTTTTAACAGGGAAGTAAAGGGCTGCTTCTTCCATTTTAATCAGGCCCTCATCAAGTTCCTCAAGAGTAAAAAGGAGCCGTTTAAGAAGAACCTTGATGATGGTAAGGGTAATTATTGCTTTGCCCTCACCCAGTTTGATGCCTTAGATTTTGTTAAGCAAGAGCACACTGGGCTTTGATTTGATGTCATCCAGGAGAATACTTATATCAAAAAGCACTTTTCTATCTTCAAGGTCTCTAGCTTTGAACCTCAAACCTTTTGTAATAAAGGCTTTCTGTTGTATCCTCTAGGATGTTGTCCTCAAGAGCCAAACACAACAGCAATCACAACAAGCAGTCTGAACTTTGGTGTTTGTTGCATGTATGGTGGAGAGCTTTGTAGTGCAGTGTCTGCAGTTTTAACAGCCAACAGAAAAGTCTGCCTTTTGGTTCCTTGAGGCTCTGTAGCCAAGCTAGGGAGGCGTGATATGTGACCACAGTAATTTTTATGCCATGGATGTAGACATTTAACTTTTTTAGGCATAGATGACAGCCAGCCACTCCTTTTATGTCACTTTTTAGTTGTGTCCATGTACGTTCAGAGTCCTACTGGCATATGTCATGAGATTTTTGAGCCTCTTGTTGTCCAGCTGTGATAGTACGGCTCCTACTGCTGTAAGGAAAGCATTGGTGTGGATCACAAAAAAGCCTGTCAAAGTCTGAATACATCAATATAGGATCACTTGAAAGTGCCAAGCGTAGTTTATTAAATGCCCCCTGGAGTTTTTTATTCTATAAAAAGCCAATGCTTGGCTATAACATATGGAAGAGTGGTTCCACAATGGCAGTAAAGTGGGAGATGAATTGTTGATAATAACCAACCATCCCCAAGAAGACCTGCATGCCACATCTGGATTTGGGCTTCTTCATCTTGGAGATGGCTTCTATTTGTGCAAGCTGGGGTTGCAGACCATGGCTGTCTATTAAAAATCACAGGTACTCTAGCTGATCCTTGAAGAATGGGATTTACATGTCTTTATTCTTAGTTTGTCTTCTGCCAACCTCTTAAAGACTTTTTTAAGGTAAACTAGATTCTCAGATAATTTTTATGAGAATAAATTGATGGGATCTAAGTAGACTAATACACAGGATATTTTAAGGTCACTGAAGATGATGCTCATTGTTCTTTAGAACATTGCTGGAGCATTGCAAAGCCCTTGTGGAATTCTGCTTGGCTGGAATAATCCTTATGAGGTTATGATTGCACATCTCTCCTGTTCTTTGGGGGTAGTTCAATCTGCCAATATCCAATTTTAGATCCATTGCAGAGAATTATTTGGTGTCTCCAAGCCTATTGAGTACATTATCTATACAGTGCAACAGGTAATAATTCTTCTTTGTAACTTTGTTGAGGCGTTGATAGTCTATGATAACTCTTTTGAACTCCTTATTTTTACAATTATGATAAGTGAAGCCCATGAACTCTTAGACAGCACCAGCATACCACGTTTCAACAGCTTGCATAATTATTCAGAGACAGCTTCCTTGTTAGCCTTTGGCCTTGTAATAGACTGCATGTGGATGGGAGGAGTAGATCCAGTGTCAATAGGATGAGTGACTCCTTCTGTGCAGCCCAATTCATGGCTGCTTTCAGCAAATATAGTTGATACTTTTCAAACAATGACAAGGAATGAGCTTGTTCTTCAGGATTGAGCAACAAGAGGTTGTCTAGAGGAGTTTTCCAGGTGTACTGCTGTATCAGGATTATTCAGTATTCCCATATCTTTAAGGGTGCTAAACCCATTGATCTTAGTTAGCTCTTTTGTCAGGTATAAGTGCAGGAAGCCTACCACCTGGTACTTTTTAATAGAAAGTGGGTTCTTTGTAAAATTTGCCAGGAGAACCTAAATCTCTTGATGGCCTGGGATAAGGATTCCAGGAACAATATATGGTTTGAAGCAAAAGCAACTCCAAGGCTTGATGCTTTATCATACAATCCTTCCAGGATGACAATTGAAATATCAGTTTCTGCAATTTTGATGTCTAGATTCAATTTTGAAGACTGATCTGGATTGTAGTAATATACCCTTGTGTTCCATAATCTGTGTGGGCATCTTCTACTAATGCTTTCAAACTAATTTTTATTCAATGGATACAATATCATTGGCTTAGACAAGGTTAGCAAGCTTACAGGGCTTTGGTGCTGTATCTAAACCTTGATGGCTGAAAAATAGGGGCAGTGGCTGTCCCAAGATTTCAAAAGTGGCCTGTCCCCAGTGTGTCATAGCTACATATTTCACCAAGAAGGAAGAGCCTATTAAGATATAGCTAGGTGGTTGCCCCATCCAAGGACAGATATAAAGTTGAATTTAAAAAATCAATTGATATATAATCTGAATCATTTATCTTTAAATTAACCAAGCTCTCTTTGTTGGTCAATTCAATTCTCAGCAGAGTTTTAACATCCAACCATATAAAAGTACTGTAAACAATTGATTGTGTTGCTTCCAATTTTAATCCAACCATTCTAAAGTTAGATAAGCTACACAGATATGCCACTCTGCAATAGTTGAACCGCAATTTGAAAATTAAGCAATTAAATAAATATTTATTATATTCCAAGTGGCTTATATTCTCACTTTATATAATTTAGACCATACTCCACCAAATCCAACCTTTATAATTTCAGCAATAATGTAAGGGATTAAATGTAAGAATGATCCAAATTGAGCTTTTTGCTTGATTATCAACTTTTAAAATCAAATTTAGAGAAAAATCAATTCATTCAAATCCCTTATGGATTGAGCCCACTCAAGGCAATATTACAGACAGACAGAGTCACTTTTATATATATTAATAGGTTTCATTTGTTATTAATACTTCTTGGGTGGAGACTTCAAAAGAGCCAAAATACATGGGTAGTGCACTGTACACTCTTACAGAGTACTGAGTTCTTTGCCAGCAGTACCAAAGGGCACTCAATATTCAATGTCAGGGGTGATACCCTATTTTTTGCCATTTTTGTGGAGATGATTTTAAAAAGGTGCTTGATGTCAAATATGGAAGGCAAGTGCCTAAAGTCAAATTTCCTAAGGTCAAAAGTGCAGAAATTGAAACACTATGTAGGGTGCAAAAATCAAAAATATCATAGATCAAAGTACGAAAATTAATTTTCTGGAAGCTAACTTTGAAGCCAAATAAAATACAGCTCTTAAATTCAAAAAATATATTTTAAAATCTCTTCTAGACTAAAGAGACCTCAAGGAATTAATTTCTGCAATAAAAAGTATATGCTTAATAATAAATATTCTTAAATTAGCTGTTTTTAAAGAAACTCTTTTTTACTTTTTAAAAAAAATTAGACTGGAATTTATATGTAAATGTATTCAATTAAATATAAATTATGAAACTACACAAAATACTACTTTAAAATGTATTTGTATGGTAAAATTTTTATTGTCAGAACATAAAATTAAAAGAAAGAAAAGGCAATGCAAGATTTAATTTGGAATATTAGAGAACTTTTACAATATTCTCAAGATTAGTAGGCCAGTTGGAGGAGCTGTAGGGAAGGAGGGAGTTTTTTGTGACTATCTCAAAGCTTTTGAGATCCTTGCTGCTCTGGGAAACACTTTGGCGTCCATCTAAAAACTCCTGGTAAAGAGTTTCATTGGTTGCCTGTTTAACTGAGCTTGTTGATCAGGACATTAAACTTTGGTTTCTTCACCCCAACACAGTTGGCAAACTTGTTGTTCCAGATTTCCAGGGAGGAATTAGTCTTCATGTTCTTTTTCTTAAAAAACTTGAACGGGTTCCACTCAATCTTATTTTCCTTTCTTCCATGGTGTCTGGTCTCAAGTTTTCCAATCCATTGGCGTTCAAAGTAATCAACAAATGGAACAAAGATAGATGCATTGTCCTCCATATACTTGGTATTCTTAAAGGCCTCATAGATCTTTCTGAAGTCCTCTTTTCTCATAAGGCAATAGCTGAAAAGGAGTTGAAGGGAACCTTGGGCTCCTGGGAGGTTGACCTGATAACCAGTCTGTTGAGCTCAGTAAAGCTCTGCAGCTTTCTTCTGAGGCATTTTTGGAAGTGAAAGAAGCAACCATGAGGATTGCTCTTAAATACCTTTTTGAAGGTGTTGGCTTGAGAAGGCTCAAAGTCAACAAGGAGGTGGGTATGATAAGGCTCTGATGTTTCTTCATCATCAGTTTGGCTTGGGGTTTTAGACTTCTTCCTCTTGGGGGTAGAAGTGGGGGCATCAGTAGGGGGAAGGAGATCCAACTTTCTCTTTAGAATCTCCAAGGTATGAGTATATTCATCCTCATTTTGCCCTGGAATTATAAAGTAAACCATTGATAAAGCCTTATCATATACTTTCCATGGATGCACCAAAGCTGGGAAAAATCTTAGGGCACAATGATAAGGTCCCATCAGCTAACCAGATATTGGCAGCCATCAGTCTTTTAAGGTTTTCCTGGGTGACATAGCATATTGTTCTCTTATGCTCATCAGGCCCATCATCATGAAGGAGAAACCATTCATCCTTAGAGGTAACTCTGAGCTCATTGGGTATATCCAGTTTCAGGAGGGAGGTAGCACTTCTGCCCACATTTTCAGACTTCTGGCAACTATCACTCACATACTTTTGAAGGGATCCAAAAGTACCAACAGCTATCTTTTGGAAACTGGTCAAGTTGTGAATAGCCCTAGTGACTATCTCCTGGGAGGTAAGGCCCCTGTTAAAAGGCTGTATCTGGTGCAGGTACCACTTTATTAGGCACTGATAGACCCCTGTTGGTTCCAGGCAGGTGTGCTGATTATTCAGCTTCTTAAACTGGGTGAACCCAGTTGTAGTCAGGCGGACAGGGCAGGCCCCTCACACTTGTAATGATGAAGCACCAAGTGCTTCTGCTCATCATTACACTTAAACATAAAACCATCATGATAAAACCCATCATTGCCCTTGGAGGACATTATTGGGAAGGAGATAGGCAGGATATCTGGCAGTCAGAACTCCTCTTCATAGTTACATATATTATAAACTTTAAGGATATCCCAGGTCTCAAGGCCATCCTCAGTTGGTGTAGCATCTCCAGAATTGTACAGGTCTTCATGTTCTTCTTCTGAGATGTGAGGGGGCGTTTCCTCTTGATCTTTCTGACTGTGGACAAACTTGTGCCCAGTTGGGCTCTTGGAGGAGCTGGGGGTAGGTTCCTCTTCAGAAGGCTCCTCTTCTGGAGAGGGGGAGGGCTCAGGGGTCTTCTTGGTGGCCTTCTTGGTGATATTCTTGATGGTCTTGGGGGCAGGCTTCTTGGATCTGGAAGGAGTGGCCTTCTTTGGGTGGATGGGAGTTGACTTAGGGGGCATCTAGATAGCTCAAAGTTAGCATATTTTAGTTATTAAAAAAAGGATATGTATTATTAATGAAGCTATCATTTTTTAACAGAATATGAAAGCCAGAGTGCTGTTTACTATATTTTTTAAGTTATAATAAATATTTTAATTTAGGTGGTTAACTAGTTGATACTCTCAAGAGGAGTAAAAAGGGGGTTTGATCAGACAATTAGGGAGTTTCAATTTTGGCACTTCAATTTTGACACTCCCTAAAAACATAAGGAAACATTGCAACATATTAAATTAATTTAATATTTATTTGAAAACTGCCAAAATCAACAGTATTGACTAAACCTTTTAGAAAGCTAATTTAAACTAACCCAAAAGGCTTGAAACTTTAATATATTCTAAAACAAGCCTTTAACCTTTAAAGCGCTAATTTTAAATTTGAACCTTACAATGGTTAAATACTTATGGTTTTGTAAAGTAGAGCGTTGGTTTGGCTTAAATGAACTTTCAATTTCCGTACTTTCAATTATAAACACCTATTAGAGCTTATTTAATAAAATATTATATTTCAATCATAATTTAAAATGTATTGGTAAGCACTAAGTCAGTGTATTATTAATTTCAATTTGAAGCATTTTCAATTTGCGCACTCTATCACTACACCCAGTAAATTGCTAAGTGATCATATCAGATTTTTTCATTCAGCACTCTATCTTTTACTTAATAAAAATCACTAAAATTATAATCAAATGATTTACAGGTGATTGTAAACCTGTATGATAGGTTTCAGCTTATTTGGTTGAGTATTATATGTTTTTGAAGCTTTTCTGATCATTTACATAGTGATAGAATCAATATTAAGTGATTTTTTAATTTTGGGGCTTCAAATATTAAATTAAAGAGACTTCTGGACTTCAATTTCTGCACTTTCAATTTTGTCTCCTTTATTCAAAAGGATGAATAATATCTATTTTAAAAGCTAAATATTTTAAGGTGTGTTTTAAATTGCAGCAATTTGTGCACTTCAAACTTGGTTTTTTGAATTTAGCTACTAGTAAAAGCATTTTAAAAAAGTCAAATTTAAGAAAAATATTAAATTTTTGGGCAAATTTTTATTGAAAAAAGGTGTGGAGATCAAAAAATCCATTGATTTAGAGATTTTGATCTCTGCACTTTGACTTTAGGCACTTGCCTAATATGGCTCTTACTTGATGCTTATTAACTGAGATATCAAAGCAAGTGTAATTAATACAAGAATCTTTGAGGTCTTTTAATGTATGGATGATTTTCTCTTCATTGCTCTATATGATGTGGAGTAGACTTTCACAAATGTCAGGGTACAATGAACAAAGCTTCTCTAAGGAAAATTCTACCTGAATAGAATTTATATTGGGAGTGTTGTTTGAGCAAGAAGACTATTGATTGGTCACAGTGTCCTGGATTTGGGCATCATAAGGTTTAGATGCTTCATCAATGATAGACTTGTCCTGGGCAACTTTGGCTTATGATGTTGTTGTGACAGCATAAATATCATTAGCCATTAATGGTTGGGATGCTTACTCTCTAATATCTTCTGGTTCTTTGGTCTTGGGGCTTGGTTCAATGAAAATATATAATTCTTTGGAAGAGGTAGAATTTTCCTCTTTTAATCCACCTTGGCTATTCCCCTGTTGAACACTTGTGCACTAGTTTGCATAAGTGTATCTTCTTGTTGGTGGTGGGGCACTTCAATTTTCAGGGACCAGAAGTATAGTAGGCAATGTAGTAGGGACCCTTTACAACAGGAGAGTGTGCAGAAGTCTTTGGGTGTGTTTCTGCTTTCACCAAGGTTTCTTATAGCTAGGATTGGTGTTTTTTGGTTATGACTTACAGGGAGGGCTGAATGTCTCTGCATGGCTAGGTAGGCAGTCTACAATCTCATATACATCCTTCTCTTTAGTGTATGCTGGGGTTATTGTATAATGAAGCTCTTTATACATAAGAGTGGCCTGCTTCATGGCATCATAAATATCAAAGATGGAAATTGTACCAGAGCCTAATAGTACCAGGGCATTGTGATAGAAACGTTCATTGAACTCTAAAAGTTTTTTGTTTGGATTGAATTTACTGGCTCCAACTTTGGATTTCTTGGTGAAGAGGATATCATTTCCTTCAAATTCTTCTAATACTGTGTACTTTGATTCAGTGTAGGTCCAATTAGAGTCTGGGAGAGGCAGCATTACCAAGTTGACACTCACATCATCTAGGGTTGTAATTGTGGTGCAGGGTGCCATCTCTCAATATTATTATACATTCTTTATCTGTGATTTATAAGAGGAACTGCTGCCCTTTTTTGTATTTTGCGTCAGAGAGTAACTCTCCAAATACTATAAGAGTGTCTCCAATTATAAACTAATCAACGCAGCTGCGGCTAGCCGCAGATGCGTTGGAGAGTGACCCATTAGAATGGGTTTTAATATTGCAATTAGTGACCAATTGATGCATCTGTAGCTAGCTCCAGATGCTCCAATTGGTGACCCATTGGACGAGGATTGACATATGCTAATTATCAACCCATCAAAGTATCTGAGGCTAGCCGCTGATGTGTTGATGATCAAAACATTGCTTGCACCCACTATTTAAATTGGTATATTGCCCTTTTGCCCCTCTTTTGCTGAGCATTGACCCCAAGGAAAGCAGTCCAAACCCCTATTCTACACTCAATTCCCAAAGACAGCCCTACTTTTTGCTGCAACCACCTGACTCCCTGATCACATGTTCATATGTTCACTTTCCACCCAATATAAGCCTTTTCTCTCTGAATGTTCTCCAAAATGTTTCAGCTCTTCAAGAAAAGCTTATTGCCTGTCAGTCTAGACCTCAGTCAGTATGACTCCCCCTTTCTTTTCCCTCCCCCCTCCAACTATAAAAGACCCTCAGGAGACCCCAATAAAGATAATCATTTACCATACAAACATAACCAACAACTTCCAAATCTTAGATTACTTGCAGAGCCCACAAATTGAGGTTCTGTTGAGTAAGAAGATATTAGTCCTGTTGTGTTCCCAGTTTATTCTCAGCTACTTCCAACCTACCTTTGGAACCCTTGAGCACCACAGTAATCAAGGTGGTTGATTTTTGATGATTGCTGGCCCCGCTCATAGACATTTTGTTAAAACAGCAGGCTTGACCTGCCAGCAAGGTTCCAAGTAAGGGGTTTGTGACCTGGAATCTGATTATCCAGTTACCTGAAGCCAAGTTAGGAAATTGACTTGGATTCCCAAATATAATAACATGAACAGAAGCTGATCTCCTCTGGTGGGTAACTCATTATGGCGGTTGACTCATTACAAGAATTAAGCCACCCCCTTCATCATCCCACTTTGTGATCAACCCTATCATGTTTCTACTATCCATGATTCACAATGACTATATAATCCATATCTCTCAATAAAGATCATTATCTAGTTCCTAAATATTTTCCCCTTGCAACTTTGCTAAAACAGCACAGTTACAACATTGGTAGCACAGGTAGGTTTACCATCCTACCTTATTCTGCAAAATTTTGCCTGTTCCCCGTACTTGCCGCAGTCAACAAATCCTTGATAGAATCATGTCTGGCCTCCTGCTAGACTGGACTCTGTACGCACCTGGCACAGAAATACCCGATGGCTCTGTCCTGTACTAGAACATGGTGATTCCACTTCCTGCCTTTAACGCCTTGTTTGTACAAGGGTTCTTCCAAACACCCGCTGCTATGCCCCGAGCAACTGATGAAAGCACCATGCCCGCCTACGTAGCTCAAAGACTTCAAAGTGTGGCCTTAGAATCTTTTGTTGGAGCCAACAACAATAACGCCGTGGCATGGATCCAATCTTCCCAAAGCAAGCTGGCCCAAATGGAATTCCTGCAACAATTCTGGATTGCAGAAATCTCCATCCAATTGACTCACAATGCTGGTACCTGGTGCAACAAGTGGCACAAATAACACACCAAGAAGAATTGGGACACCTTCAAACAGGACTTCTTGTCAAGATTTGTGCTGAAGGACACTGCACTTATGATCATCTGCCAAGTAAAGAACCTAACCCAAACTGGCACAGTGAAGGAGCTCACCCGCGCTTACAAGGAGCTCCAACTGTGTGTCCCCTCAGATATGGCTTTTGACACTCCAGCCATCCATCTCATATACTACAACACACTCAAATCACATTCTATATTGCAAGGCAGAGAAAGCAGAACAAACATCCAACGCTCTCCACAAGGTGCAAACTGGAAAGAGAGAGCAACCCAAAAATTCTCACCCAGCTGGGCGTTCCAACCAATCACCCCCTAGGAGCAACAACAGCAATGCAAATCACAAACCTGCAGATTCAAATGGGCATGGAAATGGGAACAATGGTCAGTCCAACCGTACCCATTTCCACGTCACTGCCACACAAGATAAAAAAGACAAGGGAAAATCCTGGGGAGAGCATTAAGAAAGCCAAGCTCTCCCCACACAATTCCTGACTTGCCCAACAATGAGTACCAACCTGAGCACATGGACCAATGCCCAATGATCCAAGTACCCTCAGAAGACCTGGTACTCTACACCATTGCCAGATATTCAAAAAAACTGATGTCTTATCCTTTCCGCTTTTGCAGTTACACTGGCTCAGAACTCCTGGATTTGTGCGCAGATTGAACCCTTTGTCAACAGTAGCTTTGTAGACAAGTTCAAACTAGTCACTAATCCTTTGTGTATTAAAAATGTGGTTTTAGATGATGAACATTACATCACAGTGACAAGGGAAACTGCCCCTTTCTCTGTCATTCTAGAGAACCTATACTCTACCATTTTGGGCCCTGTCATTGACTTTCCTAAGTTTGACATCATACTGGGACTGGACTGGTTACAAAAGAACAATCCCCATGTAGACTGGACAACCTCTGTACTGAACATCAAACGTGAAGGTGTTAATCACCAGATCTACCCTGACTCAGTAGACCAACTTCTCCATGACCATGACTTTGTACGCATCACAGAAACCTTGAACAAAGAAGAGAACATCAAGGCAATTGACTGGGAGTGTTGCCAGTACAAGATCATACATTTCAAGGATCACCAGGACACTACAACGCCTCAAGATTGCAAGATTGTAGCCTGTCATCCAGAAATCTTCAAAGAGGCTCTACCTGGGTTACTGCCAGAGAAACACATCCAACTCTCCATCCAACTCAAAGGAGCTGTACCTAAGGCGCAACTCATCTACTGCCTTACCCCAAACAAGGACAACACCCTATGTGCTTACCTCAAGGAAGAGTTGGAGAAAGGACTTATCTTCCCCTCACAGTCTCCTTTTGGTGCTGCAGTATTTTTTGTAGCAAAGAAGGTCAGTACTCTACGCCTAGTCACAGATTACTGAGCTCTAAACAAAGTTACTATCAAGAATTGTTACCTACTACCACTCATTGATGACCTCTTTGATGACTTGGGCAGCGCCACAGTCTTCTCCAAAATTGACCTAACCACGGGTTATAACCAGATCCATATTAAAGAGGAAGACATCCCCGAAACAGCCTTCTGCACTAAATACGGTTTGTACAAGTGTGTTGTACTTAATTTTTGAATTACAAACGCCCTGTCAACCTTTGTGAACTTCATGAACAAGGTGTTTGCCCCCCACATTGACAAGCATGCCTTGGTGTACCTGGACAATATCATTGTATACAGCCCCTTGGTAGAACAACACCACAAGGATTTAGAGGCAGCCTTTGCCACTTTGGCATAACACAAATTGCTAGCCAAGCCTTCTAAATGTCATTTCTTCCGCAAGCAATTACCCTTCTTGGGAAACATAGTTTTGAAAGATGGCATTGAGCCTGACAGTCAGAAAATCCAGGCCATTTGCAAAATGCCACCTCTAAAAGACAAGTCAGAACTCTGCACATTCCTGGGAATAGTTGCCTATGTACGTTAATTCATACCCAATTGTGGTGTCCTGACTGCACCTCTGTCTTCCATAACTGGCGCCAAATCCAAGTTTGTGTGGACTCCCCAATGTGACCTTTGCTTCAGAAGGCTTAAGGAAAAGCTCACAACAGCACCCATTCTACAGTATCCCAGACGTGATGGGGAATATCAGATGGAAATAGATGCCTCTGACGCATCCATTGGGGGAGTACTACAAATCAAAACCAATGATGATGACTTTCTGCCTTTAGCCTATGAATCAAGCAAACTGACAGATGGCAAGTGCCAATACCCTATACATGACAAAGAGCTGCTGGCAATTATGCACTGCCTGGTCAAATGCCAATGCTACCTAGAATGGCAAGAAGAGTTCACAGCCCTGACAGATCACAGGTCACTTATCTACTTCAAAACCCAAGCAAACTTATCCTGCCGTCAAGCCTGCTGGATGGAACTTCTGGAGAGGTTCAACATGCTCATACAATATAAGCCTGGTCCAGAGCTCCCCATGGCAGACAAACTCTTGTGCCTGTACATCAGAGCCACAAGGGGCAAGAATGGGCTTGACCTAGACTGGCCTCTCCTGGTGCTGCAGATAAAGGACAAAGGTTTCCCCCTGGGTACCACAGACATAACAAAAGAAACCATCATTAAGAACAAGCACTTATTTGCAGATGTGCATGGGACCCTACATCAGAAAATGTCTAACAAAACAACTATTCCTTACATTCCCACACACCAGAGAGTGGACACAATCCTACGCTATCACAGAGATCTAGGACACACAAAAAGCCGCAACCTCTATGAATTCCCCAAACACAAAGCATGATGGCCAACCTTGTATTGGGATGTCCAGGAAGTCTTGGACCAATGCAAAGTATGTGAGAAATTCACAAGGAGCAAGACTTTACCTAAATCAGTATTACCTATTTGCACGCAACTGCCCTTCAAGGTGTGGGCCCTAGACATTGTGGGTCCTATGCCAGAGAATCACAACAATAAGAAGTATATTATTACTGCAATAGACTTCTCCACACAATGGCCAGTAGCACAAGCAGTTAAAGCACATACAGGCAATGACGTACAACAATTCATAGGGGAAAAATCATCAGCAAGTTTGGAAAGCCAGAACTCCTGATAACCAATAGAGGCAAAAAAATTGACCTCTGAAGATACCAATGTATACCTCATCAAGAATGGGGTCCAACACACAAAGATAACACCTTACCATCCTCAGGCCAATGGATGCATGGAGCAGATGAATGGAAGCCTTGTGCCAGCCTTAGCTAAGCTCACCGCTGGGAGACCCAAGGACTGGTACAAGCAGCTACCAACTGCATTGCTTGTATGCCAAACCTGCACAAACAGATCCACTGGTAAAAGCCCCTTCAAGTTAGTTTATGGAACACAACCCAATATCATCCAAGTGCTATCAGGACTTAAGCTGGAAATGCCAAGCAAGGTTCTACCCCACGCAGATCCCCAGATCATACAGGCCAATAGCAACCAACCAGAAAAAGAAGAAAAGCGTCTACAAAAGACCTTAGTCACCATCCAAGACAGACACAAAGTTGGTGACAATGTTTGGGTCATGAATACCAACAAAAGTAAATTACAGCCAGAAAAGGTGGGCCCTGTCATCATTTTAAAGGTAAACAAAAACAACACTTACCTTGTGCAAGGACTCAGAAAAGAAAAATAAGACAAAGTCCTCCACCATAATTGCCTCAGGCCCTGTAAAGAAAGACAAAAGCAATGTGAGACCGCTCTGCCAGCCACCAAACAACAGCTAGTTCAGTATGGCGCCCAGGCTCCCAACAACCTTCCTGACAACCTGCTCCCAGAGGAGGCCAACCTTCAGCTGGGGGTCAAAACAGCAGGCTTGACCCGCCAGCAAGGTTCCAAGTAAGCAGGTTTATGACCTGCAATCCAATTATCCAGTCACACAAAGCCAAGTTAGGAAGTCAACTCAGATTTCCAAATACAATAACATGAACAGAAGCTGATCCCCTCCGGTGAGTAACTCATTTTGGCGCATGACTCATTACAAGAATCAAGCCACCCCCTTCACCAACCCACCGTGTGATCAACACTATCATGTTCCTACAATCCATGAATCACAATGACTATATAATCCATATCTCTCAATAAAGATTATTATCTAGTTCCTAATTTTTCCCCTTGTAACTTTGCTAAAACAGCACAGTTACAACAATTTTAAACAGCCATAGGAATTAATTAATGTTCCCTTGTCTGTCAAATTTAGGCAGGTTCAGCAGTTTGAACTTTTTTCATTATATCATATTCAGGTTGCTGACATAGTGATGCTATGGATTACCTTTCAGTCATGTAAGTGTGCCTGGCTCTTGGCATTGCTTTTGGGGTATAGGATTCACAGCTTGGAAAGAAGATAAAGACATTGAAGATGCCTCTGTTGCCATGCTGGACCACTTTTTCTGAAAAATCATTTGTGTCCTCATATTCATCTGTGGTCATTGCTGAGGAAGGGGAGAGTTTGGTAGATTTGCAGTTACATCCCTTTGTCTCTAGGTAGTGTAGCTGGGTTTCTAGTTATTAGTTGTGCCTGGGTATCAGAGAATTCACCAGATTAGTCATCTGGAAAAGATTAAACTTTATGCCAGTAAGATTCTTGGAGATGTGGTTCACCACATTTTTGATAGTAGAGATATTCTTTTACAGAGCCATTATTGTTCTGTGGGCCTTAGAAAATTCATCTTTTTATTCATCCAGTGCAGCTTCCAAGGATGCTACCTTTGATTCTAAGATGGCAACCCTGGTGAATTTGGGGCATGGATGTAACAAGTGACAAACTCTCATCAACTATGCTTATCAAAATCCTCAACTACAAAACTTGAACCCCAGCATCTTGCGGGCTGCCAGCCCGCAGGGCCAGCTGCCCGGCTGCCCACAGTTTTTTGGGCTCAAATCAGAACAGGATTTGACTTCAGAAAATCCTTTTAAGCTTGATGAACCAAATTTACCTACGCCAATACTCTCCACACTAAAGGTTCCTGATAAAACAGCCAATCAACGGGCAGGTCCAGCCACAGATTCTCAAATAACCCGGGCCCGCACAGAAGGGGGAACAGAGAATTTTCCCATAGAACGTGGGCCATCCAGAGGCAATCAATCCCACAACCTGACTAAGGAATTTGAGCATTATCAGTTCAACCCAGCCAATTAAATAACCCCTGTGATTGATGCCACCAAAGACTGGGAAGACCTGGTAATTGGGAAAACCCGGGCTGACAGAATTTGTGAAAGTTTTACCATGACAGATGGGCATACTTATACCCTGGGCTGCCAGGAAGATGCCCATTGCCATCCTTTCAATAAAGTGACATGAACCTTTGGTTCAACTAGATCATACTATACTTGCTATTAGTTTTACTTCATTTACAGTCTACTCCTTGCAGCTCCGCACCCTGTGCTCACCTACCCCAAGAAACCGCAGACCAGCCGCCCAAACTTTACTGTCCACCAGGAGCTCCCTTTGGCCCAGTACATTTTACTGAGTACCCACCCAACCTGGCATATTCAGAGTTTACTCTGGAGGAGATCCTCATCCACGACCCTGAAGCTAGAACTAGAGAGACAGAAGTCCTTTACAGAGAAGGCACCAAAATTATCTGGCCCCCTCTGTTATTCCAAGACAAGTATAAATTCCTGCCCGCATATTTGGTCCCAATGACTCTGCCCCTCACCCTGCGGCCCAACTGCCCGCAAGAATCTGTTGCCACTAATGAATCCACTTCCACTCAGATATTTGGGGTGATGTATATCACTCTCACCGGATCAATTGATTCTATGGTGCCTGTAAGCGGACCTTGGGCAGTCCTTGGAAAATTGTTATCTTATATTGTAAAGTTAGCCTCAATCTTGTGGTGGGCTCTCTCTGCTGGGCCTGCAGGCCGTCCGCCTGCAAGTTCTCAGGAACCCCCCACAGGTTAGATCCCTGACAATGGAGGTTTCTTTGGTGTTGCTGGACACAATATCTTTGCCTGGGCGTCTAACTTGCCTTCAAGCTTCTATAATTCATCAAGGACATACTTTTCAAAGGTGTGTAATATGTTACTCATTTTCTCCATTTCATTGTCCAAAGAGATCACATTTTTATCTGTGGTTGATAGGTTCTCAGTGCTACAGGCTCTAAACTTATCTGGGTCTGCACAGAACTTATGAATTTCCCAAAGCCATGAAAGAGAGGCACCACAGGCATTCATTGCTTTGTATTCTCTATCTCTGAACTTTCTATTAAGTATCTCTACCAGTTTTTATTCTTGCATGGACGTTCCCCCATAGACTGGTTAGAGAAGACCACAGTTCAAAGCTCTGCAAAGAAAGTATTAGCTGTGGCCCACTGTTCAGCCCAATTGCAATAACAGGAGAGAGGAGCAACTCCAAGGTGACCTAATTCCATGTCCTGGCAAGCTGCAACCAACTGGAGTTGTTTAATCAAGGGCTGGAAAAATTCTGAGAGGTACTTCATGGTATGTTGCCCCCCAGAAAGACAATCCTGAAGGGCCTGGAACAAGACGTTAACATACAGTCAGTATAGCTATCATTGCTCCTCTTGGTCCTGAAAATGGAAGAAAATAATGAGGGTCTGATCAGGGCAATCAGAGAGGAGGCTGAAATCATGAAAAAGGTTTTTGGCAAGTTCAACTATCTGTGTGCTATTATAGGATTCCATCAATGCAGGACTATTGGGGACAAGTATCAAGGGAGCCACAAACAATTAGATGGGCTTTGGGGTGAGTGAGCACTAATCTAGAGCAATTGCAGATATTTCTTGATAGTTTAAAGCTACAGAAAGTATGTTAGCCTTGCCAATGTACTCTACCTTTTCTATGTTAAAGGACATTATAGAATAATAGTAGAACATAAATTATAGATAATTATGTTTATTGAAACTTTAGTACTGTATAGTTATGCCTCCCTCTTAGGCCTTCACTTCAATTCCTGTCAAATGCTTGAGGACCTCAATCAAATTGTGTTTGAACAATTATCCAAAAGTTACTGAAAAACTTAAGAAAAGTCCTTGAATTAATACTTATGGAATTATTCCAAAGATGCCCCACCTAACCCACCCAAGAGACACCCCTGGTTAAATATCTTGTGCAAGAGTGGCTGTGAGCAGTAGTAATTGTGCCCAAAACAGGTTCCTCAATTTTTAGTTGAGTCAGTTTTCCTTTTAATTATGTTCATTCAAAATTTGTCAATATTTTCCTGCCTTGAGAAATGCACTCTTATTTTCTCATATCATTGGTCAATTAGTTGCTGAAACTTGATCTCCCACCCCAATTTCCTCCCCCCTTAAATAAACGCAAGAGTTGTAAAAGACCTTGCTTCATCATTCTCTACTCTAATAAAGTTCAAAATTTGTTAGTTTAATTTGACCATTTGATTTTGCCTGTTGCTTTTAGTGTTCAGCTAATTTCTCCCCGCCCCCTTTGGCCTCCCAGGAATTTTTAGTGGCAACTATTTGGTTGTTGCTGAGACCATGATTTTATTATGGTTGGGAGCATGGTTTTTTTCTCTCTAACCCACTCCCCACTTCTCAAATGTACAATCTTGCCAGCTGCTGCAGTCTATGCAGGGGTAAATAAGAACTTGTTATCATCACTTCCAGGTGTCTGTGTCTTTATATACTGCAACAATC
>QTSX02000831.1:0-255623 GCA_014839935.2 Entomophthora muscae | reverse complement strand
GAAAGGTTTTGCCTCTTGTGTGACTGGTGTGCTTTGGTTGTCTGCCATGATAACTCTTTTGATGTTGCTTTGAACTGTGGGTAGTTTCATGAGGTTGGCAGATTTCTTGTTAACAAGAGATTGGTCTGCTCCAGTGTTGAACAATGCTGTGCTTTGATACCTGTAAAAACAGAAATAATAAACGAGGAGTTTATTTCCAGTTTGGGTGACAAACAGTAGAGGGTTGATGGAGGGGACTTGGGTCATGGTAATTGAATCCACTTCTTGGTCCTTGTACAAGTATTGTAAAGTGAGGGAGGGCGGCTTGCCTAAGTACTCCCCTGAGCTTTTCCCTCCTTGTTGGTGTCTTCAGTGCTTTCATGGTTAGCTTATGCAGTGCAATTCCTGTTGCAAGGATGGGTATAATTAGATTGGTTGTTCTTCTTATATGGGAAAGGAACCTTCTTGGCTGTAGGGCTCTCCTTACGCTTGTTTGTTGCATGTAGGTTGTCAGACTTTTGAGCTGCGTGTTTTCCTTCCAATAATAAATCTTTGAGGTTCTTGCAGCAGGTCATATCAAACTAACGTCTAATGCGTGTGGGGAGGCCTTTGTAGAAGTCCAGGTGTGGTCCAGGTTCATCAAAGTTGATGGTGTTGGGTGCACAGTCACGTAGTCCTTTATATGCAGCAATGTATTCCTCAATTGTTCCTGTCATTTTGAACGTTCTGAGTTTGATCATGATTAAAACGTCAGAGTCTTTCATGGAGAACTTTTTGAGGAAGGCAGCTTTGAATACCTCCCAGTTTTCCTTCTGGTCAGGGTTCTGGGCTAACCATTTGCTTACAAAACGTGATGCAGTTCCTGTGACACAAAGGGCAATCTCACTGACCCAGAGTCTGCAGGGATAGACCACTTGCTCAAATTTTCTTTGTGTACTGTTGATCCAGAGGGAGGCATTTTCCTGGTGTAGTCCTGCAAAAGCCCCAATTTCTGCTGAGCACAGACGTTGAAATACAATGTTAGGTATATTGGGTGGCTGCAGGCTTGCAGCAGTTGGAGGCAGGTTCAGGAGATTACAGGTGTTGAGGAGATTATACTGTTTGGTAGGGACAAGGACGTTGTTGAAGAAAACAAAACCTGTAGGGAGACTTTCTTTCTTTGTTGTCTCTCCAACCTGCGGGAATTGCCATCTGCTGGGCTCTTTTCTTTGGAGGATTTTCCCCTTAAAGTTGCATAGGTGTGGATAACCTAACTGTGCAGCCACTGTTGTGTACATACTTCTGAGAAGCATAATAAACAAGATAAAGAGGAAATTTAAGAAGAGAATGATACTTTATTGAATATGAATATAGAATAATATATAGTATCATGACAAGCCACATACCGTCCATGTACATCATGGAGCTTATCTGAGTAATGTTCTTCTTAAGTCACAAGGCTTATTTGAGATGTGTTCTGCTTAGGATCTAGATTGTTTGATCCCCATAATAGATGGTCAAATGATAGTAGTGCCACCAACTCAATGATTAGTTGGCAAGCCATTTGGTGAACTGCTCAGGGTGTTAATTCCACAAGAGGGAGTAATAAAAAATGTTATGACACTAAATAAAAACCCATCCAAGATAAAATAACTACTTGATAAATATAAACATATACCCAAGGAAATTATTAAAGAAACTTACCCCCATAAAGGGAAGTCAAACACTCAATTGACCTTCACAAGGCCATTCTCAAAGCAGCTCCTCTCTACAGTCTTTCCCCAACAGAAACAAAAGCCCTCAAGAAATATGTTGATGAACACCTTGAAAAAGACTTCATAATATCATCAGAATCCCCATGGGGTGCAGCTATATTATCTGTTAAACAGAAAAAGGATGCCCTAAGGCTAGTAACAAATTAAAGAGCACTTAATGCAAGCACTGTAAAAAACAGGTACCTCTCCCACCAAGTGAGGTTTTTCCATGTCTCTCAGGCATAAAAATATTTTCAAAATTTTATCTCACATCTGGGTACAATCAAGGTTAATTCAAAGAAAATACATTCCAAAGACAGCATTCCATATCCACTTTGGTTTTTTAAATGCAAAGCTATTATATTTGGTATGACTAATTCCCCTGCAATATTTGTAACTATGATAAACCAAGCTGTAAAAAGGCTTCCCAACAAAATATGTTATCTAGATTATATTTTCATCTTCTCCAAAACAATGATTAACACATTTTTGTATATATTTAAGACACTTTATTGGCTTGATCAGCAAAAACTCTATGCCAAGCCATTTAAATGCTAATTAATTCAAAATGACATACTATTCCTTGGGCATATAGTGTCAGATGACAGCATAAAAGCTGACCCAGATAAAGTTAAAGCTATTTGGAACATACAAAGAACCCCCTCTGTCAAGTAGATAAGGTGCTTTCTAGTAAGGTTTGTACATCTTAGAAAGTATATAAAAAATAAATGAAAAATTACAGTGCCAAACAAAAACCTTACCAAAGGAAATGGGAAAAAAATAGCTGTATGCTAGAGTGCAATAAATTTCTTTCACATTTTAAAGCATTGTCTGATTTAAGTGCATATTCTTCAATAAATCAATAATAAGGAAATTGACAGGCTGAAAACAGATGCAAGCAATATGACCATTGGCACTGCACTCCACATCCAACAGACTGGGAAGTAGGGCTATTTACTGGTATGCTATGAAAGAAGAAAACTTAACACACAGAGACTAAATACCTAATAAACAGTAAAGATTTACTAGCTATAAACCATGTATGCCACATATGGTGTTGCTACCTTGAGGGTCACCCAAAAGTCAGGGTCCTCACAGATTACAAGTCACTTATATAATTTAAAGCACAAAAAAATTGCTTGCCAACAGTCAAGTAGATGCAGATAATCAAAGAATTAAACTTGGAAATTCAATATAGAAGGGGGCAGAGCTGGTTACTTCAGATGCTCTCTCTAGGTTATGCCAACCTAGATAAGATCACCCTCATAACCTTGACCCTGACCAGCCCAACCTTTATAACACATATTATAAATCAAATGGGAAAGACCCAAACACAACACAACTTACACATGATACATTGGCACAAAATGAAATAAAATTCCACGTCTCTAATAAAAAATATACATAATATCATGTGATAAACAAGTTCCATATGCTCTCCTAGCACAACAAATAGATACCGTATTATGTCACCACCACCTACTAGGATAAACCAAGGCAAATAATCTATAGATTATGTTAAAGGAGGTACCATGGTGTCCAAACCTAAAACAGTATATAATTGATGTACTAAAGAAGTATACTGTATGTTGAAAACACATCATTACAACTGCACCCAAACTAACTATCAATTCAGTCCTATTGAAACAATGGGGTCAACCCCTGGTAAGGTCTTGCCCAAATGGTCTGTGACCTGCAATCAACTTCCCCATGACTCAAACCCAGATGAGGAAGGCAAATCAAAGAACCAAATCCAGCAACAGGACTCAGAGGCAATCCCAGTAAAGTGGGCAACTCAATTTGGTGAGACACTTAGTAGAATTATCACACAATCCTCTGTTCAATCCAACTGAGTGATTATCTGTCAGAGACCCACATAAGAGGGAACAAGTCTCCAATCTTGTGAGACAAGGCCCCTAATTCAAGCCCTGCAATAACTGAACCAATAGGAACTGTAACCATAGCAAGGTTATAAAGTGTCCTAGGTATTCAAACCTTCTCATCATAGAGCTGAACCTTCTCAGTAGGTAATATCCTACCAAGTACGTCAACAGATAGAAAGATGCATTGGGTCAACCAAGGAAGGTTTTGCTGGTGGAGGAGGAGTGGTGGAACGGCCATAATGGAAATTTCTTCCCTAGTGTCTTGAGGGATATTTAAACCATCCATTAGCCAAGTATTCCTTCTGGTGAGAGTCATCAGGAGAGGATTTATACCAGTGTGTAGTGAGATTTAGATTCTCCAAAGCCAATACCACAGATAGGAAAGGAACTAGAAACCAGAACAGGAATTAAATTCCCTTCATGGCTTTAAAAAAGGATTTAAGAAGTAAATATGATCAAGATATAAGTTAAAAGATAATATTTATTGTTAGAACAATTAGAAAATATAGATATTGCTCACTTAAATACCCCAGTAGAGGACTGAAAACATTTGAGAGGATAAAGTGATAGGAGGGGATTTACATTGTTGTTTCACTAGGCTTATGGCTGAAATTTTTTTACCATGTGTAAGTGGACCTGTATTTTAATAAAATGTATAAGAGCATCATACAAAGAGTGGCAACAAGAACAAGCCACAAGACTAGATACAATTAAGCGGTTACTCTGCTTAATATCAGTGTAGCTCAAGTACAGAGCCAGGTAAAATATAGATACAGTAGTCTTAAAGCTATGGCAACAAGCAAAAACAATCCAGATTTAAACAAAATGAACTCAAATTTAAACAAAATTAAAAATAAATGAATTTATTTTGGTTTACAATAGATTTGGATTAATTTTAATTTAACTTAAATCTGAATTCATTCTGTTTAAATGTAAGTTCATTTTGGTTGTTGCCATAGATTTTAAACCTACTGTACAGTGGTTCTGTGAGCAGCAATAGTGAAGCAGGCAGCCAATTGGCTTTTGAGCAGTAAGTGACATGTTTTAGTAAACTAATAACAATTGCAGAAGCAGAACTAAAGTCAGGAATAAAATTTGAATGAAAGAGATTGATATAGAAAGGTAATCTAAGTTGAACAGTTGCATTTAGACTAACATTTGGCTTTTTTTAGGGTTCCAAGTTTGATCCCTGTCTGGCTTAGAGTCAAGTTTAACCATAGTGTCACTAATTTGGTTCATTGTTGTGTTTTCTGATATTTAATCTTTAAAATTCTTCATAAAATTTAAGTGGTCAGGGAAGAATTCCCTGAAATCATCACAATCATGTTGCTGTTATCATAATTTTCCCCCAACTATATAATACTGATATCCTAATAAAAATTATTATCTAGTTTTTAATCATTTTTTACCTAATACTCTGCTAAAGTAGCACAGTTACAATATTGGTAGAACATTTAGGGTTTCCAGCCTACTTTTTTTCAAAATTCTTCCTGTTGCCTGTACTTGCTGGGGTTAACAAATATATAAAAGAATTATGTCCAGGCTTCCTGTGGACTGGACACCCTACACACCAGGGACCAAGATACCAGAAGGGTATGTACTATATCCAAACAGGGTAATGTTGGTACCTGCCTTCAACGTCCTATTAGCACAAGAATTCTTCCTAGAGCCCTCAGCCATGCCTCAAACAAATAAAAATAGCATCATGCCTGCCCACCTAGCCCAACAACTCCGCAGCGCCACCTTGGAGTTGCTTTCAGGAGCCAACAACAACAATGCCACAGCATGGATCCAGTCCTTACAGAACAAGCTGACACAAATGGAATGTCCAAAATGCTTCTGGATTGCAGAGATATCCATTTTCCAACTCACAACACAGGCATCTGGTGCAACAAGTGTCATGAGGACCATGTGGAAAAGGGCTGGGATACTTTCAAACAGTACTTCTTGGCAAGATTTGTAATAAAATACATAGACCTCATGATCAATCAACAAGTTAATAACTTGATACAGACTGGCACAGAAAAAGAACTAACAAGGGTCCACAAGGAGTTACAGTTGCATGCACTCTTGAATATGGTGCTTGAAAGCCCAGTTACGCACCTCATGTACTACAATGCTCTTAAGTTGCATGAAATGAGATACATAAGCCTGGATCAAGTGAACAACCTCCAAAGCCTGCACTGCAAGGATAAGAAATCAGAAAAAACATCCAATGCACTCCACAAGGCGCAAACTGGGAAAAAAGAAAGACCTAAGGACTCTCATCCCTCAGGACGCTCTAATCACCCTCCACCTCGCAACAGCAACAACACAAACAGCAAAGATCTGGCATCCAATAGCCATAGTAATAGGAATAGTGGCCAATAAAAAACACACTCACTTCAGAGTTACCAACACACAAGGCAACCAGGATAAGCAAAAAGCCCAGGGAGAGCAATGTGCAAGACAAGTGTCACGGTAAGTTCCATAATGCCGTGTATTGTCTGTCCAAGTAAGGAAAGGCACAGAAGGCCAGAAAACCTGTATCAAAATTGACCAAGTTAACGGATTTAAACCAAACAGTCAATCAAAAATGGGTCACAGCTGCTCTAGTATACCAGCTGAAACCAGCTCCCCCTTGTAAACTGACGTTGATAAATCAACGTAATATGAGGGTCACCCAATATAAGCTCATTAATTGGAATGGTTGTCAGAAACTAGTCACACAAGGGTTCTTTGCAACCTGGACTAGATACTTACTTGAAGATGCCAAAGAAATAGGAGATCAAGACTCAGGTGGTATTGATTAGTTGATTTTTCTGGTATATATTGAATAATTTTCACTGTTTCAACTCTAAGAGTTGAGTCCTCCTAAATTTACTCAATAAAAATCAATTATCCCAAGTTCTAATTTTAAATTTTAAAATGCATCCTGTGCTCAGGTTGTTGCAGTATATCCCGTACAATCTGATTTGGAACAGAATCATTTCAGGAAGATGGGGCCCAGCATCTGGAACTTCATTGTTGGCGCCGTGAAATGTTAATTACATGCCAGCCAATTTTGTAGCTCCTCCCTCCATTCCTGAAGATGAAAATTGGGTCACTTCTCAATGCCCAGAATTCTACGCTGAAGATGCATTGATGCTTTCCCAGGTCATTTATCTTGGTTTACTCTGGTTAGGATTGATTGTTCTACTTAATCCTGGAGTTACAATTGGAAAATTCACAAAAAAATATCTGAAGCTGCGTTGGTGGTTAATCATCAATTCTATGTGGATTTGGATGGTTATTCCCCATCATTTAGAAACGGCATCATATTATCCAGTTATTTCTGTTATAAAAAGCTCTCCCTTTCAACCTTCTGCTTTTGCCCAAAAATGAGTATTGCCCACAGAACGTGGAGCAATGACCAATGATCCAGGTCCCCTCAGGAGATCCAGTACTTTACAATATTACCAGACACCCCAATAAACTGATGTCTTACAATTTCTGCTTTTGAAGTTACACAGGTTCAGCACTCTTGGATTCAGGCACAGATTTCACCCTTGTTAATAACTACTCTGTGAACAATTTCAAGCTAGCCACTAATACTTTTTAGATTAAGAACATGGTTTTAGCTGATGAACATCACATTACTGTTACATGAGAAACTGCACCCTTACAATGATGCTAGAGAACCTCCACTTCATCATCCAATGACCCATCATCAACTTCCCCAGATTTTATATGGTATCTGCTTGGACTGGTTGAGAAATAATATCCCCACGTGGACTGGGCTACCTCAGTATTGACCATCAGATAAGGAGTAGTTGACCACAAATCTACTCAGAAACAGTGGATCAGCTTCTTTGGGATCATGTATTTGTGACTATCACAGAGACCCAAGAAAAGAAGTATAATCTCAAGGCAATCAACTGGGACTTCTTTCAGTATATGGTTATACATTTTAAAGGCCAAACAGACACTATTACCTCCCAATATTGATAAATAGTGGCTCAATAACCAGATATCTTTAAGGAAGTCCTTCCAGAAGATCCCTCAAGAAGCACATACAGCACATGATCCAAATCAAGGGTGCAGTGCCCAAAGCACGCCCCATATACCACCTCACACCAAAAGAAAATAATGAAATTTTGTGCTAACCTCAAGGAGGACAAGGAGAAGGGAATCATATGCCTTCATAGTCTCTTGTTGGGGCTGCTGTATTCTATGTAGCAAAGAAATATGGATCCCTCAGACTATTTGCAGACTACTGAGCACTAAATGAGGTCACCATCAGGAATTGCTACCCCCTTCCACTCATTGACAATCTCTTTTATGTGTTAGGCAGGGCAACAGTCTTCTCCAAGATTGACCTGACCGCGGAATACAATCATATTTAAAGCAAAGAAGAATATATCCCCAAGACTGTATTCCAGACTAAGTATGGGCTGTATTGTTATGTTGTTCTTAACTTTGAAATGACTTTTCTTGATAAGCTCAATCCCATTTTTGGAGTTTAAATTAATCAAAGCAGTTAAAAACTCATAATAGTCAAAGTTTTATACTGGGCTTTTATTAAGATAGAAAGAGATGCAACAAAAGCAACCAGGAAAATCCTGGGCTAATCTGGTCCAGGGATAGAAGCAGTATGTGAAGGACCAGATGGTCAACTTCACCTGGTCCACAAAGAAGGGGCCATTTATCCCAACTGAAGGTTGAATGAAGTTTGTGACTTCAGAACACTGGTTTTAAGACATCACATGTGCCCTTCTCAAGTCACCAGTTCCCAATGGAGTTAGAGTCAACTTCAAAAGGGATCCTGTTACCTTCCAGGAGGCAGCTAAGGTAATAACTACCACCTATCCCAAGGCATTCTCCCTCCAACAGAGTACCATCAAGGACTTCTTTGACCTGGGCTTTCTCTCCAAAGCAGACGCTGACTAGGCTGCAGATGAGATCTTCACTATGGAGGTCACTGACTACAAGGGAAAAGTCACCAAGACTACCCTCCTAACCACCAGGATCAGATTTAATAAGGATATGACCCTCTTTATCTCATTTGAGGCCCTGCCTTTGGATATGAGTAGAGTGGAAGTGGAGGCTTAGCTCAAAGAGAGGCTGAAACAGTAAGGTAAAATTGTGAAGTTTAAGCTGCTCAAGAAGCCTTAAATGAGTCATATTTCTACATCCAAGACACTGGTTATGATATCCCAAAGGACTCCAACATCATTGCTGCCATCCCAAGAAGTGCTACTGTGGGGTTCCTGTCCACCAGTCTCCAAAGTGTGTCCTGTATCATAGTCAGGGACCGGCTGGAAAGGATTGTCATTCTCTAGTAAAGGAAAATGTATCTCAGAAATATGTATATGGGTTAAAATGGGCTTTTATTCACTCTCAGAAGTAATATCCCCTTAGAAACCTTCTGGTATATGGCCTGGGGGGTCAAAGAAACAATATGGATTTGCCAATACTTGGACTCCTCCAACAATATCTTGGACTCCTTGTACTTGGTCTTGGACTCCTGCACCTTAGTCTTGGACTCCTGCGCCACGCTTAGGATCCAGCTCCTTAAACTTGGGCTCCTGCTTCTTTATCTTGGGCTTCAGCTCTCTGTATAGCTCTAGTGGCCTTGGTATTCCACTTGTATCATTCCAACCAGGCTCCTGCTGGCAATCAAAAGGCTTCCAAAAACCTCTTGGCAGAAACTCAAAAGACCTGGAAAAGATCTCCAAAAAGACTTGGAAAGACCTGTAACTTTCCAGTTAGCCACCTTATTATAGTGTCCTTTTCCCAACGGCTCTGCCTTTGAAATGACTTTCTTCAGAAGCTTAAACCATTGGCGCTCACTTTTTTCTATAATAACTTAAGCTTACATACTTACTTTCTCAAAAGCTTAAAGTATTAATTCGCTATTTCCTTGCTTATACCTTAAGCTTTTGGCTTCCAACCAATCATATTCATCAGGAAACATGCCAGAACTCAACTAATTAATGCAGAGCGCAAATCTGGACTATTTACAAAGTTATACTGCTATCCAACTAGTAAATCAACTTCCACTGCTCAAACCGCTCAAATTGACAACTCTTTGTGCACCAAAGGGTTAACCGGTCCATTATTCTGGCACCAGTCTTTCCTGCATTCAACCTGAACCAATTTAAATAGTAGAATACTATTTAAGTTGCACTTTTTGAACCTATTCAACTTTTCCCCATATATTTACAAATATAGTAAAATCCAAGGAAAACTTCCCACCAAAACAACTTTGTATCCAGCTCTTATAGCAACATACCTTCATATATCCTAGGAACTTAATAAATAAATATCTTACCCACACTTCTATCCACATTCCTTCTTGATTTTACTACTAAACCAAGGCAAAACATTCTACATTTTCCCACTTTGGCAAATCAATTCAGCAGAATCTTGGCTCATTTCTCCAGTCCACTAGTTCTTCACCATCATCTTCTGATCTTTCAGCCAGCTTTCTTCAACAACAGTCACCAAACTTCCACTTGGCCAACATAAGCCCTGCCTGCAAACCACCAAACATGTGGACTGTCAAAGATACCATACTCAAGAAGGAAAGCAGCATGAGCAGTGAGTTTAAGGTGTTACCCGAGCAAAAAAAACTTCTGTGCTTTTTTACTCTGCCATGGGCCACAGAGAAACACTGTGCCCTTCTATCATAGAAGGAGTCTGCGCTGCTGAGGAAGTCACTCAGCAAGAGTACATTAGTCCTGAGGCTTTAGGTACCCAAACCAATGCCCTTAAATACCTTCCCTGGTTATCATTGGCTGAGTACTAAATGATGCGTACAATCACTAATTACCTGAAGAAGACCCAAGCTAAGAATAAGCAGACCTAGAATCAGCCAATGGAAGCCCAGAATCCTGATCAAATGGATACCCAGGAGGCCCGTTCTTTCTCTCAGGTCACAGCCTTGTCAGAATTGGCACCAAAGCCTCATATCTCATTGGTGGAAGCACCTGCATTGGATGCATCACCTGTTTAGGCACAGGCATCACCTGTTGCGCTATCCAATCAGGTACATGGACAACCCACACCCCTCACTCAAGAGAAACCAATTAGATTGAGACAAAAAGCTCAGCCTAGAAATTCAGCAATCATCCAGCAATCACTTTATGCTGTGGAAGATACTAAAGCATTTAAGGCACCCAAAAAAGGAAGCTATAATGACACTACTGAAACTGGTGGGCCCTCAACTAGAGGGTCCACTAGGGCATAGTAGATAATGGAATCTCAATCAGAATAGGGACCCAAAACACTGCAGAATTCTTCAGCCCACAGTCCCAGGAAAAGAAAAAGAAGATCCTGCTCTCCCTCAAAGATGATCTGATTAGCCGCACTGAGGTCAACTGCAGCTCTGAGGATTAGCACAAATTCAAGAGTCTAATACTTCCTCCACACCACCCTTTGGTCAAATAATTGCTGCATCTTAATCAGTAAAAGGGTCCACATTACATAAACTAATAGAATAAAATATCTGGAGGGGAGGATACTGATGGCTCATATTGCATGGAATGAGGTGAAATTCCCTTTTGCAGTGGTGTATGGACCAGCAGACTTCCATTAAAAAACCCTATTCTTTACCCAAATAAAAAGCATTGAATTCCCTCCAGATATAATTTTTGTTAGAGATTTCAATTCTTGGACACATCCAGTAGACAAAGCACCAGAAATTTCACTTCCTGCACAAGCAATAATGTTTAGAGAATGGTGGCAAAACAACTTCTTAATAGACACAGCAGACTTTGAAGCAGGGTATCCTGCTATAATGACATGTGTCAATTTAGCAAATCTAAATATTTCTCTGCAACACATCTCAATTAAATTTTTGCTAGGCCAGAGTCCTTGCTCCTTACTAAACCTATTTTGCCAAGAAACATACTGGGATTTGACAACCATTATATAAGCACAATGTTTGAGTTCAAAAGTCAATTACCTCACAATAAACCTGCATGCCTCCTCCCAACAGACTTTGGCTGTAAATGAATTTCCAAAGAGATCCGCCAATCACATAGTTGCTCAACTAACCTCGGAAAAACTCAAACATGGATCATTATCAAAGCAAACATTAAACATAAGATTAGAATGTAATTTTCAAAACTGATTCACACTAAAAACACATACTATCACCAAATGACTAATACAATTAAGCATCTCAAATCAAATAATCCAAGCCCTATTTCCCTGCAATGGGAAGCCACCTGGAACATGTTGTGGTGCAGTCTGGCTGAGGCAGAGTTTTGCCAAACCAACTTAGAGACACTTATGGCTGCTAATACCCTTACTATCACTGAGAATCAGACCACCAAGGCTTTTCTCTAACAGTTTAAAGCAAGAAGAGCCCAAACAGCCCCAAAAGAAGTAGATATAGATGGTAAAATAGTAGAAGATAGCAATAATGTGTTAAAAAAACTATTTTTTAAAAAAAATCTATTTACTTCATAGTCTACTCCTTCCCAAAAAGCACCAGATTACTGACTTACAGTTGTTCCAGGGACCCCTATACAGGATTCACTGGCTTATCCTATAGACCTGGAGGAACTAGAGGATTTCATTAAGAACTCACCAAAGAATAAAGCCCATGGATCTTATGGCCTGTCTTATGAGTTCTACAGACACCACTTTGAGGCCATATATACAAAAAAACTTAAGATGTACAACACTGTACTTGAAAATGGGTCAAACATTATGATAGTGGCCAAGGACCCACTATTCTGATCCATAAGAAAGGTCCCAAAGGGGATCTCAATAACTGGAGACCCATTATCCTCCTGAACACAGACTAGAAGATCTTAATTAAGATCATGGTGAACATGCTGGGCACCCTTACACCCCATACCCTTCATGAGAGCCAATATGGCTTCACACCTGGCAGAACTATAACCAGTAACATAAACATGGTGGCAAACGTCCTCAGGGACACTTCTAGAAAAGAGTGACTGTCTTCTTGAACCAAGAGATGGTGTACAACATAGTATTCTAGAAGTACCTGGATGCATGCTTGAAACCCCACTCTTTCCCAGCAACCATTATATCATGGCTCACTTCTCTTCTCATGGACTCCACATCTAGGTGACAAAAGCCTATGGTGAAACAGAAAGGAATCTCCTGTCCAGAGGTCTCAGAAAAGGGCACCCACTGAGCCCTATTCTCTAGAAAATGGTAATTGAGCCTTGGATCAGGAACTTGAGTAAAGGCCTAAAAGGGATCAAACCCTATGGCCAAGGCCCCCTAACAGTCAAGGCATTTGCTGATAACTGTATTTTGGGCCATTCCTCCAAAAAGAACGCCAAATGCTTTGTCTCACTTCTTATTAGATACTCTGATCTTTCTCAGGCAAAGGTCATGTGGGGTTCCTGTCCACCAGTCCCCAAAGTGTGTCCTGGGTTGTAGCCAGGGACCGGCTGGAAGGGGATGTCTTTATAAAGTAAGGGAAAAGGTATCTCAGAAATAAGTATAGGGGCCAAAATGGATTTTATTCACTCTCAGAAGGAAGATCCCCTTAGAAACCTTCTGGTATATGGCCCGGGGGGGGTCAGGGAAACAATATGAATCTGCCAATACTTGGAGTCCTCCAACAATATCTTGGACTCCTTGTACTTGGTCTTGGAATCCTGCACCTTTATTTTGGGCTCTGGCTTCTTCATCTTGGGCTTCAGCTCTCTGTATAGCTCCAGTGGCCTTGGTGTTTCAATTGTATCAGTCCAACCAGGCTCCTGCTGGCAATCAAAAGGCTTCCAAAAACCTCTTGACAGAAACTCAAAAGACCTGTAACTTTCCAGCTAGCCTCCTTCTTATAGTGTTCTTTTCCCAACAGCTCTGCCTTTGAAATGGCTTTCTTCAGAAGCTTAAACCATTGGCGCTCACTTTTTTCTATAATAACTTAAGCTTACATACTTACTTTCTCAAAAGCTTAAAGTATTAATTCACTATTTCCTTGCTTATACTTTAAGCTTTTGGCTTCCAACCAATCATATTCATCAGGAAACATTTCAGAACTCAACCAATTAATGCAGAGCGCAAATATGATCTATTTCAGAAGTTCTACCGCAATCCAACTAGGAAATCAACTTCCACCGCTCAAAACGCTCAAAGCAACAACTCTTTGCACTCCAAAGTGTTAATTGATTCACCATTACAGTACCAGTCTTCCCTGCATTCAACCTAAAGCAACTTAAATAATAGAATACTATTTAAATTGTTTTTTGGACCGCTTCAACATTTTCCCCATATATTTACTAATACTGTAAAATTCAAGGAAAACATCCCACCAAAACAAATTTGTATCCAGCTCTCATAGCAACATACCTTCATCTATCCTATGAACTTAACAAATAAATATCTTACCCACACTTCTATCCACATTTCTTCTTGATTTTAATACTAACATAAAGCAAAACATTCCACATTTTATCATCTTGGCTAATCAATTTAGCAAAATCTTGGCTCATTTCTCTGGACCACCAGTTCTTCACCATCATCTTCTGGTCCTTCAGCCAGCCCCTGTATCATGATCAGCTAATCCTGCATCATTATCTTCAAGTTGATTGGCTTATCCTCACTTTGAACCACCTTGATTCCAACTTCCCAATGAACCATCTTGGTTCCAAACTTCAACATGAACCATCAGTTCCTCAACTAGTCTTCACTGTGATCATAAAGTTCTTCTTAATAGTCTTCTCTGCTGATCCCATACTATGAACCACCTTGGTTCTTTATCTCAGTCCCCGTTACCAGAACCCTTAGACCCAGGCATGAGTCTAAATTAAACTGGCATTTGATTGGGCTCTTGTAAGTGGCAATCCACTTAGACCATCCAACCATAGATCAATAAAGTCTATGCCGTTGTTTTTACTAACCCAGGTGATTAAGTCTGGGCTTTAAGTCACAAAATAATCAGCTTTACTTCCCAGAGGCCTGATCATACCAAGTTTTGTAGCTGCTTCCCCAAGCAACCGCCTTGGTGACACCTCTGAGAAAATCTATACCCTCCAATGCTCACTTTGGGATCTCCCCAAAGCTCCCATAGGGACCTAAACAAGGACACCCTATCAGTCTGTTAGGTAGGATGCTTGCTCACAGACCTCCTGTAAGAGTATCAGGGTACATAGAGCCCTCAGAGCTCTTCCCCTCCCTGGCAGCCCGTGCTACCCACCAGAGGTCAGAAACTTACAGCCATGGTAGGAAAGTCCCCTATCATGGTGGTATATACTTCTACCCTGGCAGCCTGTGTTACCTGCCAGGGTCTAAAAATCTTCCAGCCTGAGCAGCACATGTAACCCATTAGGATGGATCACTCCTCACCCCAAGCAGCTAAAGTTCCCTGCTTAACTATCTCATTCCTTACCACTAGCAGCCACAGTTCCCTGCTGGGTGAGGACCTCTAGCCCACAGGAGCCAATATCTCCTGCCAGGCGGGACAACATTTACCTCTAGTAGTCTTTTTCATCTACTAGCCAGGCTTTATCTTACCTATTAGTAATTATTACCTACTAGACCTATACCTGAAACAAACAAACTTCTTTTTGCTTGGCCAACATTAGACCCACCTGCAAACCACCAAACATGTGGACTGTCACAGGTCAACTCCAGTAAATCCCAGGAAATTATCCTGGGTGCACCTGGATTTAGACCTCCCCTGGGCATCAAACCCACCTCCAATGCTGTAAGACACCTGGGCACCTGGGTGAATGTGGGAGAGTTAGAAAACCATCTGATGGAGACAAAAACACTGAGAGAAATCACAAAAGCCACAACAAGCTGGCGCTGCAGCTTGGTCACCCAACTTGGCAGGGTTCAGGTGGTCTCACCCTGGGTTACTCCAAGATATGTTTCACAGCACAGCTATTCCCCCTTTCCTGAACCTCCTTCTAAGCTCTGAACAGGATAGTCCACTCAGCACTCTGGAGGCCCAACACTCATCCATAAAAGCTTTGAAGTTATGTGGAAGCTCAAGTAAGAGAGGCCTTGGCCTTAAAAATGTCAAGAAATGTCAGCTAGGATCTTTTGCAGAACCATGTCTCTTATCCTCTCTGCACAAATCCCTGCTTCACACTTGAAATATGCCCTGAAGACTCAATATACTAGAGCTCTGGACCTATCACCAGTGCACAAGCATCACACCTTGAACAACTGGCTCTCCAGAGTCACAACTGAGAAAGGCCCACAGGCAATGGCCCCGCTATGGAAGAGATTCCTGACCTCCTACAAGTAAACTGAAGCCTGGGACCTTTCTTCCCTAATGCACAACATAAGGGAAGAGCCCAGCTTTTTTGGTAGCCAAGCTTCATGGGCATATTAGACCGCCCAGGGACCAAGGTTCCTGAGCCCTCCTTCTGCACCATCAGTACTGAAGCCCTGAATATACTCCCTTCATAGAGATACACTATCCAAAGCAAGTTCTACTGGCAGGCATGCCACATGGACATGATCAAACTCAAGCTTTGAACCAACACATGAAAATTACTGTGCGGGTTTTACAGGACAGCATATAGAAGCAACTGCACCAATCTCACCTGTGAAAGATGTGATGCTGTGGACACCCTTGTCCATAGATTCTTTCTCTTCCCCGCCAGAGTCAAGTTTTGGAGAGCAGCATGCTCCTTCCTCCACCCAATCAGAGAATACAACTCTCCCTACCACAATGGTGAGGTAGATTATTTTCTATACAGGTCCCCATCCATAGTTCCTGACTCCTACAAAGGAGCAATTTTCCATTTGGCACTGTAGGCCATCCACTCCTATGTCATTCACTCATTTGATGATGAAGCAGCCCTCATCCAGACCCATCAGGATCTGGTCATCCAGAAGTTGTCTTGGATTGAAACTCAGGAATTCTTTGAAAGCTCCAGGGACAAGAAGTGCAAAACCTTGGATTTGAAATGGGCAACATATACCAGGCCTTGTGGTCATAGACACTGAGTTCTCTGTCACTATTGTTCCTCCAGAGCTGAACTGCACACTTTCATCCCCCTGTTCCTCCCTGTCCCCATAATACATCCTCTCCCACCTCTAATCTCCCCTCCCAGAAATCCCCCCTGAGCTGCAGGTTTCCTTGCTCCAGAATCACTCCTCCTCTTAATTTTTTACCATTCCCTGGTTGAAAGGCTTTCTATACTATGTCAGAAACGTCTGGCTAGCTTTAATAAATTAAGTTTGAAATGATCAATACACAGTCAACCTTAGTCATACTCATGAATGATATATTTGCCCCAAATATTGAAAACATGTACTGGTATACTTGGACAATATAATTGTATACAGCCCCACTGTCAAGCATTGCCACAAGAACCTGGAAGCACTGTTAGCAACTTTGGTGCAACATAAGCTCCCTGCTAAAATTTACAAGTGTCAATTTTACTGTGAGCAACTCCCCTTCCTGGGGCATGTGGTGTCCAAAGAGGGAATCAGACCTGGTGAACAAATGATCAAGGCTATCTGCAAAATTCCACCACCCAAGGGCACAGGAGAGCTCAGAAATTTCATGAGGATGATAGCCTACAAATGCCAATTAATCCCAGACTGTGGTATAATCACAGCAACGTCATCTGCCATCACAGGGGCCAAGTCCAAGTCTGTATGGACCCCCAAATAAACCTTTTTTTCTGCCGCCTGGAAGAGAAACCAGTGTCTGTGCCATTTTGAAGTACCCATAGAGAGATGGAGTCTATTAGATGGAGAAAGACACCTCTGATGTGCCCATTGGAGGTGTACTTTGCATTAGGACAGACACAAGTGACTTCCTAGCTGTGACATATGAATCCCACAAACTAACTGACAGTGAATGCTGCTACCTGAAACACAACAAGTAATTGCTAGCCATTGTATACTGCCTTTTTAAATAACAATGCTACCTGGAAAAGCAATAGTAATTCACAGCCCTGATGGATCACAAGTTGCTCATCTACCTCAAAGATCAAGCCAACCTATCCTGCCAAAAGGCACACTGGATGGTGTTCCTGGAGCAGTTTAATATGACCATTCAGTAAAAACCTGAGCCAGAGTTGATAACAGCCAACATACTATTGCAAATATATGTAAGAGCCTCAAAGAGACAAAAAGGGCTAGGCCCTGACTGATTACTCCTAGTACCCCAAACCAAAGATGAAGTGTTCCCCCAGGCACCACAGACATCACCCAAGACACTGTTTTAAAGAATGAGCATCTATTTCTAGACGTCTATGGAAACCTCTAGTGCAAGATGCCTGACAGGGCAACCATCCCATACATACCCAGTCATCAAAGGGTTGACACCATTCTCTGATACAACTGGGACCTGGGTCATACTAAGAGTAGAAACCTGTATGAATTCCTAAAACATAAGGCCTGATGGCTCACGCTATACAGAGACATACAAGAGGTAATCAACCCATGCAGAGCTTGTGAAGAATTTACCAAGAGCAACAAACTTCCCAAGTCAGTAATACTTATATGCACTCATTTATCCTTTCAGGATTTGGGCCCTGGATATTGTGAGACCCATGCCAGTGAAGCACAACAACCAGAAGTAAATCATCACTGCCATTGATTTTTCTACCTATTGGCTGGTGGCGCAAGATGTCAAAGTGCACACCAACAATAACATACAACAATTTATAGGCAGAGAAATCATCAGTAAGTTAAGGAATTCAGAACTATTAATCATCAATGGAGGCAAGGGGCTGACCTCTAAAGACACAAATGTTTATCTCATCAAGAATGGAGTTAAACACATAATGACCTCATCATACCGCCCTCAGGCAAATGGCAGAGTAGAGTGTCTTGATATAAGACTAGTACAAGTCCTTTCTAAGCTCACCACCAGCATACCTGAGAGCTGGCAGAATAATTGGCAACTCTACTGCTTGTGTGCTGCACCCAAGTAAAACGGTCTACTCAGAAGAGTCCCTTCAAGCTGGTGTATGGAACACAACCAAACATTGTTTGAGCCCTCACAGGGCTCAAGCTAGAAATGTCAAGTAAAGTGCCATACTAATCAGACCCCAAATACTCTGTGCTAATGAGAATCATACCATATAGAGAGGAAAAACGGGTACAAGACATGTTTATCCCCTTCAAGGTAGACACAAAGTTGGCAACAAAGTCTGGGTAACAAACACATATAAGAGCAAATTATAACCTAAAAATTAGATACCATCATTGTACTAAAGGTAAACAACAACAATACTTACCTAGTGCAAGAATTGGGCAAAATAAACCAAGATAAAATCCTGCATCACAATGGACTTTGCCCCTGTAAGGCCCAACAGAAGCAACATGTAACTGTCCTCCCCATAACCAAGCAACAATTGATACAGTACAGACCTGTGCCCCTGATAACCTCCCAGAAGATCTTCTAACAGAGGAAGCTGACTATCAACCAGGGGAGTTGTCACAACAAAAGCGTCAACCCCCATTAAATTTCTGCCCAAACAGTTCTGTGACCTGCAACCCAACTTCCCCATGATCCAACGCCAGATGAGGAATTCAACTTGAATTATCAAATCCAGCAACAGGACCTAGTGATGATCCCAGTACAGTGGACAACTCAATTTGGCGCTTCACTCAGTAGAAGGATCACATCACCCTCTGTTCAATCCAACTGAGCAATCATCACAATCATGTTCCCTTTATCACAATTCACCCAACTATATAGTACTGATATCCCAATAAAGATTGTTATCTAGTTTCCAATCATTTTCCACCATGTAACACTGCTAATACAGCACAGTTACAAAAGCCCCAGATCAAGAACCATTCAAGGTATGGGGACTTGATATTATAGGTCCAATACTAACAGCAAAGGACATGAAAAGATTCCTAACTGCAGCAGTTGACTTTGCCACCCACTGGTCTATCTTCTGGGCCACCAAGGACCACAAGGTAGATCAATCAACAGATTCATTAACAGCGCTATAGTGGCCACCCATAGAACACCTAATTATTTTGTAATAGATGGTTCTAAAGAACTAGAGGGCCATGTGGTAAACACCAACCTTAGGGAAAAGAGAATGCAATACCCCAAAAAATCTCACTACCATCCATAGGCTAATAGTTGAGCAAAATGCCTTGACAGCAGCCTAATTCAAACTCTTGAGAAGATCATGGATGATAAACCAAAAAGAGACTTGGCCACAATACATCAAGAATGCACTCCTGGTATCAAGAGTTAAAAAAAATCAAGGAACTAGATGTTCCCCCTTTGAACTGACCTATGGTTATAAACCAGAAGTCATCACCCAAAATTATCAACCCTGCATCAAGATTTAAAAAGGTAGATCTCCCACAGAGGCACAAAAACCTATCCTTAGGAACTAAGACTCAAAATAAAAATAGTCTCCATCAAACATGTGCAAAATCAAAAGGTCCCTTCCCAGAAAGTGCCACTACCTAAAGGCACTGCAGTCTGGGTACTAGTGGGAAACCATAAGAAACTAGACCATGTACACAGAGGGACAGGAAGAGTAGTATAACACAGACCAGGCAGGAACACCTAACTAGTTGAGTTCAGAACCTCCAATGGAAAAATGTCAAGAAGTACCACCAACCAAACTAAGAGCAAGCAAGACTGACCACTCAAGCAAACTCTAACCAACTGCCCAACAACTTCAGAATCACCAGGCTGCCGCTGAGAAAACACCCCGTACAATGTGTCCTTGAATAAAAGAGGAATTTCTAAAGACTAGAAGAGTGTCAAGATTGACACTTCTGGCAACCTAAATCTGACTATTGCATGCTCTCCAATATTCCTAACTTACCCTACTTCCAGATCACCTTCTGGATTCCCTCCCAAGCATCTGGAAGTATCCTGATCTCCTTTATATTCTAAAGTTGCCTTATAAGACCATCACCCAATATTCAATAAAGTTATCATTTTCTTCTCTCTATCTTACACCCTCACAGTGTCACCTGGTCAGTTACTTAAGGCCTTTGGGTGCATCTTGATGAGGTGGCTTTCTTGTGTTTATTTTTATTTTTTTTCAGATTACAGATACCACCAATAGTGGTTCTGTAAGCTTTTACCTGACCTCCTAGAAGGTCAGGGTTTGATACCCAGGCAGCCAAATTTTGGGAAATTGAGTGTGGGGCATCCACGTCTTTCTTGGACACAATTTTCTTGCCACCACCAACTTGTAATCAATTTTTAGATTTAAATATACAATTACTGCATGCAGGCAGAGCTTCAGAGCCCCATCTTTCTGGCTGGCAGTGTGTTGGCCTAGCCACACCAGGAAAAGACTGTCTGTGATAGAAGTAGTTTAAAGCTGTGAAGATAAACCAAAAATTTGAGCCTAGAATGAAATCAAGTTAGAACAAGAATTTTGAAAGTACCAATTCATATGTTAATTGGGACCCGCTTCAATCCCGACTACGTTTTTTCAAGGACCAAATTCCAAAAAATTGCATCATAGGTGATGTTTTATAGCGGAGAGTTATATACAGGCTACCGTAAATGATGTCATAAAGTCAATTCTGGCTCCTAGAAAAATGTTCTCGGACTTGAAGTGGGTGTTTGTTAATCAATATAAGTTAACATTTTTTGAACAGAGTTTATTTTTCTAGACAGAATTCTTGATTATTGTCACAGCTTATAAACTATTGTATTTGACTTTTGGAGCTTAAATGTGCCAAATCATAATGCTTTTATATTCTAAAGTTTAAATGTATGGGTTGTGAAACTGCAACATGGAAATATTTTAGTGGCAGCGGACAAAAACGTTGCACTTATTTTTGGAGGAAAAGAGCTGTTTGAAGTTGTCTTGGATCTCGGCTTGGAACATGATCGGGAACATGGCATTGATGAGAATGAAGGAGATCTTGAGACAGTAAAAGACTTTATCCCAGGTGGGGCTGGGCATGTGTTTGGTGCTGGTGGCAATATGGACAAGGAAAATGTGAGGAATGATGGAAACCCAGTACACCAGGACAACAATGGCCAGCCCCATGATCTTCCTCCACAGCCGTGTGGTGATGACAAACTCTGTCGTCTGGATCAACTGATGGTAGTAGCACGAGATGCGGAAGTAGCAGAAGGGGATAATGGCCAGGTGAGGTACATAGAACAAGGGGAAGATTAAGTAAAACACTTTGTTAATGTCATCCAACTGAGAGTAAAAAGTGTAGCAGTACATGCCTGAAGGGTACACGTGCAGCTTGGCGTCTTTAGAACGGACGCCCACCATAACCAGCAGTGCCAGAACCAAGCTGAGCGCCACGCAAGTCCAGACGCGTGGGTTCGAATTGGTCTTGCGTACAATGACAAAGTATCTGACAAGCGCCAGAAGCATCACAACGTTAAGGCATGCTATGCTCAAAGCCCGTTCTATGACAAAGGTGACATGGCACCAGAGGCTGTTGTCGTTGAGGGCCGAAGGATATTGTATGCGGAACCAAGTACTTAATATGACATTTGCCCCAATGATACAATCAATCAGGGCATTGATGGTGATGAGGATTCCATCAATTGACCATCGGCCGTAGTTGCAAGCAAGCAGAACTGCATTTGCCACCAAACCAGCCATTGCCACGAGGCAGTGTATCAAGTCTATACAATCCATCAAACCTACTATCCAAACCATAAAGCATTTTTAAATGGGTGGTTGGATCCTGATTTTAATCTGAGCAGTGATGCTCGAGCCACAAGTCCATTTAAGTAGAACTTGATTGGGTGGAACTAGGATCGGTAAGTGGTAGCACGTGACATTCAATAAATTGTATTTATCCAGAGTTCATACTAACGTTTCAGCTTTATAGGCCCAATACTTTTGGTTATCTTCCAGTCGCCATCTCATAAATGAAATTATCGCTAAAAGCGAAACTGAGGAAGGTTAAACCATCTCAAGCTTACTTAACCGTGTAATATATCAGTAGTAAGTATTGAAAAATAAATTTAATTAAAAATCTACTTACAAGCGAATAATTAAATTTATAACATTTTTAACCTCCGAAATGCCTAAAGCATGTTGAGTATAAACTCTGGGCTGTATATAATACAAAATAAAGGAACAATTAAGGAAGATAACGATATCTTTATTGAATATAAAAGAAGAGTATTGTATAATTAACTGATAAACCAAATAGTGTCTATGTAGACCATGGCAGTCATGGGACTTGTGTAAATCTTGTTTCCCGTGGAACTCAAATGTCTCATCCCAGTATAGTATCTGGACGGGATGTTGGTGCCACCTTTTACTCAGCAATCAAGTCATTTCTCAAGAAAATTGTTTACTAAGAGGGAGTAATTAAAAATATTGCAACATCTCCACTGGGGTCTAGAAAAGTGAAGCTTTTGGAATTTTCTTGAGGAAATCTGGGAGGTGAGCTTAATATGGATCTATTATGCCTTGGATACTGGTAGGCAGGAATTTCTTTGTTCCTGTCTTGCTTTGCATATTTTGAGTCTGTTATGGTACATTATCTTGAGAGCTATTTATACACCAATTCCTTTGATAAGTTAAGTGTTTTCAGAATTGGATTTCATGACTATTCCTGGCTCTCTCAGGTCAGGGTCAAGTTTGTGTTGGTCATGGTTGGCTACCCAAATTTTACCTCTTTCTCAAAATCTATCAGCCTAGAGTAAGATGGTCTCTCTTTTGAATCATTCATTTTCCTTGTTAAGTTGATCTTGTTGTGCTCCTTGTAATTTTGGCTTGTTTTTCTTTCACACCTTCTTTGATAAGGGCAGTTGTGGTCCCAGGCTGCTTTTGGTTATTGTTAGTGTAGTAACTGTATTGCATTAGCAAAGTTCAAGGGGAATTTTTTTTTTGAAAAACTAGATAATTATCTTTATTGAGATATACCACTTATATAGTTTCTGAGGAATTATTTTAAGAGGAACACACTTGGGAAACCCTATCAATTGTGCTCTGTTTGGCTCCTGGGGTCAACATCCAGGAGGACACAGCAGGAAATCTTTATAACAAACAATTTTATGTTCAAAGCTAGCCTTGGGTTAGCCTTCAGGGCAAAATTAAGGGCATATATCTTAATTTCCTGGAATACAAGAAGAATATTTCCTTTTGGCAAAAAGGAAAGGAAAAGGCTTGAAGAATACAAACACCAACACAAATGTGGATAAACTTGTCTTTATTAGGAGAAGTAATTCTACTTAAATAGTAGACAAGGGTTGATGATCACTCAATAGGTAGGCAGAGTGGCAGGGTGGTCATGTTGGATTGAACTCATACCAGGATCAGTTGAAGACAGGTGTGATATTCCAGAATGGGTGGACATTAATGTCAACCCATTTATGGAAGGCAAAGAATTTACAAAGTCAAAAGAAAAATTGACCAAATCTTTGCACATACCATTATTTGAAGACCATATTAAAATAGGATTAATGGCACTATTTCTGATATCTCCCCCCTCAAGATTGGACACAGGGAGTTGATATTTTTAGAGGAATTTGGAATGAACTTGGGCAAAAGGTTGGTTAGACAATAGCAGCTTCAAAGTATACTTAATGCCCTTCTTGAAAGTGACTTCACAGGGACCAACCCATAGGGAGTCCAGTTTGTGAGCTCTACCTCCAGTGCAGTTCTGATAGTAGAGGACCAGGTCACCCGCTTGAAATTCTGGAAGGAGGCCCTAGTTGCATTGGAAGGAGTCAACTCTAGAGCCTTGACCTTATAGAAAGTTGAGTACGCCGTTGCTAAATGTCAATGATGTGGTTAGTCAAGTCCTTGACATGAGTTTTGGGATTGGAAGACACATCAACTTCAATCAAAGGTGGACCCAAGATGGAAGGGGTTGTGGCTTCATGCCCATATAGCATGATAAAGGGGGATTGTCCAGTTACTTGATATCTACTGAGTCAATAAGCAAAGAGGGAAGCAGGGAGGAACATATCCCAATTGGCAGCATCTGAGAGCGTGAGCTTCCTCAAGATGGATACAAGAGAGGAGTTTTCCTGTTCAACTGTCCCATTAGTGAACAGATTATATGGCACAGAGAAAGACTGGTGAGTGCCTATAGATTCTACAATAGACAAAATAAGGCAGTCATTGAAGTTGATGCCATTTTCAGAGAGCAATATTTGAGGGCATTAATGTCAATAGAAGATGCCTTCCAACAATAAATTTGTGGTTGTCTTGGCAATTATATCTTTTGTAGCCCTGGCTTCAACCCATTTGCTAAAATGGTCTACTACTAAGATAAAACAACACCCAGACCTAGAACAAGATAGAGGCCCAACAGCATCAATACTCACAGTGTGAAAGGCATGTTTAGGGGGGATGAGCTTGAATTGGTGTTGGGAAGGGCAAGGGTGTTGGAGTTGACACAAAAGACAGGAGGCAAGAACATCAGGGATCAGAAGGCCCATGTTCTCCAAGTAGAAGTTCTTGCATAGTCAGTCTTGGATTTTGTCTATACCTTCATGTCCAGTGTCAACGTGAGCTTGGAGGATAATAGATATCTTCATGCTAGGGCAAACGTAGGGTAGATAGGCATTAATGACTTTTTTGAAGAGCTGCCTATCTCAAATTACATTGTCCTTGGATAAGGCCTGTAGTGCCAGGCAGATATCTTTGGGTTTGGTTGCCCAGGTGTCAGAGTATCCTATTAATTCATACAGGCAATCAGTGTATGAATGATGGATAGCTACTATAGGCATCCTTGACAATCTGTTAGTGCTCTGATGTTGAGCACCAGGCCTGTGCACCATGTTGAAATCATACCCTTGTAACTAAAGGGGCCAACATGCCAATCAATCTTTGGACTCTTTAGTTGTTATAGCCATTTGAGAGAGGAGTGGTCAGTGACTACAATAAAGCAGGCCCCATAGATATAATGCCTGAACTGTTTTACAGCATTCAGCACCGCCAGACATTCCTTTTCAGTGACACTGTAGTTCTTCTTGTGCTTATTGAGGACCCGTGAAGAGTAGGCTACAGGTAAATTCACGCCTTCATTGTCTAGCTGTGCTAAGATTGCACCCACAGATACTCCACTAGCATCAGTGTATAGGATGAAATCCTTGCTGTGGTCAGGATAGATTAGGATGGGGCTTTCTTAAGCTTGGTATTTAAAGCTTCAAAGGATTGTTGCTGAATATCAGTCCATTTGAAGGGAACGTTCCTGAGGAGTTGGACACGAGGTTCACTTAGCTCTGCAAAATCAGGGATAAATGACGGTAGTATCCCATCATGCCAAGGAATACATGGACCTCATATAGATTTGTGGGTGCAGCATTATATCAATGGCTTTCACCTTATTGTTAATGTAGTGTACTCCAGTCTGGGTGACTTTGTTGTGACAGAAATCACTGGATAACATGAAGCCGTTTCTAAATGATGGGGAATTACCACCCAAATCCACATAGAATTGATGATTAACAACCAACGCAGCTTCAGATATTTTTTTGTGAAATTTCCAATTGTAACTCCAGGATTAAGTAGAACAATTAATCCTAACCAGAGTAAACCAAGATAAATGACCTGGGAAAGCATCAATGCATCTTCAGCATAGAATTCTGGGCATTGAGAAGTGACACAATTTTCATTTTCCAAAATGGGGGGAGGGGCTATAAAATTAGCTGGCATGAAATTAACATTTTGCGGCATCAACAATGAAGTTCCAGATGCTGGGCCCCATCTTCTTGAAATGATTCTGTTCAGAATCAGATTGTACGGGATATACCGCAACAACCCAAGCACAGGATGCATTTTTAAAATTTAAAATTAGAACTTGGGATAATTGATTTTTATTGAGTAAATTTAGAAGGACTCAACTCTTAGAGTTGATACAGGGAAAATTATTCAATATATACCAGAAAAATCAACTAATCAATACCACCTGAGTCTTGATCTCCTATTTCTTTGGCATCTTCAAGTAAGTATCTAGTCCAGGTTGCAAAGAACCCTTGTGTGACCAGTTTCTGACAACCATGCTGATTAATGAGCTTATATTGGGTGACCCTCATATTACGTCAATTTATCAACGTCAGTTTACAAGGGGGAGCTGGTTTCAGCTGGCAAACTGGAGCAGCTGTGAACCATTTTTGATTGACCATTTGGTTTAAATCCGTTAACTTGGTCAATTTTGATATAGGTTTTCCGGCCTTCCGTGCCTTCTTACTTGGACAGACAATACCCGGCATTATGGAACCTACCGTGACATTACCCTCTGCTTTAGCTATGGGCACAATACCACCATATGGGAGATGTGATAAAGAGAAATTCTTATGGGCAGGTGGGAGTTTCATTGCGGCAAGGGTAAGTTCAGGGTGACCAATAGCAGTGGGATTGCGCTTGTAAAACTCGTGATTCAGATCAGAGGAATTTGAACAATTGTAGTGGGGAACCCAGGAGTTTTCAGAATCAGGATAATCTTTCTAAGATACCAAATATTCCAAACAGCAGCAATTCTTGCGGAAAGCCAGAATACAATTTAACTCATACTCAGGTTCTCCTTCCACAAGAATGGGTTGGGAAGAGGGGGTCTCTGTTCCTTTGAAGAGAGTAAGGAGACATTCATGGAAGGTGGGGAAAATATTGAAAGCAGGTGGTAAATCCAGCCAAAGGGGAGGGACCAATCTGAAGTTTTACCTTAAAGGGACCAACTTGCTTGGGACTCAATTTGCAACAGGGAACTTTAAGTTTCATATTGCAAGCATCAACCATGACTAGATCACCTGGCCTGTAAGTTGGACCTTCCTGGCGCTTGCAATCTGTGTATTCCTTGTAAGTTGTCAGGGCAGCGGCAAGAGTAACTTGGAGCTCCTGATGGACCTGCTTCAATTCAGCAGCTTGATCAGTTGCAGCTTTCACGTTGCTAACCAAACAAGGGCCCATGTTGGAAGAAGGATTGTAACCCACATTGGCATAAAATGACGATACTTGAATTGACATGTGTGGGGCGTTATTATATGTGAACTCTGCCATGGATAGATTATCACACCTTCATTCTGTTGCGCATTGGTGTAGCAGCGTAGGTAGACCTCCAACTTTGGTTTACCCTCTCCGTTTGTCCATCAGATTGGGGGTGGAAAGCAGTAGAGCGGCACAATTTGATACCAAGGATTCCAGTAAAAGCTTCCCAGAACTGAGCAATAAATTGAGGACCACAGTCACTTACAATCTCCATTGGGATGCCATGTAGAGAGAAGATTCTTTTCACAAATAGCCTAGCAGTTTCCACTGAAGTAATTGTGGTTGAGCAAGGTACAAAGTGTGCCATCTTTGTGAAATAATCAACTACCACCATGATTGTGTTAAACCCATTGGAATTGGGAAGCTTGCTGATGAAATCCACTGACACAGACGTCCAGGGACCTGCAGCAGGCTGAAGTGGGACCAGTAAACCAGTACTCTTATTCTGACTGGCCTTGGATTGAACACATACCAGGCAATCTCAAACAAAAGCGGCTACCTGCACAGTCAAACCTTTCCAGGAAAACTGGCAGCGGATAAGTTCCACTGTCTTGTTTTTCCCTGGATGACCAGTTGTTAGACAGGTATGATTAGCCTCCATTATTTCATCCCAAATAGTGCCTTCAGGGACCCACAAGCGACCTTGATGATATAGGACTGGACCAATCTTATGATAACCCTGAGGCTGACCTACTAGGCTTACACATGCTAGCTCTAATAACCTATCATAACCTTTGGACAAAGGTTGCAGAAACTTAACCTTGGAATACAAGTCCAGGTCTGTGCCCTCAGCTAAGGACATGGTGGCCAACGTAGCCAGTGAAGGCAATACAAAAGGCACCACAGCTTTGTCTGGAATCATAGTATGTGTGTTAAACTTGGCGTCCATACTAGCATCTGGGAGATGGGGAGGTTTCCTGCTTAGAGCATCGGCCAAGTGATTGTCAGATCCCTTGATAAACTTGTAGCAGAACTTGTATCTTGTCAGATCACCATGCCATCTGGATTGGCGACCCAACAAAACCCTGGGTTGTTGATAATATAGAAGTCTTTTGTGGTCAGTTCTTACTATAAATGGATGACGTGCCAACATGAGATGGTGGTGCCAATGCTTTAACAATTCCACTACAGCCAACAATTCCTTGTTGTAAATCATGTAGTTGTGTTCTCAAGCCTCCATCTTCTGGGAGAAATACCCTACAGGTCTCTCAATCCCGTCACTAGCTGTCTGCAGCAGCACACCAGCCACAGCGTATTTAGATGCATTGGTGGAAACAACAAAAGGAAGCTCAGGATTCACATGTTTTAACACTGGGGAGGACAACAAAAGAGCCTTGACTGCTGAGAAGGCACTTGCACACTCAGGCGTCCAGACTAAAGTTGACTTTCCACTAGCCAAATATAAAGGGGCGGCCACCTCAGACAAGTGGGGAGTGAATTTCTTCAAGAACGTACATGTACCCAGGAAACTACAAAGTTGGGATACTGTCACAGGCGTAGCATACTCTCAAACCACAGTTTCCTTGTCAGGGGCAATGGTGTGGCCGTCCTCAAAGATAATATTACCCAGAAAGGTAACCTTACGTTTAAAGAATTCATACTTACTCCTTTTGATTATCAAGTTTGCTTGGAGAATGCGTTCTACAACTGCTGACAAGTGAGACTATGGGACTCCTCATCCAGAGAAAATACCAAGATGTCATCCATATATGCGATGGCACAAACACCTAGGAGATCTCCCAGGACTGAATCAATCAACTGCTGAAAGCAAGCTGGGGCATTCTTCAATCCAAAAGGCATTACGCAGAACTGGAAGATACCCTTCTTAGTTCTGAATGCTGTTAACCATTCCATTCCTTCTGCAATCCTGATTTGATTGAAAACATTCAACAGATCAAGGATTGAGAATACCTTGGCCTTCTCAACACATCTAGAGATCTGTGCTTCAAGAGGTAAAGGATAAGGATCCGGAATTGTAATGTTATTCAAATTTCTGTAGGTGACACAAGGACAAAGAGACCCATCAGACTTTTGAACAAACAATAACAGAGAGCAGATTGACAAAGCCTTCTTAAAAATGTAGCCTTTTGCTAACATGTCACAAGTCCACTCTTCCAAACTTGCATCTTTCTTCAAGATTAAAGGGTAAATAGGAGACGCAATTCTGATCAGATCAAAAGTGACCTTAAAGTCAAAGTCAGACCGAGTGTGATTGGGAAGGACCTTGCCTCTGGTGGTGTCAAATGCCGCAGAACAGGGTTGCAAACATGCTGGTAAATCTGAACTTACAGGGACAGGGACAGAAAAAATCATATGGTCTGTGATGATTGCTCAGATTCAGACATATCCAACAGCGGAATACAAATAGTTATACCCAAGGAGTGTTCCACCTGTAACTCATTTTTCTCCAGTAAGGTTGATACATTATGATCTCTCCACCAACTCACTCCCAAAACGATAGGATACATAAGGGTAGGGCAAACAGAAAATCTTGCGGTAAAAGACTGGCCTACAACTACAAAAGTAACTGGCTTCTTCAGCTGAAAAGAGGGAAACGTTTGACAGTTCCCACCCCTAACAAGCATTCCTGGATGGTACTTGAGTTGTAGCAAGTCAGCAGTCTCCACACTCATAAAACTTTTGGAAGCACCAGTATCTAACAAGATGGCTGGCTGATAGATAGTCTGACCATTATCAATGCTACCATGAAACAAGAAGTAGCCAGAAGTGGATTTATTTGCAGCAAAGGTAGCAATCTTGGCAGGGTCTTGTTTTTCATTGGCAGTAAAGACAGCAGCTAAGGAAGCAGGATGCTCCTGGAAGTAACTCTCAATCATTTCTTGGACAGCAGCTGGAAGAACAGGGTTATCACAATCAATGGGAACAAGGGGCAACTCTTTGGATGTAATAACGGAAGATTTTGCAGGTACAACGTGCTGAAGCATTGCCAAGGAACTATCAGGAACGGACACTACGGGGGCCTCCTTTACATCACCGGGTTTTTTCACCACCGCCAATTGTAGTTGAGACAAGCTAGGGAGATAACAATCTTGGCTTTGGTTGAAAGGAACTACCAAGGAGCAAGGACCAGAAAACCAAGAGCGCGCAGCAGGTTTATCCTCAATTACCAATATACCTTGTTTAGAAGTAGACAGATTTAAGACCAGAGAAAGAATTTGGCTTACCAGGGCCTCAGTTGTGGTTAACGGGGAATCCCAAACTGCCAAATCCTGAGCAGTCTGGTCAACTGCTAACCACAACGCTGAGATTTTGTTCACCTCAGGAACATCAATTGTACGGCAGTAGAAGAGACTGAGGAAGGAATAAAAAAAGCGGAGTTATACCCTGATAGAAGGCGTACAGCTTACACTATACTTTGAGCTCCTCAATAGATACACACAAATTTTTTAACAAAGGGTATATAGATGCACTCTCAGTTAAAACATGTGGATTGCGCTACACTGCAGACAACAACCATTCTCAAGCATCTTTGGAAACCTTTGTCATCACATGGTAAACTTGTGATTTTTTACTAAGGCTAGAGCCAAAATAAAATGATAATGCTGACAAAACTTCATGTAAAATTTCATCGGTGGGTGGGGCAGGAAAATAATCTGGGCGCCAAAACAACATGACACAACAGAAATAGGAAGCAGAGTATCCAGTCTCTACAACTGCAACCGGAGATGGAAACCAACAATTAAAGAAAAGTACAAACTGAAAACTCAGAAATGAACTGATGCAAATAAACATGGTAAATGCAGATATCTTGACGGAGCAGGAGAAAAGAAACACAAATTCATGACAAACTGCTTCCAAAAACTCAGATGTAGAAGAGTTGAGTAATGTGACAGAAATCACTGGATAATATGAAGCCGTTTCTAAATGATGGGGAATTACCACCCAAATCCACATAGAATTGATGATTAACAACCAACGCAGCTTCAGATATTTTTTTGTGAAATTTCCAATTGTAACTCCAGGATTAAGTAGAACAATCAATCCTAACCAGAGTAAACCAAGATAAATGACCTGGGAAAGCATCAATGCATCTTCAGCATAGAATTCTGGGCATTGAGAAGTGACACAATTTTCATTTTCCAAAATGGGGGGAGGGGCTATAAAATTAGCTGGCATGAAATTAACATTTTGCAGCGCTGACAACAAAGTTCCAGATGCTGGGACCCATCTTCCTGAAATGATTCTGTTCAGAATCAGATTGTACGGGATATACTGCAACAATCCAAGCACAGGATGCATTTTTAAAATTTAAAATTAGAACTTTGGATAATTGATTTTTATTGAGTAAATTTAGAAGGACTCAACTCTTAGAGTTGATACAGGGAAAATTATTCAATATATACCAGAAAAATCAACTAATCAATACCACCTGAGTCTTGATCTCCTATTTCTTTGGCATCTTCAAGTAAGTATCTAGTCCAGGTTGCAAAGAACCCTTGCGTGACCAGTTTCTGACAACCATGCTGATTAATGAGCTTATATTGGGTGACCCTCATATTACGTCAATTTATCAACGTCAGTTTACAAGGGGGAGCTGGTTTCAGCTGGCAAACTGGAGCAGCTGTGAACCATTTTTGATTGACCATTTGGTTTAAATCCGTTAACTTGGTCAATTTTGATATAGGTTTTCCGGCCTTCCGTGCCTTCTTACTTGGACAGACAATACCCGGCATTATGGAACCTACTGTGACATTTGTGGCCCAAGAACTCAAGCCTCTCTTTAAAGAAGAAACACTTGGAAGTCTTGAGCTTCAGGCCTGCTTCTCAAACCTTGAGGAAGAAAGCCTTGAGATGATCCAAGTGATCAGTGAAATTGGAACTGAACACAGTTATATTGTCCAGATACACCAGCACACAGGAGAGCTTCAAGTCTTGTAGAATGGAGTCCATGGCTTGTTGGAAGGTAGATGGGGCATTACAGAGCCCTTGAGGTTTTTAAGTTGGTTTATAAAGACCCTATGACTTGATAAGAGAAGCCTTTTCTTAGTCTTATGGAGACAAGTCAACCTGCCAATATTCTGAGGCTAGATCCATAGCAGAGAAGAATTTTGAACCTCCTGATTGTCTAAGGGCATCATCAATTCTTGGCAACAGATATGAATCCTTCTTTGTGAGAGAATTTAAGCAGCAATAGTCCATCAAAATATGGTGGCCTTCATACTTCTTCCTAAGGATCAGTAAGGGGGAGGCCCAAGGGCTCTGAGAAGAGGCTAATAGTCCAGCATCTAAGGGTTGTTTGAGTTCTTTGGAAACCTTGGCATCTTCTACCCTACTGTGGTGGTAGGGTTTGGCAAAAAAAGCAGAGAGTCACCTGTATTAATTTTGTGAATAGCCCCTTTTACTAGGCCATATTTTCTGGGACCAGAAGCAAAGATGTCATTAAACTGGTTGAGCAGTTCTAGTAAATATTTATGCTGAACAGGAGTAAGTTGCAGAAAATTAGCAGCAGTAAACAGCAAGAGCACTTGGGGGTCTCCTTCTAGTAAGTTGAAGTTGCTGAACGTCCCAAAGGGGTAGAGGGAAGCCACTTTTTCTGCTCTCAATATGCGTCCATGTCCCACAACTTGACCTTTAAAAACCTGCATAGGTGAAGCAGCCAGGTTGGCTATCAGGAGTTGAACAGGCTCCTTATTAGTTTGGTCCAAAATACCAGGGCACAGCTGAGGTTCCTGGCAACTTAGGGATTCAGGAGAGTAAATTCTAAGAAAGATTTCTCAGGCAAATCATAGAAGATCTGAGATAAAAAGTTCATTTGTGAACCAGGAGGAACAGTGATGGCCGCAGGATCCAGAAAAGAGACACCTTCCTCTTCAGGACAAGAAGGAGGTGGGGAGCGCATATTAGAAGAGTGAGTTCTATACATCAGCAAGAAGATGCCTGTGGGGTATTCAAGGAAACAAGTTTTAAGGTGCTTGCCAGGGATGTGTGGAGGTTCTTCAAAAGTTCACAGGACTTCATACCCTAAGAGTAATAAGTACCCATCTCAAAGATTGACAAGTCCATTGTATTCTCAAAGGAATCAAGTGCCTACCAAGAGGATATAGATTTTTTTTATAACAAAATGGGGAGAAGAAATGATGAGTTTTCAAATCTCATTGGCAGAGCAAAATAGGCATCAATAGCTTGAGTCTGCGCCATACCAGTCTTTCCACAAGAATGAGTATAGTTGAGATCAGGGGCTAACATGAGTTTCTTCATCAACTTGTAGGATACACCTTTGACTGGGGGACCTATGTCTAGGATGGCCTTAATCTTGACTTTCTGAATAGATACTTCTATGCAGGTGGTATCCATTCTGTGACTGTACAACAGTCACTGTTGGGTATTTAGCCAAATAAATACTCCCAAATATAAAAATGTTCTTTTTTTGCTGTTTATTTCATGTAGATAGGTTTGACTGAAATTCTGTGTATAAAGATTCCTGGAAATTTGGTATATATACTTAATAAAAGAATATAATATGGGTGATTAGTCAGGTCAGACTAATTAGTAATTGTGGCAAGATGGGCCAAAGCTATCTTAGGGACTAGGCATCCCAAAAATGCTTTAATAACCAGGAAGGTTAATTAATAAATGTATGAAAATATAATTAATTAGTATTTAATTATATTATTTAAGTGCCTTGACTATGTCAAGAAGTTTGGTTAAGGGTAATCATAAGTGAACCCCCAAATTTGGGTTAAAAGCACCGTGGTGGTGCCTTGTTCAAGTTTTGAAGGGTTTTAACAGGTTTTTAACACAAAAACCCATTAAATGCAACAATAAATAAAGGAAATGATGTATAGGAATTTAGGTTTGAGCAGCTGGTTCCCAGTTGGAACATTGATAGCTGAGTTTTGGAATGTGTATATTCCACAGGGCTTTGGCGCCAGGAGCTGAGGAAGCTCCATGCCAAATTGATACATTAAGATTAATAGTTTTAGGTGACTCTTTCTCATTGTAGGTTAATTCTCATAAGCTGAGAATTACAGGGGATCTTTCAGGTAAAGATCTAGGTTTATATGACTTGAAATTCATAGACCACATGATACAAATCATAGGTTGATTCAGGAACCGGGGGGGGGGGCTTCAGCTAAATATGTCCCAAATGTTATATAGGCAAAAACAGCTAAACTTTAATAAATATACATATTGTTGATCTCAACACTTTCCCCTCAATCACTTTTAAATTATTATGTCTTCTTTATTATCATTTGAAAGAGAAAAATTTTTAGTGCTTTGTGTGAAAACTGTGCTGCCAGAAAAGAAGTTTCTATAAGTTCTATTGAGGAAGCTTGGGCAAGTCTGGAGGTTGCCAAGAATGTGCCTGGGGAAGCCGAGGTGGAAGTAAAATCAGAATTTGAAGAACTGTGTTCCAATTAATTTGCCAAAGAAGGGACTCCCGCTCAAGGAAACAGAATCTATGTGTGGGATTCTTGGAACCTGTTGCTAGGATTTGACAAAATTTTACAACAAGTGAAAGCAATGGCCAATTGTGAAATTGAGGCCTTAAGAGAAAGGGAGGAAAAGAGTGTTGAGATCATGGCTTGTTGGTGGGATGACAATAAAGTGTTGTCTCATAAAATTGCCCCCTGGAGGCAAAGCTCCTCAAAGCTTTGTCACAGGAAGGTAACGGCAATAAGAGTCAAGGGAAAGATAATGATAAGTTTGACTGGTTGGACCTGGATCTGCCACATTTTTCAAAAGGAGTTAAGACAGCCAGAACATCTTGCACTGCTTCTAGTTCCTTTTCAAATTTTGCTAACATGAATTTTAAGGCAGGATTTCCTTGTATACAGTTTGCAAAGGTAGGAACACAGTGACATTTTGGAAGAGAGCCTCAGCTAGCTCAGCGTCTTTTTGAATATTTCAGTAAAACATGAAGTTGGTGATTCTGGGATAGATAAGGACAAGCCACCATAGCCTTAGCTTTATCAGGAAATGGGCAAGATGTGGCAGTGGTTTTCCCCAAAAAGAGCTTATAGGGGACAGACACTGTTTCAGGGACAGCCAGAACAGAATAACCATAACTGTATGAGTTGTCATAGTCATAATCTTTGGGCTTAGAGTCACTTGAGAGATCATGGAACAGATGAAAGATGGGAGGACCAGACAGAGGGGGTGATTCTTTGTCAGAGGGAGGATCAGGAAGAGATGGGGAAGATTGGTTAGCAGAGAGTTTCTCTGTCTCTAAGCTTACCTCTCTTTTCTCGCCTGTTCCTTAGGATCACATCCCTCTACATGTGGGTTAGTGCAGGTTTGCAAGTGGTACTCAATCTTGCCACAATTGTGACAACCTTGTTGTTTAGGTTATTCATTAGAGCCAAGGGTCATGATGTGGGGGGTCTAGCAAGTAGTGCCCAAGTTGTTAGTCTTATTCTCACAAACCAAAGTTCCTCTGTGCATCAGATAAATGTCCTGTAGTAGAGTCTTGATACTCTTCATGGATGTGAGGAATACTTATGTGCTTTGAAGTGTAAACATAAGAGCTTGTTTACCTTCAGTGCATTAGAACATGCAGTATACACCTCACAGGGTTCATTTGGCAACTGGTGATGAGTTTTTGACTTTTAATGTAGAAGCAGTCTGCAAACTCAGCCAAATTTTCCTTAGGTTTGAAAGTAATATGTATGAAGGAATCTTTCTTAACTCTAAGCTGAGGTCTCCTCCAAACTCTTCAATGAGAAGTTGCTTCATGTCTTTCCAGGTAACTATGAAAGGGAGTTCAGGGATCACAACCTCTTGACAAGTGAGATGCAGACAGGTAAGGATGTGTTCCTTCTTGAGATTATCTGTAGCCCTTTTCATGGTAGTTTTGTAGATTGTCAAAAAAGAAGCAATGTTGGAGGTTTTAGGATTGAAGATTTGCTTGAATATGGGTTTGTAATTGGGATCAATGGACAAGGAAGTAGACTTACTGTTATTACCCTGATTAAGAACATTGCTATGATGTTTCTCTTTGAGCTCAGACTTGGCGGCAAGTTGTCTAGCCCATAGAAGACAAAGGCTTTCCTACAAAGTGTCTAGATAAGAACTTCCCCCTCCAATGTCCCAAGCAGTTGTTGCAACAGTCCCAATCTCATCAACTTTAATCTTCTGGACAGCCAAGATACCCACAATCCCATTGACTTGAGTGGCTAAAGCAGTAGCCTTAGTCATCAAAGGATTAACCTATTCATTCATAGTTTCAGTTAGACAGGAAAGGTTTTGGACGTTTTATTCCAGTACATCTTGTCTGTCAGCAACATTGTTTGTCACGGCTGCTAAATTATCTAGCACAAGGGCAAAGTTGATGTATGGTTGTCCCTCTAATCCAGGGCAGCATCCATGGTCCTCATGGGCAGGAGCATCAGTGGCCTCTGCCTCTCTTTTGACATCAGATTCAGAGAGAGAATCTTCTTGGTCAGAGAGACATTGGAGCAGGTAGGTGCTCTCACCTTGCAACGTAGCTACTTGGTCTGTCAAAGAGGCAATGAGGGGTTGGGAATAGGATCTACTGGTGAAAGATTGGGAACAGATGCCTGGTGTCAGGTAGTGGCTTTGAGCTCAGCTATGGCTTCCCAAAACTTAGCCTCAAAAGCAGATGAAACCTCAACAGAAGGAGTAGGGGAGTCACTTAAATTGAGGCTACCCTGTCATCAATGTAGTTCTGAACCTGATACAGAGTGTTGGCTAGTGAGGCCTTATCCAAACCATATTATTGGTGCAGATTTTGGCCCCAATTGTCAACATGGGATCCAACCAACTTGAGTTGAGAATTGACATGTTCCCAGAATTGGTTAAGCTTGTTAATCAAGGTCTCAAAATCCTGACAATATTTCAAGAGAGTCATTTTGATTTTTCCTTACCATGTAGCTTGGTAGCCATCTAGTTTGCATATTCAGTCTTTGATATACTCAGGGAGCAAGGATTGAAGTGAGTTTAAGGATGAGGTTAAGTATTTCTATGAGGCCAACAAGTTACATTGATTATTGGAAATATAAGAAAAGATGCTACAAGTCCACTCATGGTAGGCCATGTTCTGTGCATTATTATTGGAGACAGCAGTGGCTACAGCAGTCAGGAGTTGGTTTTGTGATTCTGGCACCAACTAGTGGTGAACTAAAGAGGCTGAAGGAATTGATTGCCCAGCACGCTAATAGTTTCCATGGACTCCATTAAAGCAGGGGAAAACCAAAATCTAGGAGGAAATAATACATATACTCTGAGGCAAAGCCAGGGCAGAGCCCAGGAATATTGTGCATTGCCACAGTGCCTGTGTGGAGGAGGGAACTTGCAGCATTGCAGGCTTACTTGTAGTTGAGAGAGAAACCAGGAAGGGGGCCCACACAGGCCCAGGGGATAACACCATTACCATTGGTGTAGAGGGGAAATCGGATATATCTTTCTCAAGAGGAGGACTAGAGACTTTGGGTGGCTTGATTACTTCAGAGACAAAAGTAGAAGGGACAGAGAAGACACAGGAGAACAGAGTAACCAAGGGGCTTGTATCCCCTGTGTGAGCACCATTTGTTGTGTTTGGCTCCTGGGGACAACATCCAGGAGGACACAGCAGGAAATCTTTATAACAAAAGATTTGAGGTTCAAAGCTAGCCTTGGGTTAGCCTTCAGGGAAAATTAAGGACATATACCTTAATTTTCTGGAATGAAATAAGAGGGATTAATTTTGGTAAAAAGGAATAAAAAAGCTTGAATAATACAAAACCAACACAAATGTGGATAAACTTGTCTTCAATGAGAGAAGTAATTCTACTTAAATATCAGAAAAGGGTTGATAATCACTCAATAGGTAGACAGGCTGGCAGAGGGGGTCATGCTGGGTTTAAATCATACAAGAATCAGTCAAGGGCAGGTAAGGTATTCTGTAACGGGTGGACATTGATGTTGACCCATTTATGGAAGATAAGGAATTTCCAATTTGAAAGCAAAACTAACAAAATATTTGCACATATTATTATTCAAAGGCCATATCAAAAAGCACTAATGTCGCAATTTACAACAGATGGATTAGGCAGTAGCAGCTTAATTCTTATAATAAATCAAGGGAAAAATCAATATATCTACTAAGTAGAGATCATCACTGGTTCTTGTCGCCTATTTTAGAATTTGATTTGATTTTTGCATTTGGCTCTGAGTAGTGGAAAAGTCAGTTTGAGCGGCACAGGGTCTCTTGTGCAGAACTTTGTCAGGGGATTGAGCCTGTTGTTTTGACATAAGCTTATGTATGTATACTAACTCATATGAGTTTTCCCTGTGTTTTGATATGCCCAAGTGCAGAAGAACACCAAATAAGTTGGGAGCATGTCTGTATAAAGGAGGGGGTTATTGGTAGATAGCTTACTGAGTGCCTTTACTAGAGATTCATTTAATCTTTTGACTCTATCATTCACTTGAGGGTGATAAGGAATGCTGGTTGTGTGCTGTGTGCCATTTTTGATGAGATGTAATCTAACAACGTCTGATTTAAGTTTTCTTTCTCCATCTGTGATGAGGAGTCTAGGTTTTTAAAGCTTGGCAGCTATTTTTTCTTGTCAATTATTTATCTTACATAATTATCTTTATTTTGGTGGCTTTTTTCACATATCAACTTGTTGTATAGTCAGTGGTAGTGATTATGCAAAGCTTTTCTTTTTTATCACCAGACATATTCTAACAATATTAAATATCCTTTCCTTGAATAGCTGAGCCATATATGTTAGAATCATATATTTGGGTGATGCCTATAATTAAGTGTATCTTTTCATATAATAATTTGCTTTAGAACTTTTTTAATGACACCCAAATATTTTGCCACTGGTAGAAAGTCTTTAGATAAGCACATAAGTTTTAGCTACATAGGTTTCTTAGGCCTTTCTGATAATAAATTTCAGTGAAAATCTTTTGTGTTGATGATACATAGAGTACTTTTTCATCATTTGATAGCATGTTACAAAATGTAGCATAGACAGAGTTAGACAGGTGTTTGTTCTTGAAGAGCTATTTTCAGTATATTGCAATACCAGGCAGAAAGCCCTCTTGAAGAGATCTTATTATCAACATGGGTCAATCAGGCTCTTTGCCATAAATGCAGAGTAGATGCTTTTGATATAGCCTTGATAGGGCATCTTCAGTGAGAAGATAATTTCATTAATTGTATTAAATGTTAAGGGGTACCTTTGAACTAGGTACATTCATTCAGCTTGTCTTCTTGAGAGGTGCTGTTGAGCTTTAAGAAACATCAGTGATTTTTGGTTGCTTGAAGCTTTGGATATTTTGCTCTTCCTGGATAGAAAAATCACTTCATTATAAAATAAACAATTATCATATATAAAAGAGAATATTTCAGTCTGTAATTCTGCCTCACATAGGTTTAATTTGTAAGGAATTTAATTGGATCAAAGATTCTATTAATTTAAAATTTAAAGTCAATTGCTAAGAAAAAGACTTGATTTGGCTCATCCTTACATGTAGTCCCTGGCAACAATGGTCATATTGACACTAATAATGTCAACAGTGGCCATGTTGGCACTAAAAATGTTGACACTTTTAATGTCAACACTATAGTAAAGTGATGACCCAATTTTACATAATATTGTCTCCTGGATGTCAACACTTTTTTAAATAGCAGAACACTTTACCCCTGTCAAGTTTATACTTCTTGGAAGTATAATAAACGAAATAAAGGGGAAGATTAAGAAGAGAATGATACTTTATTGAATATGAATATAGGTTGATATATAGTATCATGATAAGCCACATCTCGTCCATCTACGTCATGGAGGTCATGGGGCTTATCTGAGTAATGTTCCTCTTGAGTCACAAGGCTTAATCAAGTTGTGTTCCATTTAGGACCTGGATTGAGTGATTCCTGTCATATATGGTTAACTGGTAATGGTGCCACCAGTTTACTGGCTGGACAGTGAACCACTTGGTGAGCTGCTTGGTGATTTACTCAGGGCTTTAATTCCCCAAGAGGGAGTAATCAAAGATGTTGCAACATCTCCCCCTGGGGTGCTGGAAGGCAGAGCCTTGGGTATCTTCTTGAGGGTATCTGGTATATGGGCTTGGTACTGATCCAGTTTGGCGTTAGGAACAGGGAGTCTTGAATTTTTTGGGCTGCTCTTGCCTTACACAAACAAAGTCAATCATGATGCATATGTTTTAGTTTGGTTTGAGCTCTGATCCCTTTGATGAGGTAGGTGTTATTGAGCTTCACTTCCATGGCAATGCCTGGTCCGCGTAACCCTGGGTCTAGTTTGTGTTGGTTGTGATTGACAAATCAGATCTTGTCTCCGACTTGGAACCTTTCTTGTAGCAATGGGATTGCTTCCTGCTGAACTCTTTTTTGTTTCATTGTCTCTTGGTCCTTTCTGGCTTGTAGTACTTTTGGGTCATTGCTGTCTGGAATCTTCTTGGGAAGTGGCAGTTGTGGTCCTGTGGTTGTACTGACAAGTGAAGGTTTCTGGTCATAGACAAGTTCATAAGGGTTTTGCCTGTATTACGGTTGACTTGTGTTCTGCAGACCATAAGGGCGGTTGGTAGCATGTCAACCCAGGCTTTTGGATCGTTGGCAGGTAGCTAGCTGAGGGCTTCCACTAGAGAGCCGTTTAGTTGTTCTACACGTCCATTTTCCTGGGGATGATATGGGCTGGCTATGACGTGTTTTATTCCATTCCTGGCAAGATAAATGTTGGTGTCAATAGCTTTGAGTTCAGTGCCTTCATCTGTGATTAAGAGGTCGGGTTTTCAGAGCTTAGCTATGATTGCCTTGCCAATGAATTGTCTCATATTGTTACCTTTGTGCTCTTTTGTGGCTTGTGCTATGGGCCATCTGGTTGAATAGTTAATGGCTGTGATGATGTACTTCTTGCCTTTGCTTTCACCAGGCATAGGTCCCACAATATCTAACAACCATACCTTGAAGGGTTGTGTGATAGATATGGGTACTAGTGAGTTGGGTGGAGCTTTGGTTTAGGTGTACTTTTCACAGACCTCACATTGTTCCAGTACTTCTATGATATTATCTAGCATATTGGGTCACCAGTAGCAGGTCTTGAGATATTCATGCAAGTTTCTGCTATAGGTGTGTCCCAAGTCTCTATGATAACATAGGATTGTGTCAATCTTTTGTGTTGACGGGAAAGAAGGTACAGTGTCACTATTTGGAAGGATTGAGTGAAGGATACCATATATGTTTTTGAACAGATGTTTGTTCTTGAGGACTTTCTCCTGGATGTCCATTGGTGTGTCAGGTGGGAACCCTTCCTGGAGATTCCTCATGATTTACATGGGCCAGTCAGGGTTGCCATCAGTGCAGAGGATGTGTTTTTTGTATAGCCTTGATAGGGCGTCTGCAGTAAGCATTTCTCTGCCTGCCTTGTATTCAATTTGCATGGGGTATCTCTACATGAGACTCATCCATTTGGCTTGTCTTATTGACAGGTGTTGTTGTGTTTTAAAGAATATCAACAACTTGTGGTTGGTTATTACTTTAAAAGTCTGGGCTCCTTCTAGGTAACATTGCCATTTCATGAGGCAGTGTATGATAGCAACCAACTCCTTATTGTGTATAGGGTATCTTTGTTTGCCGTCTGATAGCTTCCTGGATTCATATGCCACAGGGAGGAAGTCTTTCTGGGCTGTTTGGATACAGAGGACTCCTCCTATGGAATAATCAGAGGCGTCTGTCAGGAATGACAATTTGGATGCTCCTAAATCTCAAAATACAGAACCAGAGTAAACCCTGGACAAAATCCTTTGCAGACCGCCAGGCTCATAGTTGCTACCAGCCCGCCAGGACCCAAACCCTTAGCTGTCCTGCAGGATTCTGCAAGCAAACCACCAGTGCAAGATGCCAAGAATTTCCCTGAGGTGCCAACGCCTGACACCAGTGGTTTGCCCGGTGAAATAGACAAATCTCCCCCCGGAAATTATTCCAAACTCTCCCAAAGTCCCAAGTAAGGCACTGAACCCAAAGAGGCACCTAACATTTGAATCAATAAATAGAAGGATTTAAAGTCTTCTCACCCCAAAGCGGCCAGTGACAGACCGCCAGTGCCAAGCACCACACTGCCATCTGAGACACCCGATGCCAACCCGCCCGAGTCCAGAAAACCCAACCAAGAAGTGAAGCCTGGCAGTGAGGGATAAATACCTGCCTGGCCAAGACCAAAACCCCATCGACATTCTTAAATAAAGGTTATGAGATATTGGTTTCCCCAATTCTTGCCGTATTTTATCCTTGTAATCTACCAGTTTGCTCAAAGATCATCTGATCCACCTGCCAACCCGCCAGCTATGTACTGTCCGCCAGGTGCTCCCTTTGGTCCCGTCCACTTCACAGAGTATCCCCTAAAGCCCGAGTACAGATACTATACTGCCAACAACCTACTAGCCCGGGAACCCTTAGCTGGAATCACTGAGAGAACCAGATACAACCAAGAAGGCCCTTGGTACATTATCAAACCCGGCCTGTTAAGAGATAAATACAACTTCCTCCCTGCCTACCAAATAGACGTGGAGCCACCTGTCACCCCCAAGCCAATGCCTGCCTCCGCCGCTGAACTCCCACTAGACCATACCAACAAGCTTTTTGGAATTGTATATATAACTCTCACAGGAGTAATAGATACTATTGTTCCCGCTGCCGGTCCGTGGTTGTGGTTGGGCAAGTCAATGTCCTACCTCATTAAGTTAGCACCAATCCTTTGGTGGGCCCTGCCCACCCAGTCCGCAACCCGCCAGTTCCCAGACACTAGCAAGCCGGCCAGTCAGGGTTGGTTCCCTGACAGTGTTGGTTTCTAGCTCATAGATACCCTCACGGTTTGGGTATTGCAAGATGGGGGTGGTAACCATGCGCTCTTATAGCTGGCAGAAATGTTGATCTTGTAGAGGTTTCTAGACAAACTTGGTTGTTTTCCCAGTGATGGCTGATAGGGGAGCTGTCAGGGTGCCCCAGTCAGGGATGAACCTGCATACATATGCTACCATTCCAAGGAAAGTGCGGAGCTTGCTCTTATCTCTTTGGGCTGGCATCTCTGTTATAGAGCGTATTTGGTCTGGATTGGGCTTGATACTGTCCTTGCTAATGATATGACCAAGGAAGGGGAGTTCAGTTGAAAAGAACTCACATTTGGACAGTTTGGTGATTAGTTGGTTTTCTTGCAGGGTACGGAGGACTGCACAGACAACTTCCCAGTGTTGTTGTAGGTTGGGACTGTAAATGATGATGTTGTCCAGGTAGTGATTGCTCTTTTCCTAATGTGTTCCTTGAATACTTTGTTCATGAAGGTTACAAAGGTACTGGGAGCATTTTTCATGCCAAAATTGAGGACAACACATTCAAAGAATCCATGTTTAGTCCAAAATGTGGTCTTTGGGATGTCCTCAGGTTTCATGCAAATTTGGTGATATCCTGCTATCAAATTAATTTTTGTGAAGATTTGGGACCCCCCAGGGCATCAAAAAGTTCATCAATGAGGGGCAGGGGATACCTGTTCTTTATTGTGACCTTGTTGAGGGCCCTGTAGTCTATGACTAGGCGGAGGCCTCCATCTTTCTTTGCCACAAAGAAGGCAGTGGTACCAAAGGGTGACTTTGAAGGTCTGATGAGGCCTTTTTTGAGTGCTTTGTTAAGGTAGGCTTTCAGAGTGTCGTCTTCTTGTGATGTGAGGCGGTAGATGAGACGTGCCTTAGGCACGCTACCCTTTAGGTTGATCTCATGTTGTATACCCCAATCAGGGGGCAGCCCGGGTAGTGATTCTTGGAATACAGAGGGAAATTCATTGACTAGCTGGTCTCTAATTGGGTTCTGTTTGTGATGAATTTCTGTGTTTTTGAAGTGGATGACTTCATATGTACATGTACTCCAATTGATTTTGCTGATGTCAGTTTCTTTCTCTGTTTCCATGATCTTTACAAATATGTGATCCCTCATGAGGGTGTCAAGATGTGTTGGGTACACATGATGGTGGAATTCTCCTTGCTGGATAGTGAGAGTGGCACTGTCCCAGTCTATGTGAGGCTTTGTCTTTTGCATCCAATTTAATCCTAGTATGATATTGTATTTTGGGATTGGGATGATGGGGCTGCTAATTGTTGTTTGGATGTCTCCAATTTGGGCCCAGAAAGGTTTGGTCTCACAGGTAACTGGTGTGCTGAGGTTGTATGCCATGATGTCTCTTTTGATGTTACTTTGAATGGTAGGTAACTTCATGAGGTCTGCAAAATCTTGTTAATAAGCAATTGGTTGACTCCAGATTTGAATAGCACTGTGCCCTGGTATCTGCAAAAACAGAAAGGATAGGTAAGGAGTTTATTTCAAGATTGGGCGGCAAACAGTAGAGGGTTGCTGGAGGGAACCTGGATCATGGTGATGGAGTCCACGTCCTGTTCTCTGTACAAGTCTTGTGAAGAGGGGGGAGGGCGGCTTGCCTAAGCACTCCCCTGAGCTTTTCCCTCATTTGTAGTGTCTTTAGTGCTTGCTTTATTAGATTGAGCAGTGTGATCCCTGTTTTGAGGTTGGGTACTGTTGGCTCGGTTTTTGGCTTATTGGGGCGAGGCTCTCTCTTAACTGTGGGGTTTTCCTTGCATTTGTTGGAGGCGTGTAGATTATCAGACTTCTGAGCTGCGCGTTTTCCTTCTAGGAATACATCCTCAAGGTTCTTGCAGTAGATCATTTCAAACTGGCATCTGATATGTGTAGGAAGACCATTGTAGAAGTCCAGGTGTGGTCCAGGTTCATCAAATTTGATGGTGTTGGGTGCACGGTCACGTAGTCCTTTATATGCAGCAATGTATTCCTCAATGGTTCCTGTCATTTTGAAGGTTTGGAGTTTGGTCATAATCACCCTGTCTGAATCCTTCATGGATAACTTTTTGAGGAATGCAGCTTTGAATATTTCCCAGTTTTCCTTCTGGTCAGGATGTTGAGCCAGCTATTTGCTTACAAATTGTGAAGCAGTTCCTGTAACACAGAGGGCAATCTTGCTAACCCAAAGTCTTTGGGGGTATTCCACTTGTTCAAATTTGCTCTCGGTACTGTTAATCCAAAGAGAGGCGTTCTCACGGCGTAGCCGTGCAAAGGCGCCAATCTCAGCAGGACGTAAGCGCTGAAACACAATATTGGGTATCTCAGGTTGTGTAGATGCTGTTGTAGCTGGTGTGGTAGGGAACAGTCTGCAGGTTTTGAGAGTGTTGTACTGGTCAATAGGTACAAGAAGATTATTGTAGATGACAAGTCCTGGGGGACGTCTTGTCCTACTTTGTAATATCTCCAACTGTTAGGGAGTGACATTGCTTGGGTTCTTTTCTTGGGAGGAATTTTTCCTTTGAGTTGGTTAGATATGGATAACCTACCTGTGCTACCACTGTTGAGTTTATACTTCTGGGAAGTATTATAAACAAAATAAAGGGGAAGATTAAGAAAAGAATGATACTTTATTGAATATGAATATAGGTTAATGTATAGTATCATGATAAGCCACATACCGTCCATGTACATCATGGAGGTCATGGAACTTATCTGAGTAATGTTCCTATTGGGTCACAAGGCTTAATCAAGTTGTGTTCCATTTAGGACCTGGATTAAGTGATTCCTGTCATAGATGATTAACTGATAATGGTGCCACCAGTTTACTGGCTGGGCAGTGAACCACTTGGTGAGCTGCTTGGTGATTCACTCAGGGCGCTAATTCCCCTAGAGGGATTAATCAAAGATGTTGCAACAGTGCCAAAGACCATGTTGTCAAGAAATACCACAGAGCCTGCCTCCGTCTTAGCAAAGGAGAACACTCAACACAGTTAGTACCTACTAGCAAACAACTCCAGGAACATCAGACAGTAGCTGTTACAAAAAAGCCCCCTCCTGATGTACCAGAGTAACCCCTTAATGGTGTGTGTGTCAAGGATCTGGATTTACGGGTATTCTGGCTACCGCTAACCCACTTAACATCCAGTCATTGCCTGATTTGGTGCCCACCCAATATACAGTTTGATATTGGAAACAGCAACCAAGCAATATCACATGACTGTCCAAGTATCAAGTGACTTGACCCATCCTACACATGACCAACCCCTAAGTTTGATCCAACTAAATCTCTGCCACAGCTAAAGCTATACAGTAGTTTTAAAAGCTATGGCAACAAGCAAGAATTCTTCAGATTTAAACAAAATGATTTCAGATTTAAAAAAATCCAAGTCTCAGGTTAAAATTATACTCTGTTAACAGGGTTTATTGGCGTTAATGGGCAAAATGGGTCAACACAGCAACAAAAAGCTCACACACAAAGCAAAACCATTCAAAATATAATCTGAAATACATCAATTCACAAACAAAATGGTGTGAGTTGACTTTTAGTGTACATATGTTTACTATATGAATTGGTGACAAAATAAAACCAAGCAAGGTGTGTCAAAACTCAATCCAAAAACAAAACACAATAGCAACTCACAATGTAAACAAAATCACTCACGCAATGTGTGCAATGGATTGTAATCATGAATGATACCAAGGTATCTAAAATAAGACATGAGATCTGAAACATAAATTTTAAAAATATTGTGTTGGGTGTTTGAATTTTGCAGTAAAATCTAGGAAAATGGGTGGATTTTTTTTTGAGTATTCTAAAATGGGCGTTGTAAAACCAAAAACAACTAATTAAGAAAAAAATCTATAATTGGGATATTGGGTGGGAAAATAATAATAATTGAATATCCATAAACAGATAAAAGCAAAAATTAAAATTAGAGAGTAACTTAATTAAGTTTTATTTAATATTTTATTAAATTCTAAAAATGGAAGAAATACAACAACAGACTACCATTGCACCCATTGTGCGCCGCGGTTGCAGTTGCCCCCGCGGGTCAAAGAATAGACTTAGTACAACACAAGTGCCTACTCAGGAGGGAGGCGGGAGAGGAGAGTTCCATAGTGATACTGCACTGACACAGCCAGTTCAAGGAGCACAAGCTGCTAGGGTGCAGAGCATCAACCCTTGGGTCCCAAAGCTGACCCGGAAGCCCATCAAGGTTACCACGACAAAAATGGTTAGAAACAAGGAGGTAGAACTTACTTTGTATGTGTTTGACGTTGTGTACTGGCAAGAGTTGGTCCCATCAGTCATGCTGGAGAAGGTGAAGCCTGTACTTGATACTAGCTATGAGCCCTACGTCAGTGATGGCAATCAGGAAGATGACAAGGAGCCCCAGTTCTACCAAACCAATGAGGGACAGCTGGTGCTAAAGAAAGTTGCAGCCTTCTACAACAAGGTACCCATGCCTTGCAAGCCTGTCATCAATCAGGATCCTGGCTTGTCTGAACCCACAAAGCCCGTCCAGAAGCGCATCCCCAACATCAAACGCATCATCCTGCTTAAGCTAATGCGGGAATTGGGTGACTACAAGGCGGCTGCGGCCCTTGTTGGGGTGGATCCCAAGTATGCCAGCAAGACCTCAAACAAGTTCATTGATACTGGCCAAGTTCTTGCTGCAGAGAAATTCTTGCGCGTTTCCACTATGCTCACTAAGGAGAGCAAATGGGCAATCTGCCAGTGGATCACCCGGGACTGCCATCTTGAACTGGCAAATATACAGGCTATGGTCAAGTCTGCTTTTGGGATCAAGGCCTCAATTTTCTTTTACTACCATCTGGTCAAGGGAATGTGATTTTCCTGGAAAAAACTCAGGGTATCCCCATACAATCAGAACAGCCCAGCCAATATTGAGACCCAGAAAAACTACACAGAGGCGTATACTGCCCTCAAAGCTAAGGGGACGGTCAAATTTTACTATATTGACAAATCAGCATTTGCCTCGTTGATGCACAATGAGTATGGGTATCTCCCCAGAGGCTCCAATGACGGGGTGGCTTGGCGTGCTGAAGTCCGCGCCACAGCCTATTCAATGGTGGCTCTCCTTGGTCCAAAGGGGGTCAAGCTCTATCAAATGATACTAGGCTCCCACAATAGCCGGACCTTCCTGTCATTTCTCCAATTGGTCCAGGAGCACCTGAGGCACACAAGCCCAGGCTTCACCAACGTAATTGTGTTGGACAACATTGGTCTCCACAAGGTGGCTGATCTTCTTGAAGAATTTCCATCAATCAACACAAGCACTGCAGTGGGCCCCCAGCAATTGGCCACGGCAAATATGCGCCTTCTCTTCCTCCCTGCCTATTTGCCCTTCCTAAATCCCATTGAGGAAGTCTTTGGGTGGCTCAGGCAAGTTGTCAAGCAAGGAAACCCAACTGGGACTGAGGACCTGTTTGATTTTCTGCAGGCCAGGATCTATACCCTCTCAGCTGAGACTGTGGCCAAATTCTATAGCTACGCTGATTTGTTCATCCCGTGTGCCTAGCCAAACAGCCAATCAATTAAAGGCTTAGTGTGTCCAATTTTTTTATATTCTCTAATTTATTATTCAAAATTTATTAATTATCATTTTATATTTAGATGTTTCTACGCCCGCAATCACATTCAGAAGATCCATCAATAGATGTACTGTAAATTCAGAACCTAAACGTAAAAATGCGGGATTGTCAAATTGTTTTTGTGTGAACTCACCAACTTAATGGAGTAATTTTCATCCCAGGAAAACTTACTTTTTTATATAAAAGGATGAAAAGTGTTCCAGTAAGTTGGTGAGTTCACGCAAAATCAATTTGACAATCCCGCAATTTTACCTTTAGGTTCTGAATCTACAGTAAGTAATTTATTTATTTTATTGTATATTATTTATTAAGCCATCTAAGGGTATCCCAAACGCTTGATACTGGATTACGCAAACACATTAATATCACATTTGGAAAATAAATATAATAATAAAAAAAGTTAATGTAATGTGTCCAAATCAGAAGTAGATTTCATTGAAATATATTATTATGCTTTTATTAAGATCTTCTCTGGGATATAATCTGCAGATCTTGTTTGCTAAAATAAGAATTAGAAAAATTTATTATAATAAAAATATTATAATTGCAATGGAATTATTTGGAAGAGAGAATTTATTAAGATTGCCTATAGTGAGTTTGGCGGTATGTACCCACCCCATGATGGAGGTGGTGCACAACCTCCACCGCCACACTGTGGATGGTGGATACACCCTGGTTAAAATATTCACGGCGGCTGATAAAAGGGAGTATTGTTAGGCGGGAATGGAGTAGCATCTTTTTGGGCGGGGCTGCAAACCAGTAGATACCAGCCAGGACCAGGGCGTCCTGGATGACATGATTCACTGAGTTGTACCCAGGGGGGGACCTTCTTCCCATCCAGGGAGAGACTGGCCTTGTCAATCCCCAGAAGGACCCTGTCCAGGTCCTCAACCAACGTGCTCATCCCAAAGAAGAATAAAACCCCAGGTAAACAACGAGGTGAAGCCTTTGCCCAGCAAAGGTTCTGTAAACCTGCACAGTTTATTATAAACCACGCTTATCTTCTTGTTGTGCTTGGTTTTTGCAAAGGTCAGCTCCATGGCTGCAGGGACCCCGTCTCGTTGGCACTTCAGGCAAGTCTGAAGTCCACCAGGAGGATTTTGGTCTTCTTTACAGCTGTTGCGTCTGCAAAAGCCAATTTCCCCACGGCACACCCAAAGTTGTCCAGAAGGTAAGATAGGGTATGCTCCAACGGGAAGCAGAAGTGAGCAGCTGCATGATCCTGGCCCATCTCTGGTACATTCTTGAATGGGAGCGTCACCAGGACGTCCCAAATAAGCTCAATGGAGTTTACACAGTAAACTCCACTGAGTGATACTGGGTCCAGGCGGACCAGTTGGGCATCCTTGTAGGCAGTAACTGCCCACTTGGCTGCCCCCTCTCCATGTGTCAGCCCAGCCAATGCCTCCCTGGACATAGGGAAGGACCTGTGAATATGGTCTTCAAGCTCCCGCAAGACAGGGGGGGACAGGAAAAGCTGCTTGGCCACATGAGTGGTGTAGTTGGTGTAGAATGTGGCAAGGAAAAAAGGGACCAGGACCTGGCGGAGTTCACCATTGACTTCTTCTAAAAAAAGATAAGTATTTTGAAATTTTTATTAATTATTATTTTAGATTACCTTCTGCAGTCTACTCTCTGCCCGCAGCCTTGGCAGGCTTTGCTATTCTTGGTGTAACCAGTTGTGATGGCTGCTCAGTGTCATCTGTTTGGGTACGTTTTGCGGGTCTTAGGTGGGCATACATTTCTGGGTCATCTGTCCAGACAGATGGCACGGAGAGGGCAAAGGACTTGAATTGAAGGCCTTCCACAACGTGCTTCTGGACATTTAAAAGTTGCTCAATTGTTGTTTTGGGGGTGTCTGGAATCTTGGCCATGAGTGCTTTGGCGGACACCTTTTCAATTTTGTCTCCTTCAAGGACGGCAGACTTAACTCTTGCTTTGACCTTGCGGTCAATCTCTTTAATTTTGGCAATCACCAAGTCGAGGTCTTTTAGTAGCTTTTCAAGTTCTCTCATTTTATTTTTTTTACTAACCTTTCCATATGTTTTTATAACTTTTCCCCAATAAATTATGTATTATTTTGATACTGTTGCCTCTTTGTTTATTCCTTTTTGTTTTCCCATTTATCACATTATCCCATCTTTTTACCCATTGTGTATATGTTTTACGCTCATCTCAATATGTGTTATTTGCTTTGTGTTGCCATTGTTTCCTTGATTACCATATTATTTTTAGCGCTTGATATAGCCCCTTGTGAAAACATTAACAACAATTTGGTGATCAGCTAAATTTGAATTAGAAAATTATAGGTTAACTTTTTTAGATAAAGTTAACCTATAATTTTCTAATTCAAATTTAGCTGATCACCAAATTGTTGTTAATGTTTTCACAAGGGGCTATGGTTGGGTGATAAAAATAACTGTGTTCAGGATCTAGATACACACCTTAGTAAATATATGATTTTATAGAAATAAGCTGAACATAAAGAATAAAACCAACTATAAAAAAAGAGAACATGAACAATTGAAATTCAAAAAAAGATAATAGAAAATGTTTGGTGACAGGGGTTTATTGAGGCAGGGAAGAGTGATGCCTAGTAGGCAGAATGACGCGGGAAGGAGGACGTAGAGGCGGTGCTGGCCTGGGGAGTCTGGGATTGGATTTGTTGGGTTTGCAGGCGGGGGGTGTTGGTGGTGGGGGTGGAGGCAGGAGGATTGCGCGTGATGGCTGCTATATACTGCTCATTGTACTCCTCATCAGTCATTGGCTGGATGGGCTGGTAGGTGACTGTGGCACGGGGTGAGAGGCGCTTATCCTTGTGTGATTGGTTGCCCATGTTCACATGGAAAACCATTTGCACAAACAAGTCAGCCACCATTTGGTGACCAAAGAGAAAATTGTGATCAAGGACCCCAAGATAGAGGTTGTTGAAAGCCTGAGGGTGGTGCTCCCGTAGTGTATCTCCATTGTTGAAGAAAACAACATCAGCCAGATAGATGTCAGCATGGCTGGCAGGGTAGACTGATGCCTGGTGCCCGCGTCCCTGGATGGCCTCAAGGGCGGTGGAGCTTCCCTCCATCTGATGGCTCAAGAAAACCCGGTATTTGGAATTCAAGCCATCCCAGGAGTCAAGCAATCCAACAAGAATGTGGTTGTATGAGTACTCATTGATGAAATCAGGGTTTGTCCAATAGTAGACAAAACCCTTGGCTGAAACAGCCAGAAATGCACCAATGAAAGTCCCCTTCTTGAGCTTCTTCCTTCCATTCTTGGTGGCGGCTTTTCCTTGGGTGCCAAAATCATCAAAAGCTATGGATAGCTTATAGTAAGAGATGAACATGACATCATCTGACAGACTAGTCAGGCATTGGATCAGGGTGGATTTAATGGCAGGATCATACAGGGAATCCTCAGCGCCATCTCATTGGTTGCCGGCAAAATTGGTAAGAACCCGTATGGAAGCCACCTTCCCATACATCCTTAGCTGCACCGTGCGCTCAGAGACCCATATGTTAAGTGTGCAAGCTGCTTCTGGACCTGGGTCAAGGGAAGCTTGGGGTCCCGCTGGAGGAGGTCAAGCATTATTGGTTAGGCCTCGGTTATCTGGGACTCTGTGGCCTTCTTTGGCTTTTTAGCCGTCCCAATCAGATTCCCCTTATTCATTAGGTTGTTGAACTCCCGCATTATGGTGGCTCGGGTAAATTGCAACTGGGCGGCAATCTGATCCCAGGACAGACCCTACAGGTTGAGTGCCACAATTTCCTGAAGAATTTGGGCAGTGATGATTTGTTGCTTGGGGCGCTGGGCCAGGGGAACTGAAGCCTGATTGGCTGAGGGGGGAGCAGGTTGGCTGGTGGCAGAAAGATGTTCCAAATCAGGGTTGCCATCCTGATTGGTTAGTTGACAGGCAGCTTGTGCAGGGGTGGGTGTGGGAGCAGGGGCAGAGCTAGACACTAAGTGACTCTCAAACAAGTCAAAGCCATAGGGGTCGGTGGTAAGGTACAGGTCAGCTTCCTTGTTACCCGCCTCAAAGGCTTGGGTGTAAACAGGTGCCTCCACATTCTGAGCCTTGCCTCAATTGAAGCTGTCTTGGCTGCTGCTGGCTTGGCTGCTGGTGCCGTTGAAGATGTTGTTATTTAAAAACCATTGTAAAAAACCTAGGATAAAATCACTAAAAGTAGAAATTTTAAAATTTAATGAAATATTTTTATTGGAATCACAAGTCCATATTTGGAAAGTTCTCAAAACCTTTTCATACAAATCTAGAGCCATGAAAATGAATAAAATGCCTCTGGTCCTAAATTGGATAGCTGTTGATTGGCTGTTAAACTGTTATTTTTCTATTTTAGGCTGCTCATATTACACATCTTGTGTGAGTTAATTTTGTTTCGTGCTTGTGTAATCTCACTTCTAGATTGCTCCAATTTTGTTTCACTTTAGTCCTTCTGTTGGTGCCTCATATGAATTCTGCTTAGATTATAATATACTCCGGAATAGCATCCATCCATTTCAGTTGTTGTGCAAGTTATTTTGTTTGTGGTTTAACTACACCGCTTGATGTTTGATATAATTTCATATGATGGGCTAGTGAAATTTTGTTTTTGGTCTGACAGTTCATTTATTAACCAAAAATATTTAAATTAATTGAATCCTGAATCTCGCGTGACTCAGATTTTGTTTAAATCTGAAATCATTTTGTTTAAATCTGAAGCATTTTTGCTTGTCGCCATAGCTTTTAAAGCTACTGTATAAGTCTAAAGTATTATCCAATAAAATAATTTTCTCTTCTTTCTCAATTCCATATTTGAGCTTCCTTAAAAGGTGCTCCTCATCAATGGTACTCTGCACCAAATACTTCCAAATGGTGACACTGTACCTTACGTCCCGTCAACACAAAAGATTGACACAATCCTCCAATATCATAGAGACCTGGGATACACCCATAGCAGGAACTTGTATGAATATCTCAAGACAGGCTACTGGTGGCCCAACATGCTAGATGATATCAGAGAGGTACTGGAACAGTGCAAAGTCTGTGAGAAGGACACCCAAACCAAAGCACCACCCAAGTCAGTAGTACCATATTCATTACACAACCCTTCAAGGTATGGTTGTTGAATATTGTGGGACCAATGCCTGGTGAGAACAAGGGCAAAAAGTACATCATACCAGCTATCAACTATGCAACCAGGTGGCCTGTGGCGCAAGCTACCAAAGAACACAAAGGCAATGATGTGAGACAATTCATTGGAAAAGATATCATAGCCAAGTTTGGGAGACCTGAACTCCTAATCACAGATGGAGGCACCAAACTTAAAGCCATTGACACCAATATCTACTGTGCCAAAAATGGAATAAAACACATCACAGCCAGCCCTTATCACCCTCAAGCAAATGGAAGATTAAAACAACTAAATGGTGCGCTTGTAGAAGCCCTCAGTAAGTTATCTGCCAATAATCCAAAGGCCTGGCTTGACATGCTTCCAACAGCGCTCATGGTCTGTAGAACATGAGTTGACCGTAATATGGGTAAAAGCTCTTATGAGCTTGTCTATGGAAAGAAGCCCACTCTCATTAGTACAGCCACAGGACCACAATTACCTCTGCCCAAAAAGGTGCCAGAAAACAGCAACCCTAACGTACAACACACCAGAAAAGACCAAGAGGAGATGAAACGCCAAAGAGTCAAGAGGGAAGCAATCCCATAACAGCAGGAAAGATTCCAAGTTGGGGATGAAATCTGGGTTGTCAACACGATCAGCATAAGTTGGACCCAGGATTACGTAGACCAGGCATTGTCATGGAAGTCAACCCCAACAATACCTACCTCATCAAGGGAATTGGATCTCAAACTGAACTGAAACGCATGCGCCACAACCGACTCTGCCTGTGTAAAGCAAGAACAGCCCAACAAAATTCCAGACTCCCTGTCCCCAACACCAAACTTGATCAATATCAGGCTTACATCCCCAAAACTTTAAGAAAATTCCCAAGGCTCCACCTTCCAGTACCCCAGGGGGAGATGTTACAACATCTTTGATTACTCTCTCTTGGGGAATTAACGCCCTGGGTAAATCACTAAATGGCTCACTGAATGGTTCACTGGCCAGCCAGTAAACTGATGGCACCATTATCAGTTAACCATCTATTACAGGTATCACCTAATCTGGATCCTAAATTGAACACAATTTGAACAAGCCTTGTGACCTAAGAGGAACATTACTCAGATAAGCCCCATGATGTACATGGACGGTATGTGGCTTGTCATGATACTATATATGATTCTATATTCATATCCAATAAAGTACCATTCTCTTCTTAAATCTTCCCCTTATCTCATTTATTATACTTCCCAGAAGTATATACTTGACAAATTATCTTCTATTTAGATCTATCAAATTGAAATTTGTTTTGTGACTGAACCCATGAGTTCTAAACTGACTAATATGTGTTTATCTCAACAGGTTTGAAAACTACTGTATATTATTGACTTTGGATGACTATGCTTTTAGTGATGCTTGATGTATCGAATTAAAATTATTAACGGGGGGTTGCCATCTCTAAAAAAACTTGTGTCATCTATGTTTTGTTCTATGCACAAGTTTAGTTCACTCTAATCTGACTTTGATTCGCCCATCTCAACAGCAGTGAAAAGTGAATTGAATTTTACAGAATCAAATCAATTTTAAGGATTAACTGTTATTAAAGGCATACGCAAGGAGTGTTTAATCTTTTTAGTTGAGGAGATATTCTAATGAATGTGGACGGGAGTTTGGCTGGTGCATTATTCTTGGTAAGCAGCTGGTAAGGGGCGGGAGATGGTTGTAGCTATGGGCGCCATCTGGTGGCGAAGTGCCGCTGCTTGGGCTGGGGATCCCTTGTTTTCTAGGCGTTGGCAAGTCGAGACTATGTATGGAAGGTAAATGCGATTCCGAGCCATGTGACACTAGACAGGAAGTTGGGGCAGGTTGCTGATGCGGTACGGAAATCTCAGCCTCAAGAAAGGCCTCTGAAGAATAGATTATGTGGTTGTGCTCCATTGTCTTCCCGCTGCGGAACTCCCATTGTTCAAAGTTACGGCGGAACAGCACAATCCGCCAGTCGCAGCTACATCTCTCCGAGTTGCGGCTGCGCTTCTTGGGTAGCTCCTGGTTGGGTTCAGGGAGACCTTCACGTGAGCATACAATGTAGATGGTGGTCGTTTTGGAGGTGCGGATGCGGACACTGAATCCGCATAGGCGTGCAAGGTTCTGACAGTAGGCGATGGCCTTTTTGCTGGACAAGAATGTCTTGGCGAAGATGCTGTTGAATCGATCCATCAACAAATGTTGTCAAGTAAACATAGATCCACATAGTACTTATACTTCATTTTGCCTGATCCAATCATATTCCATACTCGGCCCCACCCTGCTAATCCCTTTTCCACCAATCAGAATACACCGATCCAAGCCCATTGGCGCTGATTAGCAGGTTGGTTCGATCTAACATCCTGCTATTGGAGCAATAATTATACGAGCTGTTGTATAAAATACATTGTAAGTGCTTACGATTAAAGAAATCAAGAAGAATGTAAGCATTTCATGTGTCGAGAGCTGGATCGGTCCAAAGTTTTGTCGCCAACTTGAGTGACGCTGATTGGTTACAGCGAGAGTCTAAATAATGAAATTTAGCAGGGGAGGGGATCGTAGATTTATTGAGAAGTTTTCGATGCCGACTGCAAGCCTACATCTACTCAAGTGATCCCTTCCAAAAAAAGGAACCATGTACAAATGTTTAACGAACCTGTAGTTAATGCCGGGTTCCTTTTTTCTCGCTAAGCCGGTATAAGACCATTACGAATCCAGTGTAGATTAAGTTTTTATAAAGAAACTATGGTAGCCGTAATAATGATAACGGCTTGCTTCAACTTGATTAGGCTTTGCCGAGTTGACCAATGCATCCCACCTGACAGCAGAATCATCCTTGGGATCGCAGCTTTGAAGTTTACGATCGATCCGATCTTTGCCTGGAGATCGGCGATATACATCTTTATCTGCTCACATGTATTTTGTTTGAATGAGGGGCTTTAACTGCTTTTAAAACAATAGTGAAGTGAGATGATCTTGCACATTGAAGTCACTTGTGTGACAATGCTTAATACCAGACTGCATTTAAAGTAACCTTTTAATAAAACATGATATATGTTTAAAAACACATATTTTTAAATTAAATAACTAGTTAAAATAAACAATCAAAATAATATCTTACTTCGTTGACCGGTAGCCAATAGAAACTATCCAAGGGCTTGGGTGTTCCATCGACCATTACTGAAACATTTGCGGTAAGTTAGTTTTGGGAAGGCTACCAAAGTTGTCGATTATGCGCCAAGTCTTATCTCACGATATGCTGTAGTTTGGGGCAGCGATCCTCCACGGCATGGTCGGCATGCAATTCTGTTTCCCGATCACACCAAAGCAATCACTTTCCAATGGAGAGGGCAACCCACTATCTCATCACTGTGGTGGATTATGCTGATTAAGTTAAAAACCTAATTAATGCCATTGGACCAAACCACGGCACAAAGCATGTCCAGCTTTGATACCATAGGTCCCTTTTAGGAAATATGGAGTTTCCTTTTTTGTATTAAAGGTTATCTAATCCCCATCCAAAAACTAAACCCAGTGGCTAGATAGCATGTATGATTCTGAACCCCTACTCAATAAAGCTTTTTAAAGCTGTAAACAGGTTTTTGCTTTAGACTAAAAATAGCCTTTCAAGGCTTCATTATCAATTACTTAAATCTTAATATTTCGCCGTCCCACAGAAATACAAATTTTAATTTAAAGGACTAATCCTTTTAAACAGTACTCCATATAATGCTACTAACCACCTGACTAGCATGTGGAATATCTAACCAAGTGTTAATGGGGACTAAAAATTGGATTGTTGGTATCGTAGCAAGTATAACTTCTTAAAAACTTATCAGGATTTTTTACTTCCTTTAAACCAATCATTATCTCGTACTCCTTTATATTTCTCCACAATAGCTTCCAAGAATGTGGAAATTGCGAAAATGATTAAAATCAATTTTAAAAGCAGCTTTTAATATACAAAATTATCATGCTGTTAAGCCGTGTTCTTACCTTTTTATAAGTTTGATTTAAATTTACGGCCCATTTCGTAACCTGTTCAAAAGTTCCCTCTCGGGAAATTATTTCCCGGAGAAATGACTTGACATAAATTAGAAGGTGGCCCCAAGATGACAATCCGCAGTGTAGATTCAGAACCTGAATATAAAAATGCGGGATTGTCAAATCCTTGGTCCAAATTTGAATCACTTTTGCAGGCAACTCAGCTGAGTGAAAATTAAAATATTTAATAAAATCTACCATTTAATTTGACTTTTTTTTGATTTATTTAAATTGGCAAATTTTGAATCCCTTGAGCAGATAACTCAACTAACAAAAGACAAAACTCAGCAAACAAATGTGGGATACATGAATCAGAAATACAGGATTATAATGTACAATATGAGATTTCCTGTATTTCAAACAAATCATAGACATCATGTAAAACTTAACAAATCTGTAATTGTGGGATTATCAAATCCAAGAACCAGGTTTCAAATCAAAAATGAGGTGAATTTGAATTAGATCTAATTGATAGTCATCTCAAAACCAAAGTCAATGGATCTAGTGTGGACTTACACCTATTCTTTTGGGGATCACAGGCATTCTCAAAGATCCCCCTATTCTATTTTGGGACAGCTAAAATTTAGATACACAATAATTACCAAAGTAGACATACTTGACAATATTTTTACTAAAATATACACTCCCCTTATTGAGTTTAGGTCTTTTAATAAAAAAATATAATGTCTTTTTCCTCTAACAACAACCAAGCCAATGAGCTGTTCCTGTCAGGAATATTCCCGACATCAAATCAAAAACAACCCCTATCACAGTGAAAAAGGCAAAGGAAGTTGCAAAATATGTGCAGCAGTTCCCCCATGTTGGGGAAACTGCCACAAAAATTCAAAGTACCAAGTTTGGATTGAAACCAAATTCAAGATCCAACCCCAGTCCTCAATCCAAAGGTCTGCCAAAGTTAGAGCCTATAGATATGGTAGAGTTTGGGGATCTAGATTCAATATCTGGACCTGAATGCTCCAAGAAGGGCCATCCCAACCACAACAATGTCAATTTGACCAGCATCAAACCCTTTAAGCCTGGCCAATCCCAGATCCAGCTTAGAAAGGGGATCTGTCCCAAGTCCCAGTTATTAGGGCACCCCATCACTTGTTTTCAATTGTTTCTGCCTTGTATTAGAATCATTTATATACTAAAATTAAACTCTCAGTGATAGACTATGATATCATTAAGAGTATTTTATTATATTGTAAATCATATAAAACATGGTTATACTTTCCAGTTAAAAGTACTGGTTTAGAAACTATACTACCAATCTCCAACCCCCTGCCCCAGGAAAAGATGAACTGATTCATCTTTTCTGCTGTTCTCACAGCTTGCCTAGGGTATGGGGCCCAAAAATCTCCCACTGATTTTTCAGAAGCCCACTCAGAGAGTAACCACAACTGGTACCTTGAAGAGCCACCATAACTCAACTCTTCACAGACACTGTCTGGCCCAATATGATTTCCCCTTGCTCCTCCACTTCCTTGGCCACATACATTGCTGTGTATTACCCATTGACAAGGAGTAACTTTAGGGGAAGCTTTGAATATGGAATTAAGTGGAAGAGAAGTATATTTTTTAGATAATACTTTAGACTTACATAGCTTGCGCTGTGGCAGGGATATAGTCCAATCAAAGATAGGGAAGGTCATGTGCAGGATGGGTTTGAGTCACTGGATACTTGGACAAGTCATGTGATATTAGTTTGTTGCCTTTCTCAGTATGTAGAACAGTATATTGGATTAGCACTAACCCAGGCAATGCCTGGATGTTAAGTGTGTTGGCAGTGGCCATAATACCCGTACATACAGCTCCTTGATACACACAGCCTTAAAGAGTTACTCTGGTATATCAGGAGGGAGCTTTGTCTTGACAGCTGCTGCCTGATGTTCCTGGAGTTGTTTACTAGTAGATACTAGCCGTGTTGAGTGTTTCCCTTTGCTGAGGCAAAGGCAGGATCTGTGGTATTTCTCAATGACGGGATCTTTGGCACCTTGGAACTTAACTAGATAGGTATTTTTGTCAATTTGGTAGCTGATGACTCTTCCCGGCCCTCTGTGTACTGAGTCTAGCTTCTTTCTGTTTCCAGTCAGGACCCAGACACGGGGAGTTGATGGGGACTGGTTCCTCTGTAGAGGTTACCTTTTGTGTTTTGAGCCTTTTTATTTCTGCTATTTTAGCTTTGAGGTGTATGTGTTGTAGATTTGGTACTTGTTCTACTGTGGGGGGTTTCCCTGTGGGGATCTTTATGTATGGCTGTTTGTTGCAGGTGACTATCTCTGGTTTGTATCTGTATTTTAGTTCAAACAGTGAGTAGCCTGTCCCTTGGTTAGTGTGTACCCGCAATACTAATAATGCATGTTTCACATATAGTGGCCATGTGTCCTTGGCTTTGTCATCCATTATTTTCTTGAGGATTCTGATGAGGCTGCTGTTTAGGTGTTCAACTCTGCTGTTGGCCTGTGGACTGTATGGAGAGGTTGTGGAATGTTTTATGTTTTTGGATTTTAGGTTGTCATTTACTAAGTGACCTTATAAATTGGTTGCTCTATCAGTTATGATGTAGTCTGGGGTGCCGTAGTCAGCTATGATTGCTTTGTTAATGAATCAGTTTATTGTTTCTGCTTTTTGATCCTTTATTGCCCAGCAGATGGGCCAGCGTATGGCAAAGTTGATAGCTACAATTAAGAAACATTGGTTTGTCTTTGTTTCTGGGAAGGGCCCCACTACGTCTAGCCCTCAAACCTTTAATGGTTCAGGGTCAGGTACTAAATTAACTGTTGGTTGTGGAGCCTTTTTGCTGGCGTATTTCTTGCACACTGTGCACTTTTTCAGAACATCAATTATATCTTGTTTAAGATTGGGCCACCATACTATCTCTTTTAAAGTGAGGTATAGATTGTTATCCTTTGTATGTCCTAGTAGGTGGTGATGTCTTAATATGGTGTTGACTCTTTGTGCAATTGGGATGTGCAGGAGATGTTTGTCATTAATAATTTGGTATACTGTGCCATTTGATACATGGGAAATACTTTTTGTTTCTTAATAATGTATTGTGGGTCAGTTGATGTGTTGAGGTGTCTTTTCCTTTGGTTAATACTCAGTATTATATAGGTTTGGCCAGTCAGGGTCCAGGTGGTCAGTATGATTCTCTCTTGGCTGACATAGCCTAGAGAGAGCGTCAGCCGTGACCAGCTCTGTCCCTTTTTGTATTAGATGTCCAAATTGAGCTGCTCCATCAGGGCCATCTATATGGCTTGTTGTTGTGCAAGTGCATTCTGAGTTTTGAAATAGATTAAGGATTTATATTCAGTTAGCACTCAGAAGTTTAAATGTCCTTCTAGATAACATCTCCATTTCTTGCATGTGTGATATACTGCTAGTAATTCCTTATCGTGTATTAGGTACGTCTTCTCAGTGTTGGATAGTTTTCTACTTGTGTTACATACTGGTGGGAAGTCTTGCTTCCCTGGCTGGCGGATGTGTAGGGCTGTGCTAATGGTGGGGTCACTGGCATCTGACTTGAGCTTGTAGCACCCATTATTATTAAGGTATTGCAAGATTGGTGCTTCAATCAAGGCTTGTTGTAATAGTTGGAAATTCTTGTCACATTCTGGTGTCCAGATGAATTTCTTTTGGCATTACCTTTGGTTAGGTCATTGATTGATGTGGTTAGTTTCCCACAGTCTTTGATGTAAAGTGGCCCAAAAAAAATACCCGGCCAGCAACATTTTATAGAAAAAAGGAAATTTAAATAAATGAAATTTGCTATAAAAAGTATGAGCAGATGCACTGCGGATTTTTACACAAGTATGGTATATAAAAACGCAAAAATAAATAAGTAGGAAGAAAAAATAAAAAGATTTCAAAAATATGAATATTTAATATAAAATAATAATAGATTTCAAAGCTGAATATACTATGAACTTAGTACTTTGTAGGCCAACCTTTGGCTTCAATCACAGCAGCAAGTCTTCTGGGCATAGAATGGACTAGGTTCTTTAAAGTTTTCATAGGAATTTCTTCCCATGCTTTTGCCACTCCAAATTTAAGATTCATAATGGATTTTTTAGAGGTTTTTGGCAAATTGGATTTGACAACATCCCTAAGATGTTCAATGGGATTTAAATCTGGGCTTTGAGGAGGCCAATCCAAACAAACAATCTGTTTATCATCCAAGTATTTTAAGGCTTTCTTGGATTTGTGGATAGGAGCATTATCTTGCATGAAGATATAAATGGCTGGTTCTTGCAGATCCTTCATAAATGGATGAAGATTCCAATCAAGGATTCTTCTGTAAACATCAGCATTTACCTTCTCACTGATTGGCTGGATTGCCCCTCTTGTGTTGGCTGTGAAACAGCCCCAAAACATGACACCCTGGAGTCAATTTTTAACAGTGGGTTTTAAGCACTCAATTTTTTAAGCTTCATCAGCTTTGCAATAGACAGTTTGGCGTCTCTGAGATCCACAGAGCTGAACTTTAGTCTCATCAGACCAAATCACCTTTTCCCAAAAGGATACAGGATAGTTAATATACTTATGAGCAAAGGCCAATCTTTTGGCTTTATTCTTTGGACTTATAAGAGGTTTTTTTCTTGCAACATGACCATAGTACCCCAGTTCATGGAGTCTATTGCAAACAGTGGCCTCAGAGATATCAATTTCCAAGGTATTTTTGATAGTCTCCTTAATTTGAGTGGTAGTTATAAATCAATTTTGCTTAACTATTCTGACAATAGTCCAATCATCTCAAGCAGTAGTTTTTTTAGGACGACCTGATCTCAGGCAATTTTTCACTGAGTTAGTTTCCTGGAACTTGAGGTAAATTTCTCGGACAGTTTCTTTGCCAATCTTGAGTTCCTTGGATATCTTTCTATAGGATAAGCCCATTTCCTTAGCTTGTACAACTTGACCACAAATAAACTCAGGTAATTCTCTTGTTTTAACCATGTTTTCTGTGCAAAAGATCCTCTAACCCCAATTTTATAATCTAGGTAAGTTTGAATAAGAATTGCTGTCTCATATTCATTTTATGTGCTTTAATCTACTTAAAGGTGCAGCTCTTATTATTAAATATTTTTGAATTTCTTTAAAATTTTCTTCCTATTTATTTGTTTTTGCGTTTTTATATACCATACTTGTGTAAAAATCTGTGATGCATCTGCTCATGCTCTTTATAGCAAATTTCATTTATTGAAATTTACTTTTTTCTTTAAAATGTTGCTGGCCAGGTATTTTTTTGGGCCACTGTATTTCCTTAGGTAAGCTATCATTCTGAGAAAGCATCTAACTTGTTTAACAGAGGTGGGGCGTTGCATGTTATTTATGGCTTTAATTTTGTCTAGATCTGCTTTGATGCCACTTTCAGAGACAATGTGTCCCAAGAACAGAAGTTCTTTTTCCATAAATTGGCACTTACTAGGCTTGACATAGAGTTTGTTCTTTGCAAGTCAATTGAGTGTCTTGCGGAAATGCATGAGGTATTCTCTTTTGTTTTTGAGAATATAATGATGTTGTCAAGGTAGCATAATGTATTTGAGAGACTGTTTAGTGCTTGGTTCATCATGGTGACAAACGTTGTGGGAGCGTTGGTCATCCTAAAGTTCATTACCCTACACTCAAAGGATCCAAATTGAGTATAGAACACAGTCTTTGGTATGTCTTTTTCTTTTACTTCAACTTGGTTATAACCTGAGGTAAGGTCAATTTTGATGAAAAACTTGGCTCCAGAGAGCCTTGCAAACAGATCCTCTATGAGTGGGAGGGGATATTTATTCTTTAATGTGCTTGCATTTAGAGCTCTATAGTCAGTTACTAGACAGAGTGAACCTTCTTTTTCTTTACAAAAACACTGCCGCCTCCACAGGGATTCAGATGGGAAAATGAATCCTTTGGCTAGGCTGTCCTCAATATAGGTCTTGAGGGTTTGGTTCTCCATGGGGGATAGTCTTTAGAGAGGTGCAGTTTAGGCATGGCTTTAAATAGGTTTTTGTCATGTTTTGACCTCCCATTTGGGGGTAACTCTGTGAGCTCTTCCTTGAATACATGAGCGTATTTGTTTAGGAGTGCTGCAAGTTCTGGACATTGGATTTTGGTTGTTTGTATATTAATGAATTTGGTGTACATCATTATGTGAAGGGTAATATCTTTGGTTAGATGTTCTGAGTTGTCATGGTCTATGACCTGGACAAATACTGTGTCTCTTAGAATGTGTGTGGGGTTCCTGTCCACCAGTCCCCAAAGTGTGTCCTGGATTGTAGCCAGGGACTGGCTGGAAGGGATTGGCATTATCTAGTAAGGGAAAATGTATCTCAGAAATATGTATAGTGATTGTAATGGTCTTTTATTCACTCTCAGAAGGAAGATCCTCTTAGAAACCTTCTGGTATATGGCTCAGGGGGTCAAGGAAACAATATAGATTTGCCAATAATTGAAGTCCTCCAACAATATCTTGGACTCCTTGTACTTGGTCTTGGACTCCTGCACCTTAGTCTTGGAAATCTGCTTCTTAGACTTGGACTCCAGCTCCTTGGAATCAGACTTCTGTGCCGCGCTTAGGATCCAGCTCCTTATTCTTGGGCTTCAGTTCTAACCAAGCTCCTGCTGGTGATCAAAAGTCCTCCAAAACATCTTGGCAGAAACTCAGAAGACCTGGGAAAGACCTTCAAGAGACCCTGAAAAGATCCCGTAACTTTTCAGCCAGCCACCTACTATAGTATCCTTTTCCCAACGGTTCCGCCTTCAAAATGGCTTTCTTAAGAAGCTTAAACCATTGTCGCTCACTTTTCCCTATAATTACTTAAGCTTACATACTTACTTTCTCAAAAGCTTAAAGTATTAATTCACTATTTCCTTGCTTATACTTTAAGCTTTTGGCTTCCAACCAATTATTTTCATCAGGAAACCTGCCAGAACTCAACCAATTAATGCAGAGCGCAGAAAAAAAACCATTTATGAAGCTCCACCGGGATCCAACTATAAAATTTTTTACACAGATCAAACCGCTCAAATTGACAACTCTTCACTCATCAAAGTGTTACCCAGTCCATTATTCCGGCACCAGTCTTTCCTGCATTCAACCTGAACCAATTTAAATAGTAGAATACTATTTAAATTGTTCTTTCTGGACCTCTTCAACGTTTTCCCCATATATTTACAAATCTTGTAAAATCCAAGGGAAACATCCCACCAAAACAACTTTATATCCCACTCTCATAGCAACATACCTTTGTCTATCCTAGGAACTTAATAAATAATTGTCTTACCAACACTTCTATCCACATTCCTTCTTGATTTTAATAATAAACCAAGGCAAAAAATTCCACATCTTCCCACTTTGGCAAATTAATTTGGCAAAATCTTGGCTCATTTCTCCGGACCACCAGTTCTTCATCATCTTCTTCTGATCCTTCAGCCAGCTCATTTCAGTCTCCAACAGTTCAGACCAGTCCTACAGCTACTTCTTCAACAGAAGTCACTAAACTTCCACTTGGTCAACATAAGCCCGGCCTGCAAACCATCAAACATGTGGACTGTCACAATGAGGCAGTTAGGTTCTTTGAGGATGTTAAAATTGACTCCATTGTGTTTGATGGTCATGATTTTTGTTTTCCAACATACGCTAGGGTTCACTCAGGTGAATTAGTCCATGCCTGCTACAATGTCGTAGTTTACATTGTTAATGACAAGTCTTTTGGTGGACGCTTGTATACCTTGGAGGTCAATTCTGAAGGGAGTTATTTTCCTTCATTAGAACCTTGGATTTTGTCTGCCATTCTGGCGTATTTGAAGTTGGATTTGACAACTGGTATTTTTTACTTGGTTACAAATGGTTTGCTAACCATGGTGTGTTTTGCACCAGAGTCAAGGAAACTTTCATGTGTATGTGATTTATAAGTGCATGGGTAGACAAGAAGTTGTGAGTGATCTTTAATTTTTATATTCATAAAAATGGAGGATTACAGGACCCGTGGGATGCAAGCAGTAAAGTTTATGCCTTGGTACAATTTCTTTTCAAGTTGGGGGGAGACAGGGGCACTTAAGCCTTCTCCCCTCCTCTTTTCCATGTTCATCTGTTTGAAGACCTTTGAGGTCAGAGAATGTGGGGTCAAATTCATACTGGGTTGCTGTTTCAGCATTGTTTGCTTCAGCGGTGTCCTCTTTCCTGGGACAGTGTATTGGTTTGCGCTTTAGCTGCAATTAACATTGTTGCAATTGGAGTTTCTTTTGCTATGGTTGATGTTCTTGCGCTTGTTGCCATTAGAATTATCTCTGTCATTGCCATTTTAGGAGTGGTTGCTGTTGTGTGCAGCATATTCCATGTTTTTGTGTTTTTCTGCGCGCTTGGCTTCTGCAATGAGCACATGCATGGAGGTGTTGACCTCTGGGCAGATGAGGGCAGCAACTGAGGGTTTCATTTTATTGATGAATGAGGCTCTAGTGTGCATGTTGTCAGCTTGTGCTGGGTTCTGGATCTTGCAGTGTATCTCTTCAAATTCACTGGCATAAGCTGTGATAGTGGCCTTCTGAGGAAGATTGCTGAGCTGTATTGCAATGTCTTGGAGGGATTCAGTGACGCGGAAATTGTGGGTGATATTGGCTTTGAACTCTTCCCAGTTGCCAAGCTGGTTGTCAGTTTGTAAGCCAACATAGGTGACAAACCTTTAGCTGCAGCCTCATACAGGCGCTTGTGGCTTCCTAGACCCATTTTATATGGGGGATGTGGCTGGTGTGGAGTTTAGCAGCTGAGTGGTCTAGCCAGTTGATGATGTTTTCTTTGTTTTTACCAAAGAACTTGTTGATACCAACATACTTGGTGTTGGTAACTTTGCCTGTGATAGGTGGTTGTGTGTTTGTTTGTGGTTGAAGAGAGCAACTGTATTGAATTATCTTGGTGCATGCTTTGGGCATGACCAGACCTTTGAATATGGTGCATCCACTAGGAATATATTTGTCAATGTTGTGGGCGCAGAAGTACATCTTCCAGGTCTCCTGGGATGTGGCCTGGTTGAGTACGTGAGCAAAGGTGTCCAGGTTTTGGTCAGTCATTCTTTCTTTCATGGGTGTGGTCAAAAAACTGTAGCTGCTACCAGTGATCAGAAGCGCCTTTTGGGGAAGCTTCAAATATGGAATCGAGAAAGAAGAGAAGTATATTTTATTGGATAATACTTTAGATTTATATAGCTTTAGCTATGGCGGATTTAGTTAGATTGAATCTAGGGGTTGGTCATGTGTAGGATGGGTTTGAGTCACTGTATACTTGGACAGTCATGTGATATTGCTTGGTTGCCATTTCTGGTATGTCAAACTGTATATTGGGAGCACACTAAATCAGGCAATGACTGGATGTTAAGTGGGTTGGCGGTAGCCAGAATACTTGTACATCCAGATTCTTGACATTATATACGTTTTTGAATAGGTATTTGTTCTTGAGGATTTTCTCTGGGATATTCATTGGTATGCCAGGTGGAAAACCTTTAAGAAGATTCTCTATGATTAACATGGGCCATTCAGGGTTACCATCAGCGCAGAGGACATTTTTGCTGTATAGCATTTACAGGGCATCTGCAGTAAGCATTTTCTTTCCTGGCTTATATTTGATTTTCATGGGGTATCTCTGTATGAGACTCATCCACTTGGCTTGTCTTCTTAATAAAGTGTTGTTGTGTTTTGAAGAATATCAGCAACTTGTGGTTGGTGAGTACTTTGAACATTTGGGCCCCTTCCAGATAGCATTGCTACTTCATGAGGCAGTGTATGATGGCTACCAACTCCTTGTTGTGTATGGGATATCTTTGTTTGCCGTCAGATAGTTTCCTTGACTTATACGCCACAAGAAGGATGTCCTTTTCTGCTGTTTGGATACAGAGTACGTCTCCTATGGCATAATAAGAAGCATCAGTTTGAGTTCATAGATTCCCTCATGATTTGGGTATTGAAAGATAGGGGCAGTAACCATATGTTCCTTTAGTTGGCGGAAGTGTTGGTCCTGTAGCAGCGTCCAGACAAACTTGGTTCTTTTGTCCATAATAGCAGACAGGGGGCTTTTAGGGCACCCCAGTCAGGATAAACCTTCTTACGTAGGCCATCATTCCAAGGAATTTGCAGAGTTTGCTCTTATTTCTTGGGCTGGGATTTTGGTTATGGTGTGTAACTTGTCTGGATCTGGTTTGATTCTGTCCTTGCTGATAATGTGGCAGAGTAATGGAAATTTAGCTAAGAAGAATTTACACTTTGATGGTTTTGCAATTAGTTGGTTTTCTTCAAGGGTGCAGAGGACTAGGCAGACATTTTGCCAGTGTTGTTTCAGGTTGGGAGTGTACATGATGTTGTCCAGGTAGATAATTGCTCAGTTTCCAATGTGTTCTTTGAAAAATTTATCATGAAGGTCACAAAGGTACTGGGAGCTTTTTTCATACCAAAATTGAGTACAAAACACTCAAAGGATCCCTACTTGGTTCTAAGTGTGGGCTTTGGAATATCTTCAAGTTTTACGCAAATTTGATGGTAGCCTGCTGTCAAATCAATTTTTGTAAAGATTTGTGACCCCCCAGGGCGTCAAAAAGGTCATCAATCAGGGTCAGGGGATACCTGTTCTTAATTTTGACCTTGTTTAGTGCTCTGTAGTTGGTGAACAGGTGGGGTCCTCCATCTTTCTTCTCCACAAAGAATACAGTAGCACCAAAGGATGACTTTGATGGCCGTATGAGTCCTTTCTCACGCACTTCATCAAGGTAAGCTTTTAGGGTGTTGTATTCTTGTGGTGTGAGGCAGTAGATAGGTTGTGCCTTAGGTACACTCCCTTTGATATCAATTTTGTGTTTTATGCCACAGTCAGATAGTAACCCTGGTAGTGCTTCTTGGAAAACAGAGGGGAACTTGTTAACTAGCTGGTCTAGGATGTGGTTGCTTTCATATCAAGTCTCTGTATTCTTAAAGTGGATAACCTTGTATGTGCAGGTGCTCCAATTGGTTTTTCTAAGGTTGCTTTACTCTTCTATTTCCATGATTTTCACAAATACATGGTCCCTCATAAGTGTATCAAGATGAGTTGGGCATACATGGTGTTAAAACTGTGCTGTTTTAGCAGAGTTACAAGGGGAAAATATTTAGAAGCTAGATAATAATATTTATTGAGAGATAGTGATTATATAGTCATTGTGAATCAAGGATAGCAGGAACATAATTGTGTTGATCACACAGTTTGATGGTGAAGGGGGTGGCTTGATCCTGGTAATGAGTCAAGCACCAAAACAAGGTATCCACCATAAAGGATCATCATCTGTTCATGTTGTTGGATGTGGTAATTTGGGTTGACTTCCTAGTTTGGCTTCAAGTAGCCGGTAAATTAGATTGAAAGTCACAAACCTGCCTGCTCAGAACCTTACTGGTGGGTCAAGCCAGCTGTTTTGACAAAGGTTTGATGGAAGGAGGGGTCAGCGGCAAGCTCAAGAGCCCAAACCCAAGCTACCTTGTCAGTATACTCATTGTAGATGGCAATGGTATGAGCATATTGGGCAGAAATCTCACTGGGGACTAAGGTAGCTGACTGCAGCCCTAGACACACCTCAGCCACCAAACAGGAGGCATTGTATTGGCCATGGTATAACTCCCCTGCCTTAATTAGGGTCATTGCATCCTCATCAGAATGTAGTGCCTGTACAAAGCTGTACATTGTCTCCTCATGGTGACAGATCCCAAACTTGCTAGAAGGTCAGGGTAGTCCACCACCACATTGTCAGTTTTATGGCGGGCACAGAGCATGGCAGATGGGGTAGGGGGAGGTGCACCAGTAGAGGGAAGGCATTGAGGAAAGGGGTGATGAGCACCAGAAGGATTGCCACTGGGAGGCGCACTACTGATAGGAAGAGGCTCCTCAAACATGGAGTTCTCATCAGGGAAATCTCCAGTGCTGGAGTTTGGCGCAGTACTGTGCTCAGATCCAGCCACAGTGGTTGTGCAGTCCTTTTTGCAAAACTAAGAGTCACTGGTCCAAAGTCAATTCAAGAAACAAATACCAACTGAGCACGGCATTTTTCAAAAAATGTGCCGCTCCGCTTCATCCATTGAAGCCATCATTTTGTTGTAGGCTTGGTGCATATTGTTGTTGCTGTTGCTGCCGGAGTTGGGATTCATCTGATGAAGAAAGAAAGTAGTGTTTGTTCAAGTGGGGGGGATATTTTAGAAATTTTGACCAAGCAATGATGCTAATTATGACGGAGCCCACGGATTAGGATTACAGCAGCCAACTCCATAAATTAGCAGTAGAAAATCAATGATGCCAATCATGATGGAGCTCACAGTATAGAATTATTGCAACCTCATTGTCATAAATTTATAATATAAAATTTATATATATTCAATTGGCAGTAGATTTTGGATCATTACTACAGAATACCTAATGACATGCACCACCGCGCTGTCTCTATCATAAATAAAGCGCCACCGTGCTAACCAAAAAAACTCCAGGCGCCCTGGCGCTGCCTTGCAAATATTTTGGATGCCAAAGCGCCGCTTTACTTTTACATCAAGTGCTGCTGCGGCGCCATTTCTAAATCCCCAAAATGTTAATCTAATTATTAATCATATTTCTAAGCACTAGTCTCAATAAGATAATCAAAAAAGATATTTTGGATCAGTAGTAAATTTATCATTGTAATGACAAAATCCAAACCACTGAAAAGCAACGCTGCAGCAACTAAAATATTTGTAAGACAGCGCCTTAGCTTTTACTAAAACAGCGCATCAGTGCTATCTTTGATTTTGTTTGTCTATACAATCATACTATTATGTGATAAATCCAAGCCTTTTTCTTTTTAATTGAGAATGAAGTATGGTATTAATTTAAGACCCTATATAATAAATTAACCTAAATTAGGGCCAATTTTATATTACTAGCCCCTATAATACAGCCATTCAAAAAACCATGTTTAATAAGCTAGCCTTATTCCTTATCATAGTATGGACTTTGCTATTTAGGTTTCAACAATACAAGGTGTTACTAGTGATTTTATTTAGTAATGAGGGTATTTCCATTGTGCAAAATGCACCCATTACAAAATCTACTAAGCTTCTAAGCGTCCAACAGGAGTGGCACCCACCAATGTGGCACTGAGAATTAACATGTTTTAACATATGGTGTCATAGAACGCTATAAAGAGCATGCCATCAAAAATTGACTGTTTCCACTTTTAAAAAGTACAATTCAGCGCTGAATCTCACTTAACTAAAAAATATAAGAGACCTTCCAAAACTTTGCATATATATATTTTTTGATCTCCTCTAAACAACTGAGTAATTTTTAACCCCAGTTGTATAAGCTAGTTTAAAAATATTCAAGTTTTACTCTTTGGCCCGGTTGAGGTGGCTCCACTGTAGATTTCTTAATTTAATATAAAAATGGTTAAAACCACTATATTTTTGAGCTACAGCCTTTCAATTATGTCATCTTGAAAGCACCATTTCACTTGCAAGTTTTTAGTCAAAACTCACAGTTTTGCATACTTATGCTACTATTAAAATTTAATTTTCACATAAAAAATATAATACTTTTGATGGTATATAATTTGAGAGTTTTTCTACAATTTCATGTAAAAATATTGACTACTTTTATATTTGAAACATTCTCATTTTTCTCTTTAAAAATTGTCCCCAAATTTGAACTTTTCTGATGCAAATTCACTCTTAGATGCCTCCCAAGCCTACCACCAACGCTACCCTCAAGGCTCCCAAGAGCACGGCCACTTCCGCTCAGGCAAGAAAGACCAAGGCTACCCTCTCCAAGCAGCCCCCTAAAGAAAAAACGCCAACCAAGACCCCCAAGCCTTCCCCTGTGCCTGAGGCTGATAGCCCCACCCCCTCCCCACTCTCCCTTTGTCTACTCCCCCTCTGATCCTCAGGAGAAGCACACCTACTTCAATTATGAAGATGAGAATGAAAGAGTCTCAAAAAACAACTCTGGTGATCATAGTTCTGCAGCCTCAGAGGAGGAGCCCATCCTAGAGTGGGACTTACATGCATTTACCAATATCTGCAACGTCAACAAGCAATTTGAAGTTCTGGCTGTTTTCCCCAACTCTTTACCCATTATGATCAAGAAGGGGTGTGCTGAATTTGTCAAGGGGCTTCCTTTTCACATGAAATGCCCAGAGAAAAAATATGGCGCATCATCACTACTGGTGTGATAGTCCAGGTTGCCCCACACAATTAACTACAATTGGGTTTACCCAAGTCAAGGAGCTCACCATTGAGCATGACTGTTTGGGCTCTGATATGACCCCCTACTATCTTATGTGCTGGTACCTTTGACAATCAATTCCTTTCAACAAGTACTTGACTTTAACTGAGCTGGTAACACATGCTCTCCTTTACCTGAATGAGGATCAGAGAGAGGAGGTTGGAGAAAAGACCAGACTTCAACATTATGTGACTGATCAACGGTCAATTGATGTCAATATTGGAGTCAGCACTAGAAGCATCAATGAGCTTGTACTTTCATAAATCCAGAAGACTGCCATGCTTGACAAGCCCTTTCTGCTACACAACAATGGACAAGGTTCACCAAATTGTATTTTGTGCTTTTCAACACAAGAGGATCTTGTACGCCTTTTAAAGTGTGATACCTGGTTTGCAAATGGGACTTTTGCCTCTTGTCCAAAGCTATTTTACCAGCTTTGAGCCATCCATGGTCAGGTCAATGAACACAAAATCCCCTTTGTCTTCTTCTTTCTTCCTAATAAAAGGGAAGAGACTTACATTCATGCCTTGGATATACTCAAGCAAAAACTGTATGCTATCTTGCCCACACTTGAAGAAGAGCCAACTTAGAAAAGGGGCCGCAAGAAGAAGAAGGTCAGCCTAGAGGCCACTCAGGAGCAACAGGCCACAACCAGAAAGGTGCCAGAGTCACTTACCTACCATACCACATTAATGGTTGACTTTGAGGCTGCACAGGCCAGCACCTTTATCAAGGTATTTAGGAGCAGGCCCCAAGGCTGCTTCTTCCACTACTGCCAGGCTCTGCGCAAGAACCTGATGAAAAACCCAGCCCTCAATAAGCTGGCATTCAAAGATGGTACAAAGGAGGACCAAAAGTTCTTCAATTGCTTTGCTGCTCTGGTCATGGTCAGAAAGAGAGAGGTTAACCTTTTTTACAACAAGCTTCTCAACAACAAATATATTATTGAGAACCAAGAAGCATTTGCTCCTTTCATCCAGTACTTTGAGCACCAGTGGGTGGGTGTATTCCAGGGACATTGCTGCATCCGCAAGGGAGGCAACTCAATTAATTGAAACTTCCATAAGCAGGTTAAAGAAGGCATAACTAAGACCAACTCATCACTTGAAGGTTGGCACAATCAATTTTCCCGCCTGGTTAAGGTAAAAAAGCTATGTTAAATGTAATTGTCAACAAGCTGAAGATTCAGCATTCTCATGGAGATCAGCCATTATTCCCAGGCTGTCAAAGGCAAAGCTGTTGTATCCAAGCATGCTGGCCAGCAGGTCAAGTTTGCAAGTGTTACCAAGGAGGTTTAGGACTATTACACCAGAGAAGATTGTGTTACCCATTTCAAAGCCATTGTCACAACCCTTGCATTTAATGCATAATCACTTTTTTCAACAATGAATTCCTTTCTTTCAAAATTTTTATTTTAACTTTATTTTTAGTATATACATGTTTAATATAGAGTTAAAATTGAATACAAAAAATACCACTGTTTTAGGATGTGTCAACTTTGGAGCTTTGCACGCTATAGTTAGTATTAGCTGACCCCACATTTTTATTGTATATTTAAAATCCTTGGATAATTTTGAGTCTATTCATATGTTTTTTATAGTTTTCAAAATTATTTTTGGCTTTTATCAATTTTTAAGTTATCTGGCACAGTTTAGCCAGAAATCCGGGATAGGGTTTGAGATGGCATCTTTCTAGATGGTGTTTTTGGACACATTTTTGAGATGTTGTCTTTCTAGATGGTGTATCCCACCCCCAAGAAAACTATCCAGAGAAATAGATCAATGCAAGTGGTGATTGGCTGTAGGCTAAAGACTGTTTTATCAATGATTCTCATTGGTTAAACATAAGGAAGAGCCTAATAAATCATGGGGTTGTCAAGGAAAATTCTGGTCTGATTGGCTGAGATAAATAGGAAGACTTAATTTATTATAAAGAGAGGAAGCCCAATAGTTTAATCCTGAAAAAAAGAGTTTCAGAAGAAAAACAGGCTGAAACCATGGGCTATTTAAGGGAAAAAGACTGAAACAAGGGGATCATCTGGAAAAGAGCCATATGACCTAGTGCCTGGAGCCCAAGACAAAGAGGAAGGAGTCTAAGACATAGGAAAAGGAGCCCAAGATCAAGTGCAGGGAGTACAAGACCTAAAACAAGAACCCTAAAACTTACAACACAAATCTATTCCTCCAAAACAGGCTATAATACAGAAGGTCTCTAAGGGGATCTTGCTTCTGATTCAAATAAGTGCCAATCTCAGCCCCTAAACCTTATCCATGATTCCACATAGTTTATCATGAATGAGACTCATACCATTTTCTACCCTAGTTCAGGTAAAGAGAATTTATACTCCCAGAGCTGTAGGAAGCTTGCAACTAGCAAGACTTCAGGTAAGGGATGTGACTGACTCAGGAAAGGCTCCAAATGGCTACCCAAGGCAAGGAGTTCCTAGGGGAAAATGTCAAGAAACTGTTCCAAGGATTGTATCAATCCAAGGAAGGGAGCACACCTGCAGAATCAATGATCTATGGAGGGGATGCTAGGATGATGATATGGAAAGTATTAGAAGAACCTGCAGTACTCCAGAAAAAATACAACCTTTTGGCCAAGGGATCACCCCATCTGGAGAATGACAGTCCTATCCAGCTGGCACCTGGCATTAACCCAGGACATGTGCTGGTGTCAGAGGAGTTAGAGCATCACATTACCACTATTCCAGGTGGCATGGAGTAGTGCAAACCTTTCCATAAGCTGTTCTAACCTTTTTCAATAAAATGGTTGGCCCAGATCTTGCTGTATAGACCAATAAGGAAGAGGAGCAAGGGTCAAGCTGAAACTCCAAGCTCCCCTGGCACACTTAGCTTCTTCTTCAGATCTAACCAGTCTCATATTTTTTAAAAACTTTTTGTGAGCCATTGTTCCAGCTAGCCTTAAGTCTAAATCCATTATTGTTTAGATGATTCAGCAGCAGGATACCAAGATGAGTTCTAAGCCTTTTAAATTTAAAGAGCTATTGATTTGCTACGTTTCTATTTATTTCATTGGTGAATATCCTAACCTTAATATCCCTCCAGTTACCCATCAAAAGCTATCTGATGCCACAGCAGCTCCATTATCACCAATCATTGCTTGTCCCTGAAGCAAACAAATAGAAAAAGAGAATAGGTTGGAGGATAACATGGTCAGAAAATCTAAACCAAAATGATAATAAGAAGCAAGTGGCAATGCTTTGGTATAAGTTGAAGATATTTCTGTTAAGTTGGAACTAGTTGAAGTAAGTTAACTCAGCCTCCAAGCCATGGGCTATACCATTATTAGGAAAAGGGAGCCCAAACACTGAGTACCAAGGGCTCTTTTCTACAAAATACACTATAGGAAGGGATGGCTGGCTAATAAAGTTTCTCAGTACCCCAGCTGACGCCATGAAAAAGGAAATATGCCCAAGAATTTCTGGCATATATGCCAGCTCAGTTTTCAACCATCTTAAAAGTGTTTAGTCCTCCCAAAACCCTTTGTTGCTCCTTACATAAAGCTGAAAGCATCCATCCCCTGCTAGGCTTTTACACGCCTTCCCATTGACTAAATTGCAACTGCCTTATCATTAGGGCTGCTTTGGCCAAGCCCCGGGCAGCTGCAGCCAGTTTCTGGCTCCTGAATACAAAGTCTAAATATTTATTTAAAAATGCTCAAATATACAGTAGTTTTGTTTTAGTTATAGGAGCCTATAGCTGATAGCTAGCTGAGGCTGAGCCAAAGCATCCCTACTTATCACTGACCTTTGGGAAAATATCCCTGGCAGTTCTTGACTTAAGCCTACCAAAGTTGAATGTCCACTAGAGGGAATGGGTAGGCACTCCCATCTTCCAATGCCCATATTCCTACTCATAAACCCATTTCCTCCTCTCCCAAGCGCTTTATCTTGCCGTGCTATGGCTAGCATAAGCTATCCTGATCAGCCCTAAATTTTTCTTTAGAAGTTCTGATGACTGGTTTCCCCCATAGTTGGCTTACACTTGATGACTTGTGGGTTTGCATCTTTATTCCCCTATAGTTTGGGATTGAATATCACTATCCTGCTACTTCCATTGCTGGATTAGATGGCATGACAAGTGTAGCAGAGTGGAGGGGGAAGCTTCCAGCCCTTTTTCAAAGCTAAGCAGGAAGGTTGAAGGGGACCCTTGAGGGCCCAGGAAGCAGCATTGTTACCATTGTTGCAACTGAAAAAATTAGAGTTCAGTATTTGATTAGGGAAGACAACAGTCCAATAGAAAGGACAGAAATAAATAGAATAAGATATTTTTTATTGTAGAATATCAGAATTAATATACTATATGGGGAAAGCCACAAGGCCACAAGGGGGTGGCATGTTCCATGTAAGGTTTGGAGCCAAGGAATAACTTGTGCGGGGATCAGCAGGTCAAATTGGTAGCACTCCTAATTAGGATAAAGCCCCCACAATTCAATACTGCCTTTGGATTGACCCCTGCTGTTAGATGTGTCAAGGGGCAGCTCCTCAAGCGCCCCCTGTATATTGTAAGATACGTTAGCAGGCAAGGAGGGAGACTTGGTTGTAACACCATAGTGTTGTAGCTGTGCTGTTTTAGAAGAATTACAAAGGGGGAATTTTTGGAAACTAGATAGATATCTTTATCTGGAGATAGGGATTTTATAATTGCTGTGAATCATTTTAAGAGGAACATGACTATGTAGATCATTTAGTTGGATGGTGAAGGGGGTGCTTGTTACTGTCAAAGGGTCAGGCGCCAAATTTAGTCATCCACCAAGTAGTATTATCATTTGTTAATGTTATTGCTTTTGGGAATCCAAGTTGACTTCCTTGTGTTGCAACAGAACCAATGAGGATTCAGTATTTGGAATTGGGGAAGACAACAGTCCAATAGAAAGGACATAATAATAAGAATAAGGTATTTTTTATTGTAGAATATTGTGATTAATATACCATATGGGGAAAGCCACAAGGCCACAAGGGGGTGCATAGTGGGAAGTTCCATGTAAGGTTTGAAGCCAAGGAATAACTCATGTGCAGATCAGCAAGTCAAATTGATAATGCTCCTAATTAGGATGAAGTACCCGCCATTTGATATTGCCATCAGATTAATCCATAATGTTAGATACATCAAGGGGCGGCTCATCAAGCGCCACCTGTGTATCATAAGATACGTTAGCAGGCAAGTCTGGAAACTCAGTTGCAACACCCCCCTTGCCCCCTGCTTGTTGTCAGACACCAAGACCAGAGTCTGTGGAAGGTCTGAGAAGGTCCGCATAAACAGCTTTTGTGTGGGGATGGCACAGCAGGGGCGCAAGCAATTGTGGTGAAGCTTCTTGGTATTCCCTTGGGTATCTTTGAGTTGATAGGTATGATTGTTGTAGACAGCAGCTATCTTGAAGGGCCCTAGGTGGTTGGGCTCTAACTTGGCAGAATTGGGGTTGAGGATGTAGACGGGGTCACCTACAGCTTAACTGGCTTTGAGGTGCTTTGTCCCTCCTTCAATTCTATTGTGTTCAATTTCCTGGGCTTTGGCACACCATTGGTCTAGGGATGGGGTTGTCACTAGGGGAGGTTTTTCAGGAACTCTGGACTGTAGCTTTCCCTGTTCAACTCCTGTCAGACTGTCAGGCGTCCCAAAGACCAGGGTGCTGGGGCTGAACCCTGTGCCCCTGTTGATTCTTGCTTATAGGATAAGTAGAGCAGTAGGCAGTTATTCAGTCCATGCAGTGTTGGGGTGCTCTTGTGAGAGCTTGGCAATCAGTTGAACTAGTGAGGCATTTAACTGCTCTACACGCCCATTGGCTTGCAGATGGTAGGGAGTTGTAACTATACATTGGAGGGCATTCTTGGCACAGTATGCTTTCATGACATGTCCAACAAGTTTGGGGCCACCATCTGTGATGAGGCGTTTGGGTTGTCCAAAGCGAGTAATGGTGGTGGCGGTGTGGTTAGTTGTTGCCCAGGCCACTGGTCGGCAATTGAAGTAGTTGATGGCAGTGATAATGTACCTCTTCCCCAGTCTGTCTTTGGGGGAGTGGCCTCACAATGTCAAGAGCCCACTGCTTGAAGGGTTCCATGACCTTGATGGGCAGGACAGACTTGGGGGTGCAGGTTTGGATGTATTCTTTTCACACAGCACGCACGTTTTGAGGAGATCCAAGATGTCTTGATGCATGTGCGGCCACCAAAACTTCTGTTTCATGATCTCATAGAGGTTACTCCCTCTGATGTGACCCAGGGTTTGGTGGTAGTGCAATATGGTGTCACCTCATTGCGTGGTGGGAATATAAGGCGTCTTCTCACCTGTCTCTGCCCAACAGCAGACATTACCAGAGTTGATGGTGAACTGACTTTTGTTGTCCTTCAACTTGGAGATGGTTACCAAGTTAAGGCCTTTGTAGCAAGTTGTCTCAGGGCAGAGGTAGAGCATGGGCTAATCTGGGTCCAAACCATTGTCCCCAGTGATGGACACTACATAGTGTTGTGAGAGGGCATCAGCTGTGACAAGTTCCTTCCCAGGCTTGTACTCAATGCGCAACTGGTAAGGAGATAGACGCTCAACCCAACCTTCTTGGCGGCATGTCAAGTGGGACTGTGTGTTAAAATACTGGAGCAACTTGTGGTCTGTCAGGACGCAGGGTGGAAAGGTGGCCCCCTCCAGGTAACAGTGCCACTTCTCAATGCAGTGCACAATTGCCGCCAACTCTTTATCATGAATGGGATAGCGTTGTTCCAAGTTGGTAAGTTTCCTGGACTCATATGCCACGGGGAGGAAGATGCCATTGTCAGTTTCTACCCTTAGCACACCCCCTATGGCCCTGTAAGAGGCATTGGTCTCAAGTTTTACTGACAGATTTGATTAGGAAACTGCAGTACTGGTGCTATTGTGAGCCTTTGCTTCAACATCTCAAAGACCCTATCTCTGGTGGGGGTCCAATGGAAGCTGTGGGGTTCCTGTCCACCAGTCCATAAAGTGTGTCCTGGATTGCAGTCAGGGACTGGCTGGAAGGGGTTGTCATTCTCTAGCAAGGGAAAATGTATCTCAGAAATATTTATAGGGGTCAAAATGGGCTTTTATTCACTCTCAGAAGGAAGATCCCCTTAGAAACCTTCTGGTATATGGCCCAGGGGGTCAAGGAAACAATATAGATTTGCCAATAATTGAAGTCCTCCAACAATATCTTGGACTCCTTGTACTTGGTCTTGGACTCCTGCACCTTAGTCTTGGAAGTCTGCTTCTTAAACTTGGACTCTGGCACCTTAAACTTGGACTCTGGCGCTGCGCTTAGGATCTAGCTTTTTATTCTTGGGCTCCTGCTCCGTTATACTGGGTTGTATCAGTCCAACCAAGCTCCTGCTGGTGACCAAAGGCTTCCAAAACCTCTTTTCAGAAACTCAGAAGGCCTCAGAAAGATCCTGTCAAAGACCCAGAAAGACCTCTAAAAGACCCTGTAACTTTCCTGTAAGGTCTTATAGTTTGGGGAAGATGGTTGTAAACTAAAATTTTATACTGTTTATATTTATGATGGTCAAATACAAAAAAGTAGGCAAGGTTTGTAGTAACAACTGGACTAGGGCTCCTAGAAGCTTATAGGAGGTAAAATAAGGGCTCAGGCAATTAATTAATTGTAAAAAAATAATGTAGAGTACAGACTTAACGACTGAGGACTTGGTCAAAAAATCGATTTCTAAGTCAGGGAATTGCTCACCACTAGTTGGAGGATTAAAACTATCAATAATTAAATTGTGTTTATTATTATAGAAACTAACTAACTGATGAAATAGAAAGTCAAAAGGAATCATAAGATTGAAAATAAAGTTTAAACTAAAATTTAGAAATGAAACACAAGCCACAAAACCTAACAAGTACCTTTTTTGAGGTGCAAGTCAAATAATCTCAACTTACTGTTAAGATTGGAAAACCAAGCCTTTTTATTTAGCTTGGTAGTGAGGTGCAGAATTGAGGGGAATAATTTAAACCAAGATTGGTTAATGAGATAGTGAGGAGAAACAAAAAACCAAAGCACATGTATTTGTGGTTTAAACTTATCAAGTTAACACCAAGTAAAGGAGAATGGCAGGGGAATGGTGATTGTTTAGCAGCAAGTAAAAAAGCAAAGGCAAAAGGCAGGAGAGCGGGAAAAACCTGGTCCAAAGATGCTGGCGTAAGCAGCAGAGCAAAAAGGTAATTTAACTTCGGACTTGAGTTTTTAACTAATTGTTTTAGGTCCGTGGTTCAAAAATTGTCCAAGACAAACAAGGTAAGCTTTGAACTTTGAATTAACTGTTAAAATAGAAGGAATATTGTTGGTTGAAAAGGATAATGATAGGGAATATTTCTGAAATCAAAATGAGCCAAAAAATAGTCCAATTCTTTCAGAATTAAATAATGGAGTCCACAGTAGATACTAGCAGCTAAAGTTAGAAAGGAAGATCCTGAAATTCCCAGCCAGCCACCTTTTTATAGTGTCCTTTTCCCAACGGTTCCGCCTTCAAAATGGCTTTTGTCAGAAGCTTAAACCATTGCCACTCATTTTTTCCTAAAATAACTTAAGATTGCATACTTACTTTCTCAAAAGCTTAAAGTATTAATTCACTATTTCCTTGCTTATACTTTAAGCTTTTGGCTTCCAACCAATTATTTTCATCAGGAAACCTGCCAGAACTCAACCAATTAATGCAGAGCGCAGAAATAGACTATTTCTGAAGTTCCACTGGGATCCAACTATGAAAATAATTTCCACAGCTCAAACCGCTCAAATTGACAACTCTTTGAGCACCAAAGTGTTAACTGGTTCATTATTCTGGCACCATTTCTCCCTGCATACAACCTAAACCCATTTAAATAGTATTCTACTATTTAAATTGTTCTTTCCGGACCTCTTCAATGTTTTCCCAATATATTTACAAATCTTGTAAAATCCAAGGAAAACGTCCCACCAAAACAACTTTGTATCCAGCTCTCATAGCAACATACCTTCATCTATCCTATGAACTTAATAAATAAATATCTTACCCACACTTATATCCACATTCCTTTTTGATTTTAATACTAAACTAAGGCAAAAGTATTTCACATCTTCTCACTTTGGCAAATCAATTTGGCAAAATCTCAGCTCATTTCTCCGGACCACTAGTTCTTCATCATTATCTTCTGATCCTTCAGCCAGCTCCTGTATCATGATCAGCTAATCCTGCATCATGATCTTCAACCACATCTTCCAGATCTTCAGCCTTAGTCTCTAAAAAAATTTTCCAGTCTCCAACAGCTCAGACCAGTCATTAAACGGCCTATCAGTCCTCTAGCTACTCCTTTATCATGACCAGCTACTTCTGCATCATGATCTTTGAGTCCTTCCACTTATCCTTACTAGGAACCATCTTGGTTCCAAACTTCAATATGAGTCAACATCCCTCAACTAGTCTTCACTGTGATCAAACAGTCCTTATTACTAGTTTTCTCTGCTGATTCTGTGAACCACCTTGGTTCTTTATCTCAGTCCCTGTTACCAGAATTTGTAGACCCAGGCATATGTCTACATTGAACTGGTGTTTGACTGGGCCCTTGCAAGTGGCAATCCACTTAGTCCATCCAATCATAGATCAATGTCTATACGTTGTTTTTACTCACCCAGGTGATTAAGTCTGGGCTTTCAGTTGCAGAGTAATCAGCTCTTCTTCCCAGAGGTCTGATCACACCAAGTTCTGCAGCTGCTTCCCCAAGCAAACCGCCTTGGTGACACCTCCAAGCAAATCTATACCCTCCAATGCTCACTTTGGGTTCTCCCACAAAGCTCCCATAGGGGCATAAATGAGGACACCCTACCAGTCTGTTAGGTAGGATGATTACTCACAGACCTCCTGTAAGTGTATCAGGGTATGTAGAGCCCTCAGAGCTCTTCCCCTCCCTGGCAGCTCGAGTTACCTGCCAGGGGTCCAAAACATTCTCCCCCCAGACAAACAAAGTTCCCTGCTTGCTATCTCAGTCTTCACCCTTCTGCAGCCACAGTTCCCTGCTAGGTGAAGAACTATAGCCCAAAGCAGCCAATATCTCCTGCTGAGTGAAGAAAGCATCTGCCTCTGAAAGTCCTTTGTTACCTACCAGCCAGGCTTTACTTACCCTAGTAGTCCTATGTTACCTACTAGGCTCACCTTACTTACCCCTAGTAGTCCTATGTTACCTACTAGGCCTTCACATGCAACAAACAACCAAACTTTTTCTTGGCCAACATTAGCCCCTCCTGCAAATCACCAAACATGTGGACTGTTACCAAAGCACTGTTTGGTGTTGAGGAGCTCAGTGAGAGGTGCAATTAGATCTCCACAATTGGGAATGAACTTGCGCACATAGGCAACCATGCCTAAGAATGTCCACACCTGGCCCACATCAGTGGGGGAAGACATGTGGTGATTGCCTTGATTTTGGCAGGGTCAGGCTTTATCCTTTGGGCAGAGATGGTGTGCCCAAGGAATAATAACTCCAACTTGAGAAACTCACATTTGGAGGGTTTAGCTTTTAGCTGGTTTTCCCAAAGGGTGTTGAGGACAGCACAGAGGTGTTGGAGGTGCGTGGTTTGATCTTGACTGAAGAAAATAATGTTGTCAAGGTACACCACCACACATTTTCCAATCAGTTCCTCAAATGCTTTGTTCATCAACATGGCAAAGGTAGAAGGCGCGTTGGTCATTCCAAAGTTCATGACACAACACTTAAACAACCTGTAGTGTGTGCAAAAGGCAGTTTTGCCTCATCCCTAGGTGCAATACGGACCTGGTTGTACCCCTCAGTGAGATCAATCTTGCTAAAGACCTTCACACCTGCAAGTATATCAAACAGGTTGTCAATTAGCGGCAGGGGGTACTTATTCTTAACAGTCATCTCATTTAGGGCGCAGTAGTTGGTGACCAGGCAAAGGGACCCATCTTTCTTGGCTACAAAAAAGACAGCCGCCCCATATGGAGAGAGCGAGGGGCAAATGAAGCCCTTATCAAGCGTGTCCACAAGGTTCTGGCGGAGAGTCTCATCTTCCTTTGGTGTAAGACGGTATAGTGATTGTGCTTTAGGTAACAACCCTTGAAGCTGCACAGGGTGCTGGATCTTCCAAGGAGGAGGTAGTTGTTCAAGTGTCTCACTGAACACGTCCTTGTACTCCTCAAGGAGTGCAGCAATTGATGGTAGTGGTGAAGTGGCCAAGGGAGGGACCGCAGATGGTTTGGCATGGATAACTTTGGCTGAAAATTGGTTGAAGTCTAGTTTCCCTCCCTTGAAATTGTACAAGCCTGTCTCTGTTATCCTAACAAACACAGTATTGTGAGATAACTTGCTCATTTCCACAGGGTAGATCTGAAAGCCTACCCCATTTCTATTAAGGGTGATAACAGATGTATTCCAGTTGATGAAGCAACAGTTGTGCCAAAGCCAGTTGAGGCCAGCAATTACCTTGTGGCTGAGTCCTGACATGATTGGCCCAGAGAGCTTAACCTGGATGTTCCCTTCCTCACAGAGGAGGGTACTGTCTCATGGGAAATTGCAACTCTACAGGAGTCAGCTACTTGTACTTCCTTGAAACTGCTAGACACCCAGTCCAGTTGTTGGGAGTCGGCAAACGCCTGGTCCACCATAGTGTGGTTGGCCCTGGTATCTACCAGTAATTTGTGGGTGTTCCCACGGAAACAGAAGGGATAATCAGGTTACTTTATTTGAGGAGTGTCTGGCTTGTTGTTGCAACTGAGCTTCAAACCTTGCCTGCTAATGTATCTTACAATACACAGGGGGCGCTTGATGAGTTGCCCCTTGACATATATAACACTATTAATGAATCTGATGGCAATGTCAAATGGCAGGCACTTCATCCTAATTAGGAGCATTGCCAATTCAACCTGCTGATCCCCGCATGAGTTATTCCTTGACTCCAAACCCTACATGGAACTCCCCACTATACCACCCCCTTGTGGCTTCCCCATTTAGTATATTAATCACAATATCCTACAATAAACAATACCTTATTCTTATTATTCTGTCCTTTCCTATTGGACTGTTGTCTTCCCCAATTCCAAGTACTGGACCCTCATTGGTTCAGTTGCAACAGTGGTAGCAGAAGTAGGTTCCGACCTATTTTAAAAACAATATTCCCCCCAAGAAAGGACAGAGTACGGGCCGCATGGCTACTCCACAACAAGAGACGTTCCTTCCAATCCCCAAGGGGGACATTCCCAAAGGTTATGTCATCTATCAAGATCAGCTAGTTCTTACCAGTGTATACAATTGGCTCCGCCTTGGGCAGCGTGACGCTAGCGTCACCCTGCCACAGTTGGATCTGTCGCAACATATGCTCAACCTCCAACTAGAGTCCTTCACTGGCGGTGTTGAGGGAGCTGACATTGTCAGTTGGCTCCAGTCCACTGAAACCCGCCTCTGTATTTGTCAGGTTGCAGAGCCCATGTGGGCTGCCACTGCGTCTGATCACCTCACAGGGCCTGCTGCCGTGTGGTTCACCAACTGGGCCAGCCAGGAGTTTGACGTCACCTGGGCAACATTTTGGGACGCCGCCAAGTCCCTATATAGAAAAACCTTCTCTTTCATTATCTTGGGGACTCCCCTCTTAGCCATCAAGCAGACTGGTTCTGTCCCTGAGTATCTCGCTGCTTGGCAACAAGCCCTTGCTGCTGCCCCCAAAGCAGTGACCAATGGGAACGCCATGTTGCTCACTCTCATTGTCAATGGGTTAAAACCCCATATTTGCAAGTAGGTCCCTGTTGGCTGCTGCACTTCTATTGATGACTGCTATAAAACCATTGTAGAGGCCAATAACCAGGCTTCAATGGGCTTCTGCTGCACCAACAATGCTCCACCCCAACCACGTCCTGCACCTAACAATGGCCAAGGTCAAGTGGGCCGTTGCCAACTGCGCCAGCAAGAAAGTGCAGCTAAATGCCCCCGCAAGGGGGGAGCTCCAGCTAGCACTAATTGAGGACCAGGGAAAAGCCTGGGGGTTGTAACAACAAGAGGCCTTACAACCCCGACTGACCCGCCCTCTCAGCCCTTGCTTGCAAAGAACTCCTGCAACTACAATCTTCACGAGGTCAAAACCCTAGACGTCTTTCAGGTCCATAGCAACAACCCCGTGTTGCAAGCTGCTCATTCTGCAAATAAAGTAACATGCTTGTCCTATCCCTTCTGTTTCTGTGGGAACACCCACAAGTTACTGGTAGATACTGGGGCAGATCACACTATGATAGATAAGGCGTTTGCTGACTCCCAGCAATTAGACCAAATACCCAGCAGATTCAAAGCAGTACTTGTAGCTGACTCCCGCAGAGTGGCCATCACCCACAAGACGGTACCCTTCTCTGTAAGAATGGGGGACGTCCAGGTTAAGCTCTCTGGGCCAATCATGGCAGGCCTCAGCCACAACATAATTGCTGGCCTCAACTGGCTCTGGCATAACCGCCCTTACATTGACTGGGATACCTCTGTCATCACCCTCAATAGAAATGGGGTGGGTTTTCAGATTTACCCCATGGAAATAAACAAACTACTACATGACAATGTGTTTGTCAGAATGATGGAAACAGGCTCATATGACTTCAAGGGGGGGAAACTAGACTTTAACCAATGTTCAGTCAAAGTTATCCGTGCAAAACCATCTGCAGTCCCTCCCTTGACCACTTCACCTCCACCAGCAATAGCTGCACTCCTTGAGGAGTACAAGGATTTATTCAGTGAAATACTCAAACAACTACCTCCGCCCCAGGAGATCCAGCACGCTGTACAACTTCAAGGATTGTTACCTAAATCACAACCATTATACCGTCTCATGCCAAAGGAAGATGAAACCCTCCGCCAGCACCTTGTGGACACACTTGATAAGGGATTCATTTGCCCCTCGCTCTCTCCATACAGGGTGGCAGTCTTCTTTTTAGCTAAGAAGGATGGGTCTCTTTGCCTGGTCACAGACTACCGCGCCCTAAATGAGGTGACAGTTAAAAATAAATACCCCCTGCTGCTGATTGACAACCTGTTTGATACACTTGCAGGCGCAAAGGTCTTTAGCAAGATTGGTCTCACTGCGGGGTACAACCAGGTCCGCATTGCACCAGGGGACGAGGCAAAACTGCCTTCCTCACACGCTACGGGTTGTTTAAGTGTCGTGTTATGAACTTTGGAATGACCAACGCGCCTTCCATCTTTGCCATGTTGATGAACAAAGCCTTTGAGGAACTGATTGGAAAGTGTGTGGTTGTGTACCTTGACAACATTATTGTCTTCAGTCAAGATCAAACCACACACCTCCAACACCTCTGTGCTGTCCTCAACACCCTTTGGGAAAACCAGCTAAAAGCTAAACCCTCCAAATGTGAGTTTCTCAAGTTGGAGTTACTATTCCTTGTGCACACCATCTCTGCCCAAGGGATAAAGCCCAACCCTGCCAAAATCAAGGCAATCACTAGCATGCCGCCCCCCACGGATGTGGGCCAAGTGCAAACATTCTTGGGCATGGTTGCCTATGTATGCAAGTTCATCCCCAATTGCAGAGAACTAATTGCACCTCTTAATGAGCTCCTCAATACCAAACAACGCTTCCATTGGACCCCCGCCAGAGATCAAGCCTTTGAGACGTTGAAGCAAAGGCTCACAACAGCACCAGTACTGCAGTTTCCCAACCAAAATTGACAGTACAAACTTGAGACCGACGCCTCTGACAGGGCCATAGGGGGTGTGCTAAGAGTAGAAACTGACAATGGTGTCTTCCTCCCCATAGCATATGAGTCCAGGAAGCTCACTGACACGGAACAATGTTATTCCATCCATGATACAGAGCTGTCAGCCATTGTACACTGTGTTGAGAAGTGGCGCTGTTACTTGGAAGGTGCAACCTTCCCATCCCGCGTTCTGACGGACCATAAGTCACTCCAGTACTTCAGTATGCAGTCCAATTTGACACGCCGCCAAGCAAGTGGGTTGAACGTCTATCCCCCTATCAATTATGCATCAAATATAAGCCGGGAAAGGAACTTGTCACAGCCAACGCTTTTTCACAACTCTATGTAGTGTCTATCACTGGGGACAACGGTCTGGACCCAGATTAGCCCATGCTCTACCTCTGCCCTGAGACAACTTGCTACAAAGGCCTTAACTCAGTAACCATCTCCAATTTGAAGGACAACAAAAGTCAGTTCACCATCAATGCTGGGAACGTCTGCCGCCGGGCAGAGACAGGTGAGAAGACGCCTTATATTCCCACCACACAACAAGGAGACACCATCTTGCACTACCACCAAACCTTGGGTCACATCAGAGGGCATAACCTCTTTGAGATCATGAAACGTAAGATTTGGTGGCCGCGCATGCGTCAAGATATCTTGGACCTCCTTGAGACGTGCGTGCTATGTGAAAATAATACGTCCAAACCTGCACCTCCCAAGTCTGTCCTACCCATTGAGGCTATGGAACCCTTTGAACAGTGGTCCCTTGACATTGTGGGACCGCTTCCCAAAGACAGACTGGGTAAGAAGTATATTATCACCGCTATCAACTATTTCACGCGTTGGCCAGTGGCCTGGGCCACAACCAACCATACCGCCACCACCGTTACCCGCTTTATTGGCAAGAAAATTGTGGCTTGCTTTGGGCGACCCAAGCGTCTTATCATGGATGGCAGGCCCAAACTTGTTGGACACGTCGTGAAGGCATACTGCGTCAAGAACGCGCTCCAACATATAGTCACAACCCCCTACCACCCGCAAGCCAACAGACGTGTGGAACGGTTAAACAGCTCCCTGGTTCAACTGATTGCCAAACTCTTGCAAGAGCATCCTAACACTGCGTGGACTGAACAGGGGAAACTACGGTCCAAGGTTCCCAACAAGCCCCCCTTAGTGCCAACTCCCTCCCTAGACCAATTGTCAGGATTCACCTTTTCTATTTAGCTGCTATTCTGCTCATTTTATTTGACTCCTATTGGCATTTATTTCTTGCAGTATTGATCATTATTATTCCTGCACAATTTCCTCTTTTTCCACTTCAAATTCCACCTTTTAGATCAAAATTAGGCTTTTTTAAAGCCTAGTTATGATTTAAAGACTGATTAACATCAGTTTCAAACTCCCTTACCTTTTGCACCCGTTTTCAAACTCTGAACCTCTTGATTGGATCTTAAAGAGTTAGTTCTGAAGAGCACTTTTGTTTCTTACCTCTTAAATTTTGCTTTCTGAGCCTTGGACCCATTTTTCCTGAAATTTTTGCCTCCTCTCATCACAAGGACGTTGCTGTAACTGTTCTCTCCTACCGGTCACCCTTTTCAACTATGGTTAGCTTATTTAAGCTAGACTGGCACACCTGATAATTTATCTTTATTTCTCATGCATGTCTTCTAACCATTTTGGTTAAAACTCTTTACACCAATCCTTTGCACCTCACTAAACAATGCGCAATAAAAAGGCTTGGTTTCCAGTCTTAACAATAAGATGAGATTGTTTGGCTTGCACCTCAAAAAAGGTACTTGTTAGGTTTTGTGGCTTGTGTTTTCTTTTTAACTTATTTCTTTTCCATCTTCAATCTTATGATTCCTTTTGACTTTTTATTTCACCATGAGGTAGTTTCTATAATAATACACACAATCTGATTATTCTTAGTTTTAACCCTCCAACTAGTGGTGAGCAATTCCCTGACTTAGAAATCAACTTTTTGACCAAATCCTCAGTCATTAAGACTGGGTTCTATTTTATTTTCTTAGGATTAATCAACCGCCTCAGTCCTAATTTTACATCTTATAAGCTTCTAGGAGCCCTAGTCCAGTTGTTACTACAAACTTTACCTACCTTTTTATATTTGACCAACATAAATATCAACGGTATTAAAGCTTTAGTCTACAACCACCTTCCCCAAAATATGAGACCTTACACCAATGGTGTGCCAAAGCCCAAGAAATCAAACACAAGCGGATTGCAGGAGGGACAAAACACCTCAAAGCTAGATATGCCATAGGTGACCCCGCCTACACCCTCAATCCCAATTCTGCCAAATTAGAACCCAACCACCTAGGGCCCTTCAAGGTAGCTGCTGTCTATGACAACTACACCTACCAACTTGAGGATGCCCAGGGAAACACCAAGAAACTTCACCACAATTGCTTGCACCCCTGCCGTGCCATCCCCACACAAATGTTGTTTGTGCGGACCTTCCAAGACCTTCCACAGACTCCAGTCCTGGTGTCTGAAAACAAGCAGGGGGCAAGGGGGGTGTTGCAACCGAGCTTCAAACCTTGCCTGCTAATGTATCTTACGATACACAGGGGGCGCTTGATGAGTCGCCCCTTGACGTATCAAATGTTATGAATGAATCTGATAGCAATGTCAAATGGCGGGCACTTCATCCTAATTAGGAGCATTACCAATTATACTTGCTGATCCACACATGAGTTATTCCTTGGATCCAAACCCTACATGAAACTACCCACTATGCCACCCCCTTGTGGCCTTGTGGCTTCCCCATTTAGTATATTAATCACAATATCCTACAATAAACAATACCTTATTCTTATTATTCTGTCCTTTACTATTGGACTGTTGTCTTCCCCAATTCCAAGTACTGGACCCTCATTGGTTCAGTTGCAAGATTGTAGTACAGGGTTGTCATTGGGGACTTAAAAGACGTCCAGGGTTTCAACTTCATGAATGTTGTAGTTGCAGGGGTTCTTCGCGAGCAAGTATTGAGAGGATGGGTCAGATGGGGTTGCAGGGCCTCTTGTCGCTACAATCCCTAGGCTTTTCCCTGATCCTCAATCTGCGCTAGCTGGAGCTCCCCCTTGCGGGGCGTTTAGTCCCATTAACTTGCTGACGGGGCTGGTGGCAGCCCACTTGATTGATGCCACTTCCAGATGTGGTACAAGGTTGGGATGGAGTGCCACTGGTCATCAATGGAGGTACAGCAACCTACGGGGACCCACTTGCAGATATGGGGTTTTAACCCATTGATGATGAGGGTGAGTAGCATTGCATTTCCGCCTGTCAGGGCTTTGGGGGCGGCAGCAAGAGCTTGTTGCCAGGCAGCAAGGTACTCAGGGACGGACCCAGTCTGTTTGATGGCTAGAAGAGGAGTTCCTACTACAATGGGGGAGAAGGTTTTGCTGTAGCGGGACTTGGCGGCGTCTCGGAATGTTGCCCAGGTAACGTCAAGTTCCTGACTGGCTCAGTTGGTGAACCACACGGCAGCAGGCCCTGTGAGGTGGTCAGACGCAGTGGCAGCCCACATGGGCTCTGCAACCTGACAGATACAGAGGCGGGTTTCAGTGAACTGGAGCCAACTGACAATGTTGGCCCCTTTGACGCCACCCGCAAAGGACTCTAACTGAAGGTTGAGCATGCATTGTGACAGGTCTGACTGGGGTGACACTGGCGTCACGCTGCCTAAGGCAGAGCCAATTATACACACTTGTGAGAACTAACTGGTCTTGATAGATGACATACCTGTTGGGATATCCCTCTCGGGGATTGGCAGGAAAGTTTCTTGTTGGGGAGTAGCCATACTGCCCGTACTCTGTCATTTCTTAGGGGGGATTTTGTTTTAGGTAGGTCATCAACCTACCGCTGCTACCACTGTTTCAACTGAATCAGCGAGGATTCAGTATTTGGAATTGGGAAAGACAACAGTCCTATAGAAAGGACAAGAATGAATAGAATAAGGTATCATTTATTGTAGAATATTGTGATTAATATACCATATGGGGAAAGCCACAAGGCCACAAGGGGGTGCATAGTGGGAAGTTCTATGTAAGGTTTGAAGCTGAGGAATAACTTGTGCGGGAATCAGCAGATCAAATTGGTAATGCTCCTAATTAGGATGAAGTACCCGCCATTAGATATTGCCATCAGATTGGTTCATGTTGTTATATATGTCAAGGGGCAACTCATTGAGCACCCCCTGTGTATTGTAAGATACGTTAGCAGGCGAGTCTGGAAACTTGGTTGCAACACTTGTTTGGGACTGGGTCACAGGGAAGTCGGATTGCAGGTCACAAACCCACTTAGTTGGAAGATTGCTGGTGGGTCAATCCTGCTGTTTTGACAATATGTGTAGATGGTGCATCAGAAATACCCTCTTCAATATAAGGGCAGGAAACTTCAGGCCATCTGGGATATTCTGTAATCATAGAAGAAGGACCTGAGAGATAGACTAACTCAGGGACGCGCTGCCCCTGTAGCAAGCACTATTTTGTTGTGTTAAGCTCTTGGGTTGGAATCCAAAAAGACTCAGCAGAAAACCTTTATACCAAGAGGTTTTAGTATAAGCTAGCTAAAGGTTAGCCCCCAAAGAAAGATTAAGGATATGTACCTTGAACTACCAAATACAATAAAATTAGATGTTTTCCTCTAGGATAAAAGAAATTAAGCGCCAAAGCTAGCCAATCCCTGGCATTGATGTGGATAAGCTTGAGCTTTGTTTAGGTATGATTTAGGTCTTATATAGCAGGTCAGAATGTCCAACCATTTAAGAGGACAGAGAGGGTGTGAGTCCTAGTATTGTATTAGGGTCAGGATAAGTCAGGTGAGACGACCTGGGACGTGTGGAAATCTGTATAGCCATATTTAAGGAGATGGAGCTGTCATTGAAGACAGAAGTAAAATCAGTTAGATCTTCGCATGTATGGCTATCTGCGGGCAATATTGAAACAGGCTGTATCACATGATCCAGGGCACACAGTTCTGGTTAACTTACAAGAACCCTTTGTCTCACTTTCTTGAAGACACAAGTGCTATGATGTAGTTCTGTTTGCACAAGGTGGAAGGGCCTTATGGGCAGTAAAATGCTTAAAGAAAAAGAAGCTCAGTGCAACTGATTGTACATTGATCAGGTATTCAGAGAGTCCTTTGGATCATCAAGGTTTCTGGATCTTGCCGGGTACTTGCTACATGCGATGCAGAGTGAACTTTGCCGTCCGGTGACCCTTGCAGCCTTCCGATTTGCGGAACGTTTAGCTTCGTTCTAAGAAGAAAACCAGGGTTTGTTCTCGAAGCTTGTTGGTAACTAAACTGTTTATAGAGGTTGGGTATCCCCGCGAAGCAATTGATAATAAAGTATCAACCGCACATAACACCGTAGGGGATGGTTAATAGATATGTAGGGCATTGGGTTGATCCCTGATACGTCACTTGCCCGGATATGGGTAAACCTGACAATGTAAATCAAGCCAAATGCGGATTTAGCTGGGTCCATGTGACAGATGAGCCATTCCCATTGATCCAAGGATCCTTTGTTTAGCCTTGATTTCAGCATGGATAGAAACTTAAGTCATGGATAATAAGTGATCCTGATGAGCGAGAACTCGATTGAGAGGGTTCGATCCAAGGGCGTGTGTAAGAGGATCAAATATCTGGCATGCAAATCGCACTTGTACAGATCGATCGAACCACATTAAATAGCCTTGTAGGCTGGGCTAATGTGGCCGCCTATATTCTCAGGTTATATTTCCTTTTTAATTGTTTCACACTTTAAAGGATGCGAAACAGTTGCAGGGAGCTGCTCGGGTACCGATGTTTGAAGTTGAGAATTTGTTGGGGAGCCAGAGTGGATCGGCAAAGTAATCATGGTTAAAGTAGGTGTAGAATGAATGCCTTTCCAAGAGTACCCAATCATCTCCAACTTGACCATGTAACTATCTATTGTTGTAGTTACAAATCATATACTGCTTCTTCACGTGAAGACGTAAAAATAAACACACCAACTGGTTGTTCTTTATAGTTTTTTTTAATATCTCGGGTCGCTTGTAACGACTAGGAGCGTTTGAGTTCTGGATGATTGCTTTGAATGAATGTTGCAGTGTACTTTAATCGATCGGCACAGGTTACTGTCGTTGAGATCGAGAAAAGGCGAATCGAAACAAGTTAAAGTGGTTCCTCGATTCCAGTCCAGATCGGTGGGTTATGATTGGCTAAGGAGTATTGTTGCGATCCAACCGAGGGGACCATTTGATTGGCTGTAGTTATCATCAGAGAAGTATAAGAAGAGGACAAGTTTGCTTCTCAACAACCAGGATGGACAGATTCAGCAGCATCCTAAACAAGACGTTTGGCTCCAACAAGAAGGCCACTGCCTACTGCCAGAACCTGGCACGCTTATGCGGATTCAGCGTCCGCATCCGCACCTCCAAAACAACCACCATCTACATTGTATGCTCACGTGAAGGTCTCCCTGAACCCAACCACCAAAAGACCAAGAAACGCAGCCGAAACTCGGAGCGATGCAGCTGCAACTGGCGCATTGTCTTGTACCGCCGCAACCCTAATCAGTGGGAGTTCCGCAATGGAAAGACAATGGAACACAACCACATCATCTACTCTTCAGAAGCCTTCCTTGAAGCCCAAGACAAAATGACATCTATTGCTTTGCTGCTCCAAATGCCACACCAGTCTTCATTGCCGCTCCCGTCCATATACAGCCTTGATTTACCTCTTCCAGACCAATCTGAGTCGAGTAGCCCAAGTTATAGCACTTCACCACAACGGTTAATCTTCAATGGAAGCTTACCGTTTCCTTCATACAAAGAAAGAAGCCTAAGCAGACCAACTCCATACTCACTTGACTTTCTTCTGAACTAGAAAAATTAAATGCTGCAGTGTACATTTCGTCGCATTTTTGCGTTAATTTTTAAATTCAATCCCAATTATTATAGGACCCCTTATCCAATATGATACTTATTATAACCGCCATGCGATATAATCTCTTTCAAGAGCTTAGCAGAACTAATAAAAATAACTCCAACCGAATAAAATTCCAATCAAACCACATTTTACAAACCAATCAAACTAGAATAGGACACAACTGCCAATATTTAATCCCAAATCTGCTCCACCTTCTCATACCTCTTTAGGCTGGACCGTAGCTCTCCAACTGCCTAGATCAATTAAATTCCAGTTCACAAATAGCAGCCAAACAACCAACTACACCTGTCCTGGCCATGACTTTTCCTGATCTACATTACCAACAATACGTCATAGCCTTTAAGGGGAAGTGGTTTCCCTGATGTAGAAGCTGCAATGTCTGCAGAACATTGCAGCTTAGGCCCCTGAAATCCCAACCCCACCCACAATTCCCAACGGGAATTCTCACCATCTCCTCCAGGAGTGCTTCGGCTCAGCCCTGGCTAACCTCCAGCCGTGGGCCGCTACAGCCCAAATAAAATTACTTATATTTAACCGTTTTAAAATAAATCTTTGGAGCGAGTGGCCCAGAGCCAGAAACTGGCCGAAGCAGCCCCATCAGCCTACAGTGGGAGACTGGATCAGAAATCAAATTGAAGGGGAAGCGATGTTTTCCCCACAACTTGGCCAGACCCCACCTCGGGTTGGGAAGGCCACCTTTTTAAAATCTAAATTTACATTTCGGACATTTATTTCCGATTTAAAAAACTGCTTCTTTCCCACCCCAAACCCGTGAATCGCAGCAGCCAAACCTGAGCGAAATTGCGGTGCCCACCTGATTTCCGATCCTGTCAATTCTAGAAACACAATCCCAACACTTTTGACATCGCTCACAGATTTTAAAATATAAACTTTTATTTTAAAACACATAAAATGATGCCATAATGTTGGGATCGTGTTCCGAGAATTAATGGTACCGGGAATCGGGCGGGCACCACAATTGTGCCTGCTTAGGGTTGCAGTGGATTTAACCCAATGGCTGCTTAATAATAGAGCAGCACTTCAGAATAAATCCTGCCCAGTTCCATGGAGTTGCATGCCATCCAATTTCACAAACCAGGCCCTGAATACAGCTGCCGCCAAGAGACCCATCCAACTCTTTTGAAGGTCAAACGAAAGGATACTTTAATTAAAAACATACAAAACCTCTGATCTGTAAAATCCTTTGCATCGATTTTACTTCAGTCGTTTATACCAAATGGTCTATGCTTTGGCCCATGATTTCTCACCAGATGATAAGCGGGTGCATCCAAATCTCTGAAGAATGGTGAGCCAACCCCCTCCTGGACTTCAAAGAAAACTTAGATGCTTCAAAGCTTAGGGACCCCCGGATCAGATCCAGTTCCGCCATGCAAAAGAGTGCAGACACCAACCCTACCTAGGGCTACATCATCCCACCCCTGGACAAAACCCAGATTCTGTCCGAAGTTTCTGAAAATGTGGAAGTTAATATATTTTCTATTTGAAGCTGATTTTAAATATGATCTTCCAGAATGCTGGAAAAAAGAAGATCTTTGTCCGGGGGTGGGACGACGCAGCCCTAACCCTACACAGCATCTCCCATCAGCAAAGAAATCCCACCAGCTCCAGCTTGAACTCACTAGCAGCATACGTGTTTCCCAATCCCAAACAATATCCCAGCCTTGATCACCCACGAGAACTCCATACCCCATGTGATCCAAAAACTCCTCACCTCAGAGCAAGGCAAAGGCTGGTCCAAACTATCCCAGTGGATTTGCTTTGGAATATGTAGACCCCATCCCCGGCTGGTCCGGCCTTGAGCAGCTCTGCCAGCTTAAAGGTTCTGGATAATACCTCAACACCAAAATAGAAATACAACCCTGCTTTATGACATCCCCAATCCCTCCCTGCCAAGAAATCATCCCCCGCGTCAGGATTTTGGGGTATTGACTGATTAACAGATCCAACCAATAATTGTGGGCATGCAGAAATCTGGCCCCAAGGACAGATTCACATAAAATATCAGACCACAGTAGTAATAAATTAATGGAAAAATCATATCCTGGCATTAACAAATCCCCATTATAATTAAGGTAGGGACAGGAACAGCAATTGTGTAACCACAGGGTAATAAAACCATTTTTTCGGATGTTTTGGATTGGGTCACAAAACTTTCTGGGTGGATTTCTTTACAACTTTTGGAGTAGGTCACAATTTGTGCCTCACTCCATTGTGTAGATCAAAAAGTATAAAAATGGTGGGTTTCAAATATGAAAGAAATGGTTCCGTTTTGTGGAAGGGCACAGGATTTAAAATTAAAGCAGTTCTTTAAAGATGAGCTATATGATATCATTTGTGCCAGGCACAGGAGGTAAAATCATAGCAGGCTCAGCTGGGGAATATTATTTTTTAACCTGAATTTAATAAAGCTTTATCTGCCATTATCTCACAATAATAGATTTGACCCTACCCCAGTTTGCTTTAGATAATTGGATTAAAAAACCAATCAAAATATTTATAAATATTGATTTCAGTTGCAAGGAATAGCTTGCATACTTATGCTTTGACACAGCACAAAACCACATGAGATTATGCTTGGCCCCATCACCATCCATGTATGCTGTGCTGTGACTTTAGGGGCAGGGCAAAACGTGACAGTTGCAATTGTGAGCTGCTCCCCCAAAGCACAAACCAAATCTGCATGGGTTGCAATATGACCTGAAGGTCACAGAATGTTTTATTCCCAAGTGTCAACCCCAAAACCCAATTGTTAAGGCAACACTTGGTCACCCCCCAATTGTGTCAATTTTGGTGCCTGTCCCAACCCTTATTCCAATTCATCAGTAGAGCCTGGAGATGTTGGGTGGTTGACTAGTTCTCCTCAAAAGGCCCCACACCTACAACTTAGAACATTGACTATCCTAAACTTTAACTGTATCCTAGAACAGGAGGACCATTATATGGACTTTCAACTGGATAACACCTAGAAGAGCCCACCATGGATTGGGCCACCAGGTTATCCTCTTCAAGACAAACCCCATAAACCTTTTTTACTATAGCAGCTCTGATCAGATTGGAAAAGTCATATCTGCTGACTAGCAGCCATCTGCTGGCTGGTGTCACAGTAGGTTCCACAATGCCGGGCTTATTTGGCCAAGTAGGAAATTGCAAACCCCCCAAAAACCTTTAACAAAGCTGACTGATTTGACAGATTTGGATCAAAAAGTTGATCAAAAATAGGTTACGGCTGCTCCAGTTTGCCGGTTGAATCTGATCCCCCTTGTAAGTTGACGTTGATAAATTGACGTAATTTAATGGTCACCAGATATGAACTTGTTAATCAGCATGGTTATCAGAAATTGGTCACTCAGGGGTTCTTTGCAACCTGGACTAGATGCTTGCTTGCAAATGTGGAAGGAATAGGAACCCAGAATCCAGGCGGTATTGCTTAGTCAAGTTTTGATATATGTTGAATAATTTTCACTGTTTCAACTCTTAAGAGCTGAGTCCTTTCAAAATTTACTCAATAAATCACATATTCCCTGGTCTAACTTTACTTTTGAAATGCATTCTGTAGTTGAACTGTTGTGCTACATCCCCTAAAATTTAATCCTTAGCCAGATTATTGCTGGAAGATGGGGGCCTGCTGTCAGTACTACGTTGTTGTTGTTGCCAAATGTTAATTCAATGCCTGCCAATATTTGAGCTGTTCCTACTCCTGTCAAAGCTGAAACTCATGTGCTATCTATATGTCCTGGATTTTATGCTAAAGACACTCTGATTCTCTCACATGCCATTTACCTAGGGCTTTTCTGGTTTGGGTTAATTTTTTACTTAGCCCTAGTATCTCATTTGGAAATTTTAAAAAACGGTATTTAAAGCTGTGTTGGTGGTTAATCATTAACTCTATGTGGATTTGGTGGGTGATTCCCCACCACATGGAGACAGCTTCTTATTATCCCATGATTTCTGTTGCAGCTGGCTAGCCCTGGGGAGGGGCCCAGGAAGATGCTTGCCTCTGCTGTATTGATGGATATACAGTAAATCTCCCAGCTGTTGAGATGGCCCATCAGATTCAGGTCAAAGAGAAACAAATCCCACAGAGGATGAAGTATAACACCCCGCCCATATCTAAGCAGAATCTGCATTGTTGTGGGGTTGATGAGTGCACTATATCAAATTTACAGCCTCTGTATCAGACCCACAGCACATTGTATCTGTGGGGTAGCTGGGATCTCCAAGCCCAAACCAACCATACCAGTTACCCAGCCTTCTACTCCACTCACTATACCTTGAGCTGGATCACTGACAGCCCACACAGTAACACAGAGCTTACTCACTTGAACCCGAGCTATACCAAACCAGATCCCAGCCCATAACCCCAGAACATGAACAGCGTCAAGTCAGTGTTACCTCATTCTTCAAGATAAGTATGTGCAGCCTGAAGCAGATACTTGGTACATGTGTCCTTGCTGAGTGCTCTGGGGGGAAAGATTGCTAGAAGTTGCACTGTTTCTGTACAGCAATGAAGATACCCGGGACGTGGCAGATTGGATGGGCTATACTGGCTGGGTAGGCATGGACAGGTAGTATGGCCACATAAAAGCGGTCTTTGGTATTCAAAGAGTGTAAAGGTTCAAAAGTACACATAAGGGTTGAATATTGGCTGCCATTCCTTATCTTCCGGGATAGAGAGCTTGAAATACCCCAACCAACAGGCAAGCTCCCCCAGTGAAGAGGGCCAAGGTCACAGGTGCCCAAGAGGGTGGACCAATATAAATCATATGGCAATGATAATGAAGAGGCTGGTTGCACATCCAGAAAAGATACAGATGTGGTAGCATAACCCCAGAGCCGGGCTGCCTACCCGTGGAGAGCTGGGAGAATCAATCCCAAGCTTGTAAAGTTGCTAGAAAAGCTTAAACAGTTACCCCATCCAGAACAGTGAGTTAAAAAAAGGCTGCCAAGTTTTCTCTTGCATACCCACCTGAATACTGCAAAGATGCACCTAGTGCAGGTAGGCATAAGAAGTGTGAGGGTGTGTTTGAAACTGGATATGACCCTCATATGAGTTAGGGGGCAACACGGACAAGGAAATCCTGAGCTGTACTGCACTGTACAGAGGAAGGATGCATCAAAGAAGGTTGCCCATACTAACCCGGGTATCAATACCCATCTTCATATGATCAGATGCCACTACACAGCGTCCCACAAAGGCTGGGTGGCCTACCCTAACACAAAATGAGCATATCCATTGATATCATTAATTTATTGCTGGTTACAAGAAGGCAGCAGGTATTTTTTCTTTGTCCAAGTTTATCTGATGGTTTTTACCGGGTCTATAGAAATACCAGGCAATTCAACCTTATCAAGAAGCTAGAACAGCTATTGGCCAGGCTATAAAAGAACCCAGCTCAACAGTCTGCCAGCATATTGTGTGAAATCTCCCCCCTGAACCAAAAATTTTCCAGACTGTGCTGATTTCAAGGGTTGGGATTGACACCTGGATATCCTATCTCTACCTGGCTGCTTGAGGGCCTTGCTTGGCATGTAAAGGCTTGGGGTGTTTCCCTATAGTCAAAATATGCCAATGTACATCAAGACTAAAGGTAGATAATACACAGCATATGCTGCATGTAGTACCAACAAAGATTTTTGCTTACTCTACCTCTCCAAAATTTGTTGGCTATGGGGAAAGAGCACTTTAGGGGATCTGATTATGCATCAGCGCATACCACCACATGTTCTATCATGGCACTCCCAAGTCCAAAGGGTATTTGTGACACTGTATGATTAAAGGTGCTCACAACAGTGGCGCGCTTCTGAACCTCCTCCAGAATTTGAAGGATCTTCCCAGAAAACCCAGCAGCGTCCTCACCATTGTCATTGTTTTAGATAGCTCTGGCTCCACAAAGTAGCAGATGTCAAAGGTAGGCTCCCCATGGTCAACCCTAGCCTCCTGGTTGAGGAAAGATGGTTGGTTAAAGATCCCATATTTCCCTTATCTCTCCCAACGTACTTGCCTCTCTTGACCCTAACCAAAGAACTCTTTGGGTGGCTCAGCAAGTGTTTAATAGTGGTGCTCCAGATAGACCTGGGCCCTAGTTGCTTTCCTACCTGCGGGGTCATACAATCTCCTGGATGAGATGGTGGGCAAGTTTAATACTGACCCAGATCCTTTGTCAGTAGAAATAGAGCTCCTACTCTGATCAAATGAGCTCAGCACCTTTCCTATCCAAAGTCTTCTGTTTTTGGATCTTTATTGTATTTGTTCTAATTTAAGATGTTTCTATAAGTTGATTGGGGTTTGAATATAAAAACGGGTATCAAATCTCAATAATCTAAACAAGCTGCAGATATTTTTGATTTGCTCTCTTTGCAAGTGACCAGAGCTGAGTTAAAAGGTTCAACCAGAACAAATAAAAATAGATATCAACCATGTATAAGGGTGATAAGGAGCGCCTTTTGAGGAAGCTTCAAATATGGAATTAGTAAAGAAGAGAAGTATCTTTTATTGGATAATATTTTAGACTTATATAGATTTGACTGTGGTGGAGATTTAGTTGGATTGAACCTAGGGGTTGGTCATATGCAGGATGGGTTTGAGCCACTGGATACTTGGACAGTCATGTGATATTGCTTGGTTGCCATTATTAGTATGTCAAACTATATATTGGAAGGGCACCAAATTGGGAAATGGCTGGATGTTAAGTAAGTTGGCAGTAGCCAGAATGCTTGTAAATCCAGATCCTTGACACACCCCTCTTAAGGGGTTACTCTGTTACATCAGGAGGATGCTTTGTCTTAACGGCTGCCGCCTGATGTTCCTGGAGTTGTTTGCTAGTTGGTACCAGTCTGGTCAAGTGTTCTCCTTTGCTAAGGCAGAGATGGGTTCTGTGGTATTTCTTGACAATAGGGGGTTTGGCACCTTGGAATTTCACTTGATAGGTATTTTGGTCTGGTCTGTACTTGATGATTCTTCCTGGTCCTCTATGTACTGAGCCTAGCTTCTTTCTGTTTCCAGCTAGGACCCAGACGGGGGAGTTGATGGGAAGTGGTTCATTTGTGGAGGTAACCTTTTGTGTTTTGAGCCTTTTTATTTCTGCTATTTTAGCTTTGAGGCGTATGTGTTGTAGATTTGGTACTTGTTCTACTGTGGGGGTTTTCCCCAGGGAATTTTTACATATGGCTGCTTGTTGTGGGTAAATATTTTCTGGTTTGTATCTGTATGTTAGTTCAAAAGGTGAGTAGCCTGTCCCTTGATTGGTGCGGACTCAGGATACTAGTAATGCATGTTTCACGTATAATGGCCATGTGTCTTTGGCTTTGCCATCCATTATTTTCTCTAGGGTCCTGATAAGGCTGCCATTGAGGCGTTCCACTCTGCTGTTGGCCTGTGGCCTGTATGGAGAGGTAGTGGAATGTTTAATGTTTTTGGATTTTAAGTTGTTGTTTACTAAGTGATCTAATAAATTGGTTGCTCCATCAGTTATGATGTAGTCTGGGGTGCTGTAGTTGTCTAAGATTGCTTTGTTAATGAATTGGTTTATGGTTTCTGCTTTGTGGTCCTTTTTTTCCCAGAAGATGGGCTAGTGTGTGGCAAAGTCAATGGTTACAATTAGGAAACATTGGTTTGTCTTTGTTTCTGGGAAGGGGCCCACTAATTTGAGTCCCAAAACCTTGTTTGGTTCAGGGTCAGGTACTGGTTTAATTGTTAGCTGGGGAGCCTTTGTGCTGGTGTATTTCTTGCACACTTTGCACTTTTTCAGAACATCAATTATATCTTGTTTAAGATTGGGCCACCATACTATCTCTTTTAAAGTATGGTGTAGATTGTTAGCCTTTGTATGTCCTAGTATACGGGGATGCCTTAATATGGGTAAAACTATTTTTGCAAGTGGGATGTAGGGAACATGTTTGTCATTAATGATTTAGTATAAAGTGCCATTTGATATATGGAAACACTTTTTGTTTCTAACTAATGTATTGTGGGTTAGCTGATGTGTTGAGGGGTCTTTTCCTTAGGGTTTATACTCAGTATTATATAGGATTGGCCAGTCTGGGTCCAGGCGGTCAGGATAATCCTCTCTTGGCTGACATTCTTAGAGAGAGCATAAGCTGTGACCAGCTCTGCCATCCTTTTGTACTGTATTTCCAGGTTAAACTTCTCAAGCAGGGACATCCATTTGGCTTGTTGGCGTGCAAGTGTGCTCTGAGTTTTGAAGTAGATTAAGGATTTATGGTCAGTTAGTACTTAAACGTTTAAATGTCCTTTTAGATAGCATCGTCATTTCTTGAATGTGTGGTATATTTATAACAATTCCTTTTTGTGTATGGGGTACCCTTTCTCAGTGTTGGTTATTTTTCTACTTTTGTAACATACTGGCAGAAATTCTTTCTGCCCTGGCTGGTGGATGTGTAGGACTGCACCAATGGTGGTGTTTCTGGCATCTGACTTAAGCTTGTAGCACATGTTGTTATTTGGGTATACAAGATTGGTGCTTCAATAAAAGCTTGTTTTAATAGTTGGAAATTCTTGTCACATTCTGGTGTCCAGATGAATTTCTTTTGGTGTTACCTTTGGTTAGGTCATTGATTGATGCAGTTAGTTCCCCACAGTCTTTGATGTATTTCCTTAGGTAAGCTACCATTCCAAGAAAGCATCTAACTTTTTAATGGAGGTGGGGTATTGCATGTTATTTATAGCTTTTATTTTGTCAGGTTTTGCTTTGATGCCACTGTCAGAGACAATGTGGCCCAAGAACAGGAGTTTATTTTCTATAAATTGGCACTTACTTGGTTTTGCATAAGGTTTGTGCTTTGCAAGTTACTTGAGTTTTTTGCGGAAATGCGTGAGATGTTCCTCTTTTGTTTTGAGGATATGATGATAATGTTGAGGTAGCATAATGTACTTGAGAGGCCATTTAGCGCTTGGTTCATCATAGTGACAAGCGTTGCAGGAGCAGTAGTCATCCCAAAGTTCATTTATTCAGGTTGCACAGACATTTCTGACTGGTACAACAAGCCCATAGGGCCAAAAAAGGATGATCAATCAAAAAAAGGGGGGGAATGGTCTAAGGGGGAGGGTCCAAGGAAACTGGAGGGCCCAAAGAAAAACTTTGGGGGGAGGGGAGTGCAGGGGTGAGGGGCTGGTGGAATGTTTCTGGGAGGACAAAGACCGCCTGATTCTGGACCAGAAAGAGGACCAGGCCAGGGAGTGAGGACCATTTGTCCACAAGCTCCCGGCACATTGTGCTAGATTGATTACCATAGAAGACCTGGCTCATGATCCACCCAAGTTTGTGTGCTATAAGGGAGTTAAGGGCAAATGCCAGGTGAGGCATGGAGGTAAAGGACTTGATGACAGCAGAGTGGATCACCCACAACGCGGTGTGGAATACAGCTTCACAAAAGGACTCAGGAATTCTGGAAGGGGCATCAATGAAGAACCATTCTACAACTGAACCCTCCATGGGTGTGGAGTACGGGCGGGCAGGCCTGAGGATTACACATGCATCTTGGCAGATTCTTCTTGTCAAAACCGCAGGCTCAACCTGCCAGCAAGGTTCCAACCAAGCGGGTTTGTGACCCGCAATCCAATTACCCGGCCACTCGGAGCCAGACCCGCAAGTCAACTCGGATACCAAATCAATTAACATGAAAAAATGATGATCCCTTACAATGGATACCTTGATTTGGCACTTGACTCATTAGCAGAATCAAGCCACCCCCTCTTCCATCCAGCTGTGTGATCACCAATCATGTTCCTTCTATCCATCAATTCACAATAGCTATATAATCACTATCTCACAATAAAGATTATTATCAATCCTCTAAATATTTTCCCCTTGTAACTCTGCTAAATCAGCACAGTTATGACATTGGTAGCACAGGTAAGTTCTCCATCCTACCTTATCTTGAAAAATTCTGCCTGTTGCCTGCACACGCTGCGGCCAACAAATTTTCAACAGAATTATGTCTGGCCTCCCGCCCAACTGGACTCTGCATACTCCTGGTACCGCTATACCTGATGGTTTTGTCCTCTACCAAAACACAGTGATCCCGCTACCCGCCTTCAACACCATGTCTGCACAAGGTTTCTTTCAGGCACCTTCCTTGATGCTGCGACCAGCTGAAAAAACCATCATGTCCGCCTATGTAGCACAAAGACTTTGCAGTGCCGCCTTGGAACCCTTTGCGGAGGCCAACAACGACAATGCTGCCGCATGGATTCAGTCCGCCCAAAGCAAGTTGGCTCAGATGGAGTGCCCACAGCGTTTTTGGATTGCAGAGATTTCCATTTGTCTGACCCATGACGCTGGCACTTGGTGCAACAAGTGGCACAAAGAGCACACTGACAAGAACTGGGACACTTTCAAACAGGACTTCTTGGTGAGATTTGTGCTTAAGGGTACAGTACTCATGATCATACGCCAAGTAAAGAACCTAACCCAGACAGGCACCGTTAAAGAACTCACCCGCGCCTACGAGGAACTCTGTCTCTGCGCCCCATCCAACACGGCCTTTGATACTCCAGCAACACACCTCATGTACTACAACGCTCTCAAGTTGCACGTAATGAGACATGTGAACCTGGACCAAGTTATCAACCTACAAAGCCTGTACTGTGAAGCGGAAAAAGCGGAACAAACCTCCAACACTCTGCACAAGGAACAGACAGGAAAACAGGAGAGACCCAAGGTCTCACATTCAGGTGGGCGCTCCTTACAACCACCTCCTGGAGGTAATGGTAACAACAACAACCACAAACCCACGGGATTGAATGGGAATGGAAATAATGGCCAATTAAATCATACCCATTTCCATGACACTGCCACCCAAGGCAACCAAGATGAGGGAAAAGCCCAGGGAGAGCACTAAGCGAGCCAAGCTCTCCCCACGCAACTCCTGACTTGCCCAATAATGAATACCAACCCAAGGACGTGGACCAATGCCCAATGATCCAAGTGCCCTCAGAAGACCCAGTTCTATACACCATCTCCAGACATCCCAATAAAATGATGTCTTACCCTTTCCGCTTTTGCAGTTACACAGGCTCAGCTCTCTTGGACTTGGACGCAGATTGAACCTTATTCAACAGCAGCTAAGTGGATAAATTCAAGCTGGCCACTAATCCTTTGCGGATTAAAAACGTGGTCCTGGCTGATGAACATCACATTGCCGTGACAAAAGAAACTGCTCCCTTCTCCGTCATGCTTGAGAACCTCCACTCCACCATCCAAGGTCCCATCATTGACTTTCCTAAGTTTGACATTGTACTGGGACTAGACTGGCTACAGAAAAACAACCCCCACATGGACTGGGCAACCTCAGTGTTGACCATCAAGCGTGAAGGTGTCAACCACCAAATCTACCCAGACTCTGTAGACCAACTCCTACAAGACCACATCTTTGTACGCATCACAGAGACCTCAGATGAGAACAAAAAACTGAAAGCTATTAACTGGGACTCCTGCCAGTATGAAATCATACACTTCAAGGATCACCAGGATACCTTCACGCCTCAGGACCGCAACATTGTGGCCCACCATTTAGAAATCTTCAAGGAAGCGCTACCCAGGCTGCCCCCTGAAAAGCATATTCAGCACTCCATCCAACTCAAGGGGGATGTACCCAAGGTACGCCCCATTTACAGGCTGACCCCAAACAAGGACAACACCCTGCGCGCCTATCTCAAGAAAGCACTGGAAAAAGGACTTATCCACCCCTCACAGTCTCCCTTTGGGGCCGCCGTATTCTTTGTGGCCAAGAAGGACGGTACCTTACGCCTGGTCACAGACTACCGCGCCTTGAACAAAGTCACCATCAATAATTGTTACCCATTACCACTAATTGACAATCTCTTTGATGCCTTGGGAGGAGCCTCTGTCTTCTCCAAGATTGACCTAACTGAAAGCTACAACCAGATCTGCATCAAGGAGGAAGACATCCCCAAGACAGCCTTCTGCACCAAGTACGGTTCCTACAAATGTGTGGTACTCAACTTTGGCATGACCAATGCCCCGTCCACCTTTTTAACCTTCATGAACAAAGTGTTTGCACCACACATAGGCAGACACGCCCTCATGTACCTGGACAATATCATTGTCTACAGCCCCTTGGTAGAACAGCATCACAAGGACCTGGAGGAAGTCTTTGCAACCCTGGCACAACACAAACTTCTGGCCAAGCCCTCTAAATGCCAGTTCTTCTGGGACCAACTACCCTTCTTGGGACACATAGTCTCAAAGGACGGCATCAAACCCAACAGTCAGAAGATACAAGCCATCTGCAAGATGCCACCCCCCAAGGACAAGTCAGAACTACACACCTTCTTGGGAATGGTGGCCTATGTACAACGCTTCATACCCAACTGTGGCGTCTTGACCGCCCCCTTGTCTGCCATAACAGGCGCCAAGTCCAAGTTTGTATGGACCCCCCAACATGACCTCTGTTTTAGACGCCTCAAGAAAAAACTCACGACAGCTCAAATCTTACAATACCCCAAACGGGATGAAGAATATCATATGGAAACTGACGCTTAAGATGCATCCATTGGGGGAGTTCTGCAAATTAAGAATAGCAACAGTGACTTCCTGCCTGTAGCCTACAAGTTGCGCAAGCTGACAGATGACAAGTGTAGATACCCTATCCACGACAAAGAACTACTGGCCATTATACACTGACTAGTCAAATGGCGCTGTTACCTGGAACAACAGGAAGAATTCACAGCATTAACCAATCATAAAGCACTCATCTATTTCAAGACACAGGCAAAATTTTCATGCCGCCAAGCGCGGTGGATGAAAATCTTAGAAAGGTTTAACATGCTCATCCAATATAAGCCTGGGGCTGAACTTGCCATGGCAGACGCCCTGTCCCGCCTGTATGTCCGCGCTTCTAGGGGAGAGAATGGGCTCAACCCAGACTGGCCTCTCTTAGTGTTACATACAAAAGACAAAGGGCTCCCCGCAGGTACAACCAATATCACCAAGGAAACAGTCATCAAGAATGAACACCTCTTTGCTGACATATACAGGACTCTTCACAGAAAGATGTCGGATGGCACAACCATTCCCACACATCAACAAGTCAATACCATTCTTTGCTACCACAGAGATCTTGGATATACTAAGAGTCAAAATCTATATGAATCCCTAAAGCATAAAGCCTGGTGGTCAACCTTATACTGCAATTTCCAGGAAGTGCTAGAACAGTGTGAGGTCTGCAAAAAGTTTGCCAGAAGCAAAACACCGCCTAAGTTTGTACTCCCCATTCAAACCTAACTACCGTTCAAGGTATGGGCGCTGGACATTGTGGGCCCCATTCCAGGAAAGCACAATAACAAAAAATACATCATCACAGCCATCAATTTTGCAACAAGGTGGCCATTAGCCCAAGCGGTGAAATTGCACACCGGTAACAATGTCCAACAATTCATTGGCAAGGAAATAATCAGTAAGTTTGGAAAGCCAGAACTCCTGATAACCAATTGGGGCAAAGAATTGACCTCTGAAAACACCAACGTGTACCTCGCCAAAAATGGGGTCAAACACACTGTCACAACACCGTACCATCCACAGGCCAATGGACGCGTAGAACAGCTTAATGGTAGCCTTGTGCAAGCCCTAGTCAAACTCACCGCCAGGAGACCTGAAGACTGGTATAAGAAGCTACCAACTGCATTACTTGTGTGCCAAACCCAAGTGAACAGATCCACAGGGAAAAGCCTGTTTAAACTGGTATACAGCACACAGCCTAATATCATTCAAGCATTGACAGGACCCAAACTGGAAATCCCTAGTCAAGTACCCCTTGCTCAGATCCCCAAGTAATAGAGGCCAACAGAAAACAAGCAGCCAAAGAAAAGGAACACTTACAAAAGACCTTTGTTCCCATCTGCCAGAGACATGAAGCCAGGAACAAAGTCTGGGTCATGAATGTTGACAAAAGCAAACTACAACCCAAAAAAGTAGGGCCAGCAATCATTCCAAAGGTAAATGACAATAACACTTACCTTGTGCAAGGGCTTGCAAAATGCAAGCAAGACAAGACGCTACATCACGGCTGCCTACGACCTTGCAAAGCAAGACAGAAGCAACAAGAAACTTCCCTGCCTGCCACCAAACAACAACTGGTTCAATATGGTACCTGGGCTCCTGACGACCTCCCCAACAACCTGCCTCCTGAGGAGGCTGGCTTTCAGCCGGGGTGTGTGTGTCAAAACTGCAGGGTCAACCCGCCAGCAAGGTTCCAACCAAGCGGGTTTGTGACCCGCAATCCAATTACCTGGCCACTTGGAGCCAGACCCGCAAGTCAACTCGGATACCAAATCAATTAACATGAAAAAATGATGATCCCTTACAATGGATACCTTGTTTTGGCGCCTGACTCATTACCAGGATCAGGCCACCCCCTCTTCCATCCAGCCGTGTGATAACCAATTATGTTCCTTCTATCCATCAATTCACAATAGCTATATAATCACTATCTCACAATAAAGATTATTATCAATCCTCTAAATATTTTTTCCCTTGTAACTCTGCTAAAACAGCACAGTTACAAAATTCTGCTATGGGGGCACTAAAAGAACCTGTGTTTCATGGTTTTGGGGGCCCACATCTGTTGCAGGTGGGGTTTGGGCAGTTGCCTTGGTCAGCCGTGTGGTACACTCTTTGGAGGACCTTCCATGTGTTTGTGCGCATTTTCAGATTGATCATATCCTTGTGGCAGTACCGCCAGAAAAGGTCTACCTTGAGACTGGTGTTGTTGTGAGGGAGTATCTCCAATATTTCTGGCACCACCACTGGCCTTGGGGGTTCTGAGATGGGTGCCCCAGGGTGAGCCGGGAGGCCCATGAAGATTGGGCGCCATACCAGGCCTGCCCTACCTCTATGGGCGGCTAAAGCTCTGAATGAGCTGATACTCCAATACTCCTTGAACTCAGATAGCATGGCTTTCCGGAATGGGTCCATCCCTTGTAGCCCTCTTTCTGTTGTGACCCTTGATAGCAAGTTGTTGAGAGTGTGTTGCTTGTGAGCCAGGTTCAGGCCCAGAGCCCTGACCCATTGTGTCCTGTATGTGTTGGTCCAGTGGGATTATTTCACATGGCTGGAGAGTACCATGGACATGGTGCAACCAAAAATCCTTGCTGAGGTCTGCCTTCATTGCACAAGCCCAGCCCACCTCTGAGCTCGTTGCCAATAGCTTTGTAGTGACAATTGGCTGAGTTCCAGGTCGCCAAAGTGTGTGTTGCACAATCTTGTTGAGACTACAAAAAGAATTGTGAGGAGAGGGGGAAGAATGTGCAGTTTACCAGACTTTTGAGTATCCAAGTATATTTAATAGTTGGATCCTGCTAATCTGAGTCACCAGGCTGCACTTCCAGGAGGACATGGAGTGTGAAATTGCACTAAGGATGTTTGATTCCATCACCTGTGTGTCAAAACCCCCCACCTTGACCCATGCGCCCAGGTGGCGTACTGGGTCACTGGTCGGCTTTATGGCTAGAGGGGGTTTGAATCCTGGGTTGCCCAAGACAATGGCCTTTGATTTATTGGTGTTCACTTTGGCCTGTGAGAATTCTGAGTAGTCCTTGAGTGCCCTTGTAAAAATGGACACATCTTTTTTGGAGGACAGGCCTACAACACAATTGTCTGCAAATGCTTTGATTGTGAAAGGTTCCTGTCCGTGTGCCCGCAGGCCCAATAGTTTACAGCTGAGGTGTCTGATCCATGGATCAATTGCCAAGTTGTAGAGGAGAGGGCTAAGGGGGTCACCCTGTCAGAGGACGTGGGACAAGAAGATCTCCTCTGTTTCCCCATGGGCTGTTGCCACTTGTATGGACAAGTCCCTAAGGAGGGATTTAAGCCATGATCTAAAATTTCCTGGGACTGAGTGAGCAGACAGGCAAGCATCAAGGTATGGCCATGAAACCCTGTCATATGCTTTTTCCTGATCTAGGAAGATAGCAACACCGTTCTGTGTTTTATCCCACAGTATATTGATGACAGTGTTCACATTGTTGAAGATATTGCGGCCCAGAGTAAACCTGTGTTGGTTAGGGTGCGTGGCCCGAGGTATTAACCTGCACATACTAGCCACCAGGATTTTGCTTAACAGCTTTTGGTCAGTGTTTAGGAGCGTGATAGGTTGCCAGTTCTTTAGTTCAGCCCATGATCCCTTCTTGTGGAGTAGGACTTTCAGGCAATTGCCGCCCCCTGGGATGGTGGACCCATTCCTCAGGGCCGTGTTAAATACCTCAAGGAGAATTGTCTTGAATAATGTCAAGTGGTGTTGGTAGAACTCATACAGGAGCCCATCCGGTCCTGGGGCTTTCAATTTTGGTGACAATTGGATGGCATCCTCCAGTTTTTACATCATTATTGGTTGGTCAAGATCTATCATTTTGGGAGTTGCTGGAACATCCTCCAGCCATTTCCCAAGGGCTGTAGGTTTTGGTTCTCCCTCCAATGCATACAGGTTACTGTAAAAGATGTGGGTAGCGGCCAATACCTCCTCCCTTGAAGAGTGTGTTGTGCCTTTCACAATCACCTCCAATAGTGTTTTCTGTGCAACCATTTTCTTGTACATGGAGACAAAGGCTTTGGTGGGCTGTTTGCCCTTGATTGCCAATGAAGTTGCAGCCTGGAGGTGGGCCAGATTTGAGCAGCTATGCTCAATCCTGGCCAACTTTTCTTGGGCCGCTTTCCAGGCGGCTGTCCAGCCCACGTTTTTCTGTTTTGGCATATTTGCCTCAAGGTGTCTAATTGTATTAGTTATACGGCGTTTGTAGGCTCTCTTAGCTGTCATGAGTCAGGAAGATTGCTTCCAAATCTGTTCCTTAAAATTTGCTTTAATGGCGGCCCATAGGTCTTCCCGCCCGTGTTTTTTTTGTTGATCTCATGGTCTCAACTATTGATCTGTCAATACATTGTTGGTTTGAATTGTTTGGGAGCATTTAGGATTGTTGCATGGCGCCTGCCATCTGATCCTCAAGTTTAATTGTGGCGTAAAGGAGTCTGTGATCAAACCCTAGGACCTCTGCAGGCAATTGAGGAAAAAGCACGGCCTCTAGGCTCGGTGAGAGGAATATATAAACAATGCGGGATGCAGAGAATTCTATTGTTTCCACAGGATTGATTTGTGTCATTATGGCAGGATAGCCAGCTTCAAAGTTTGCAACATCAATAAGCCCCAGGCCTTTTTGCTAGTCTGCAAACCAACTAGCGTGGTCCAGAAGGGGTGCTGGTGGGGCTTTGTCCTCTGGAAGCAGCCACAAATTGAAGTCTCCTACAAAAACAGTATCTAGAGGGAAATCAACTTCCATGAGCTGGGCAAAAAAGGATGCTTTGTCTATGTTGGCCAACAGGCCGTAAATAACTGAAAAAATTAACTTTACACTTACGTTATCAATATCCGCCACTAGAATTCTGCCATCTAGGAATGTTAGTTTGTTAGTTGTTTTGATTGATGATCCCCTTCTGATCCATATGCAACATTTTGTGGACCAAATGGTGGTGTGGGGTAACATGAGCCGCTGGAAACTTGACCTGGCCTCAGTGCTGCAGTTGACTTCAGTCAAGCCAATCAGGTCTGCCCTGAGGGAAAGCAGGATATTTCTCTTTTTGCCTGGGACTGTGGGCATGACTACCTGCAATGTTAAGAGTCCCTATTTTGATTGTGGTTCCAGTAGCCACTATGCCAATGTGGCCCCACTGGCGGTGGGACCACTATTGCCATTGGCTGTGGAGTCTTTTGGTTTTTTATTAACCTTGGACTTGATAGGCTCTCCCACTGTGTATGGGGTTGGCTTATTTACTGCAGCAAGTTTGGATTGGGCCTTGTGTCTAGGTCTACCTCCCTCATTAGCAGAAGGTAGTTGAATCTGTGCGGAAAAGGCATGTTCTTGTGCAAGTGGCACATTCTCTTGGGCCTCTGCAGACAGGGAATCAGCCAATAAAACTTGGGCTGGGTTTTCCAGGGGTTCCTGTTCCATCTGGGCCAGGTTTTCCATTGGCCCATCTATTTCAGTGACACTGATAGACTGGGTTTCTTGCACATGCATCTGGGTGGTTTGAGGTGTCTCTGCATGGGCAGCCTCAGGCCCATTATTGGGTGGGACTGAGGCGAGGTTTGTGCCTTTTCATGAGCTTTTTTTGGTGCAACATGATTGGTTTGACCACCTCATACTCAGCCATGGTGACCCAGGCTTAGGCTACAAGAGCATTGGTCTGAGTACCTGTTGGCTCAGTGTGCTGGGGCTCCTTGGGGGTGTCTTGTTCTGCGGCCTGGACTCCTGCTATGGTTGTAGAACAGAGGCCTCTCTGTGGCCAAGAGCAGAGCAAAGTGCGCAGATGGGTGGGGTTTGTTCTGGGAAGACCTTGAACTTGCCACTCAACGTACCTTCACTCTTCTGTATGGTAGCGCAGCGTGGAATGGACAAGATTCTGCTATTCTCATGTGGTTTGATCATAGCCATTGCCTTTGCTGTGGTCAGGTGTCCCATATAAGGGTTCTTTAGCAGTTCAAACTTCACAATTTCCCCATACTTGGACAGTCCTTCCTTAAGCTGGGTCTCCACCTTCTCTCTAGGCATGTCCAAAGGCAGGGCCTCAAAAGACATGAAGAGTGTGGTGTCCTGTTTGAATCTGGTGCAGGTAGTGGGAAGGACTATTTGGGTCTTCTTCCCCTTGGGATCAGTAACCTCAAGGGTAAAGATCTCTTCCGCAGCTTGATCTGCATCCTCCTTGCAGAGGAAGCCCAGGTCAAAGAAGTCCATGAGAGGACTCTGGTTAAGGGACAGTGCCTTTGGATAAGCTGTGGTTATAGCCTTGGCTGCCTCCTGGAACTTGGTGGGGTTGCCTCTGAAGTTGACACTGATCCCACGGGGAACCAAGGACTTGGGAAGGGCTCTGATGATGTCCTGGAACCACCATTCTGAAGTAATAAACTTGAGCCACCCTTCAGATGGCACAAAGGGTCCCTTCTTTGTGGTTCTGCCAAATTATACCAGTTGGTCCTTGACAGGGCGCTTTTGACCCTGGACCACCTTGGCCCAGGATCTGGTGTTGTTGTTGTTCATACCTTTCTTTTAATAAAAGCCTTTTTTTAAACTCAGACTCTTATGAGCTTATCACTTTCTTTAAATTCTCAATTCCAAAAAGTGGGATTGAGCTGATCAAGAAGGGTGACATCCCAAAGTTCATTACCCTACACTCAAAGGATCCAAATTGTGTACAGAACACAGTTTTTGGTATGTCCTTTTCTTTTACTTCAACCTGGTTGTAGCCTGAGGTGAGGTCAATTTTGGAGAAAAATTTAGCTCCTAAGAGTCTTGCAAACAGATCCTCTATAAGTGGAAGAGGTTATTTATTCTTTACTGTGCTTGCATTTGATGCTCTGTAGTCAGTTACTAGACAGAGGGTGCCTTCCTTATCTTTATGAAGAACACTGCTGCCCCCCACAGGGATTCAGACAGGTGAATGAATCTTTTTGCTAGATTGTCCTCAATATGGGTTTTGAGGGTTTGGGTCTCAATGGGAGAGAGTCTGTAGAGGGGTGCAGGTTTGGGCATGGCTTTGCATAAGTCAATGCTATGTTTGATCTCTCATTTGGGTGGTAATTCTATGAGTTCATCCTTGAATACATGAGCATATTTGTTTAGGAGTGCCACAAGTTCTGGGCATTGGATTTTGGTTGTTTGCATATTATTGAATTTGGTGTACCTCATTATGTGGAGGGTACTATCTTTGGTTAGATGTTCTGAGTTGTCATGGTCTATGACCTGGACAAATACTGTGTCTCTTAGAATGAGGTCATTGGTTTCTTTGAGGATATTAAAATTGACTCTGTTGTGTTTGATGGTCATGGTTTTTGTTTTTCAACATACGCTGGGATTCACTCTGGTGAACCAGTCTATGCCTGCTACAATTTTGTAGTTTATGTTGTTCATGACAAGTCCTTTGATAGACGTTTGTATGCCTTGGAGGTCAATTCTGAAGGGAGTTATTTTGCCTTTGAGTAGAACCTTTGATTTATCTGCCATTCTGGAGTATTTGAAGTTGGATTTGACAACTGGTGTTTTATACTTGGTTACAAATGGTTTGCTAACCATAGTGTGTTGTGCACCAGATTCAAATAGGATTTTATGTGTATGTGATTTATAAGTACATGGTTAGACAAGAAGCTGTGAGCAATCTTTAATTTTTATGTTCATAAAAATGGAGGATTGCGGGACACGGGGGATGTGAGTAGCAAAGTTTGTGCCTTGGTACAGTTTCTTGTCAAGTTGGGGGGAGACAGGGGCACTTAAGCCTGTTCCTTCTTTTCTTTTCCCTGTTCCTCTGTTTTGAGACTTTTGAGATCAGAGAATGTGGGGTCAGATTCATAGCAGGTTGCTATTTCAGCATTGTTTACTTTGGCAGTGTCCTCTTTCTTGGGACAGGAGAAGTTTGCGCTTTGGCTGCAATTGCCATTGTTGCAATTAGGGTTGCCGTTGCTATGATTGGTGTTTTGGCGTTTTTTGCCATTGGACTTTTCTCTGTTATTGCTGTTTGAGGAGTGATTGCCGTTGCGTGCAGCATATTCCATGTTTGCGCGCTTTTACGCAAGCTTGGCTTCTGCAATAAGCGCGGGCATGGAGGTGTTAGCCTCTGGGCGGATGAGGGCAGCAAAAGAGAGTTTCATTCTATTGATGAATGAGGCTCTAGTGTGTAAATTGTCAGCTTGTGCTGGGTTTTGGATTTTGTGATGCATTTCCTCAAACTCATTGGCGTAGGCCATGATAGTGGTCTTTTGAGGAAGATTGCTGAGCTGTATTGCAATGTCTTGGAGGGATTTGGTGACGCAGAAATTGTGCTTGATGTCCACTTTGAACTCTTCCCAGTTTTCAAGCTGGTCATTAGTTTGTGAGCTGACCCAAGTAGCAAACCAGTTAGCTGCAGCCTTGTACAGGCGCTTGCTGGCTTCTTAGACCCATTTTTTGTGGGGAATGCAGCTGGCACAGAGATTGGCAGCTGAGTGGTCTAGCCAGTTGATGAAGTTTTCTTTGTTTTTACCAAAGAATTTGTTGACACCAATGTATTTGGTGTTGATAACTTCACCTGTGATAGGTGGTTGTGCGTTTGTTTGTGGTTGAAGAGAGCAACGGTATTGAATTATCTTGACACATGCTTTGGGAATGACCAGTCCTTCAAATACAGTGCATCCACTAGGTATATCTTTGTCAATTTTGTGAGTGAAAGTACGTTTTCCAGGTCTCTGGGATGTGGGCTGGTTGAGTACATGAGCAAAGTTGGGCAGGTTTTGGTCAGTAATTTTCTCTTTCATGGGTGTGGTCAAAAAACTGTAGCTGCTAGCAGTGATTAGGAACGCCTTCTGGGGAAGCTTCAAATATGGAATTAGGAAAGAAGAGAAGTATCTTTTATTGGATAATATTTTAGACTTATATAGATTTGGCTGTGGCAGAGATTTAATTGGATTGAACCTAGGGGTTGGTCATGTGCAGGATGGGTTCAAGCCGCTGGATACTTGGACAGTCATGTGATATTGCTTGGTTGTCATTCTTGGTATGTTGAACTGTATATTGGAAGGGCACCAAATCAGGCAATGGCTGGATGTTAAGTAAGTTGGCGGTAGCCAGAATGCTTGTACATTCAGACCCCCAAAAGAATGAAAAAATAATGATGGTGACTTCCTGCCTGTGGCCTATGAATCACGCAAATTGACAGATTGCAAGTGTCAATACCATATACATGACAAAGAACTGTTGGTGATTGTGAACTGCCTAGTCAAATGGCATTGCTATCTATAACGGCAAGAAGATTTCACAGCCTTGACAGACCACAAGTCACTCATCTACTTCAAAACCCAAGAAAAACTATCTTGCCGTCAAGCCCGCTGGATAGAGCTTCTGGAGAATTTCAATATGCTCATACAATATAAGCCCGGCCCAGAGCTCTCCATGGCAGATGTGCTTTCACGCCTATACGTCATAGCCACAAGAGGCAAAAATGGGCTTGACCCAGACTGGACTCTCCTGGTGCTCCAGACAAAGGACAAAGGCTTCCCCTCTGGCACCACAGACATAACTAAAGAAACTGTCATTAAGAACAAGCACTTATTTGCAGACGTATATGGAACCCTACACCAAAAAATGTCTAACAGAACAACCATCCCATACATTTCCACACATCAGCAAGTCAACACAATACTAAATTACCACAGAAACCTAGGACACACAAAAATCCACAACCTCTACAAATTCCTTAAACACAAAGCATGGTGGCTGACCTTATACTGGGATGTCCAGAAAGTCTTGGACCAATGCAAAGTATGTGAGAAATTTGCAAAGAGCGAGACCTTACCTAAATCAGTACTACCTATTTGCACACAACTGCCCTTCAAGGTATGGGCCCTAAACATTGTGGGCCCCATGCCTGGTAGACACAACAACAAGAATTATATCATCACTGCCATTGACTTTGTCACTCACTGGCCAGTAACACAGGCAGTGATGACACATAATGGCAACAATGTTCAACATTTTATTAGCAAGGAGATCATTAGTAAATTTGAAAAGTCAGAGATGCTGATCACAGATGGGGGCAAAAAATTGAACTCCGAAAATACCAATTTATACCTCACAAAGAACTGGGTACAACACACAGTAACAATGCCATACTATCCTCAGGCCAATGGCTGAGTTGAGTGGCTAAACAGCATCTTGGTGAAGGCCCTTGTCAAACTCACTGCTGGGAGACCTGAGGACTGGAATAAGCAGCTACTAACAGCATTCCTTGTATACCACACTTGTGTTAACAGATCTACTGGGAAGAGCCCCTTTGAGCTCGTTGATGACACTCAACCCAACATTAACCAAGCTCTCATGAGATCAAAGTTGGAAATGCCCAACAAGCTCCCACTTGTTTGGTGTCTCAAGTGATACAGGCTAACAGTGATCAACTGGAAAATGAAGAGAAGTGTTTGCAAAGCGTGTTTGTCTCTATCCAAGGCAGACACAAGGTCAAAGACAAGTTTAAGTAATGAACACAGACAAAAGCAAATTGCAGCCCAAGAAAGTGGGCCCCACTATCATATTAAAGGTAAATGTGACAAATCCAGGTCCAACCAGTCCAACTTATCATTATCCTGCCCTTGACTCTTATTGCCATTACCTTCCTATAACAAAGATTTGAGGAGCTTTGCCTCCAGGGAGGCAATTTTATGGGACAATGCTTTGTTGTCATCCTGCCAAGAAGCCATGATCTTACCCTCTTTTCCTCTCTTGTTTTTAAATCCTCAATCTCACAATTTGCCCTGGCTTTCACTTGCTGTAAAATTTTGTCAAATCCCACTAACAGGTTCCACAAATCCCACATGTAGATTCAATTTCCTTGAGCAGGAGTCACTTCTTTTGCAAAATTAATTGGAGTATAACTCTTTGAACTCAGCTTTTACTTCCACCAAAGACTCCTGAGGAACAGTCTTTGTCACCTCCAGACTTGCCCAAGCTTCTTCCAGCAAACTTGTAGGAACTTCTTTCCTGAAAGCAGCAGTTTCCACGTGAAGTACTCCAAATTTTGCTCTTTCAAATGATAACAAAGGAGACATAATAATTGAAAAAGTAATTGAGGGGAAAGCGTTGGAATTGAAAATATGCATTTATTAAAATTTAGCTTTTTTGCTTATATACTATTTGGGCATATTCAGCTGAAAACCCCTCTGGTTCCTGAATCAACCTATGATTAATATCACATGGTCTATGAAATTTGTGTCATATAAACCTAGATCTTTACCTAAAAGATCTCCTGTGATTCTCAGCCTATGAGAATTAACCTACAATGAGAAGGAGTCACCTGGTGTCATTCATCTCAATGTATCAATTCAGCATGGAGCTTTCTCAGCTCCTGGCGCCAAAACCCTGTGGAATATATACATTCCAAAACTCAACTATCAATTTTCCAACTGGGAACCAGCTGATCAAACCTAAATCCCTAGACACCATTGCCTTTATTTAGTTATCTTCACATTTAATGGGTTTTTGCATTAAAACTCATTAAAAGACTTTGAAACTCAAAACAAGTGCCACCCCAGCCCCTATTAACTTTTCCAGGTGGCGCCCCAGCGCCTGAAACATTCACTAGTGTCTCAGCGCTTTACAAATCAATTAAGTGGAGCTTCTAACCTATTTATTTTGCCAAAACGGCGCTTTTAACCCAAAATTGGGGTTTTTCTTATGGTTCACCTTAACCAAACCTTTGACATAGTCAAGGCAAATAAACAATATAATTAAATCCTCATTAATTATGTTGAAACAGCAGGCGCAATCCACCAGCAAAGTTCAGAGTAAGCGGATTTGTGACCTGCAATCTAATTACCCGGCCACTTGAAGCTAGACTAAGAATTCAACTCAAATTACCAAATCCAATAACATGAACAAATGCTGATCCCCTACAGTGGATAACTCGTTTTGGTGCTTGACTCATTACTAGGATCAAGCCACCCCCTTCACCATCCCACTGTGTGATCTACACAATTATGTTCCTGTTATCCATGATTCACACCAACTATACAATCATTATCTCTCAATAAAGAATATTATCTAGTTTCCAAATATTTCCCCCTTGTAACTCTGCTAAAACAGCAAAGTTACAACATTGGTAGCACAGGTAGGTTCTCCATCCTACTGCATCTTGTAAAATTCCGCCTGTTGCCCAGACTTGCTGCGGCCAACAAATTCTTGATAGAATCATTTCTGGCCTCCCAGCAGACTGGACACTGTATACCCCTGGTACCAAGATACCCAATGTTTTGTCCTGTACCAGAACACAGTGATTCCACTACCCGCCTTCAACACCATGTCTGCACAAGGGTTCTTCCAGACAGCTGCCACCATCCTGCAACCAACTGAAAAAAAATAACATGCCCGCCTAAGTAGCTCAAAGACTCCAAAGCCCTACCTTGGAACCTTTTGCTGGGGCCAACAACAACAACACTGCTGCATGGATCCAGTCCTCTCAGAGCAAGCTGGTCCAGATGGAATGCCTGCAGAAATTTTGGATTGGGGAAATCTCCATCTGACTTACCCACAACACTGGCATCTGGTGCAACAAGTGGCACTAAGAACATACCAAGAAGAACTGGGATACCTTCAAACAAGACTTCTTGGCAAGATTTGTGCTTAAGGACATGGCGCTAATGATCATACGTCAAGTAAAGAATTTAACCCAGACAGGCACTGTGAAGGAACTCACCCGCGCCTACAAGGAACTCCAACTACGCGCACCCTCTGACATGGCCTTTGACCCCCAGCCACACACCTCATGTACTATGACGCCCTCAAATCACATGTTATGAGGCACGTGAACCTGGACCAGATGACTAATCTATAGAGCCTGTATTGCAAGGCAGAGAAAGCAGAGCAAACATCCAACACTCTTCACAAAGCGCAAACTGGAAAACAAGAGAGACCCAAAGACTCTCACCCAGGCAGGCGCTCCACTTGATTACCCCCTGGAAACAACGGGAACAACACTAATCATAAACCTTCAGGTGCAAATGGACATGGAAGTGGAAACAATGGCCAGTCAAATTGAACCCATTTCCGTATCACTGCCACACAAGGCAATCAAGATGAGAGAAAAACCCAGGGAGAGCATTAAGCAAGCCAAGATCTCCCCACACAACTCCTGACTATCCCAATGATGAGTGCTGACTCAAGGACGTGTACCAATGCCCAATTATCCATGTACCCTCAGAAGACCCAATGCTGTACACCATTGCCAGACATCCCAATAAACTGACTCCTATCTTTTCCATTTTTGCAGTTTATACATGCTTGGCACTTCTGGACTTGGGTGTGGATTTAACCCTAGTCAACAGCAGCTTTGTGGACAAATCAAGCTATCCACTAATCCTTTGTGGATTAAAAATGTGATCTTGGCTGATAAACACCACATTGCTGTGACAAGGGAAACTACCCCCTTCTCTGTCATGCTTGAGAATCTACACTCCACCATTGACTTTCCAAAGTTTGACATTGTACTGGGTTTTGATTGATTGCAAAAGAACAATCCTCATGTAGACTTGGTAACCTTGGTGTTGAGCATCAAGTATGAAAGTGTCAACCACCAGATCTAGCCTGACTCAGTGGATCAACTCCTACACAACCACATCTTTGTGCGCATTACAGAGACCCTGGAAAAAGGGAAAACCTGAAGGCAATTAACTGGGACTCCTGCCAGTACAAGATCATACACTTTAAATATCACCAGGATACCTCCACGCCTCAGGATCACAAATTGTGGCCTATCACCCAGAAATCTTTGAGGAGGCGTTACCTGGGTTGCCCCCAGAAAAACACATCCAACATTTCATTCAGCTCAAGGGAGCTGTACCCAAGGCACAGCCCACCTATCACCTGACCCCAAATGAAGACAACACCTTACATGCCTACCCTTAAGGAAGCATTGGAGAAAGGACTTATCCGCCCTTCACAATCTCCCTTTGGGGCCACTGTATTCTTTGTGATCAAGAAGGATAGTACCCTGTGTCTAGTCACAGACTACCAAGCCCTAAACAAAGTTACCATCAAGAATTTTTACCCACTACCACTTATTGATGGCCTCTTTGACGCCTTGGGTGGAGCCACAGTCTTCTCCAAGATTGACCTAACTGCAGGCTACAATCAGATCCGTATTAAGGAGAAAGACATTCCCAAAACAGCCTTTTACACTAAATACGGCTCATATGAGTGTGTGGTACTCAACTTTGGCATGACAAACGCCTCTTCTACCTTTGTGACCTTCATGAACAAAGTGTTTGCTCCAAAATTAGGCAATCATGACCTAGTTTACCTAGACAGCATCATTGTCTACAGCCCCTTGGTGGAACAGCATCACAAGGACCTGGAGGCAGTCTTTGCCACTCTAGCGCAACATAATCTGCTAGCCAAGCCCTCCAAATTCCAATTCTTTCACAAACAGCTACTCTTCCTGGGACCCATAGCTTCAAAAAATGTCATTAGCCTGACAAAAAAGATACAGGCCATCTGCAAAATGCCATCTCCAAAGGATAAGTCAGAACTCCACATGCTCCTGGGAATGGTTGCCTATGTGCAATGGTTCACCCCAACTGTGGTATCCTGATGGCACCTCTGTCTGCTATAACTGGCGCCAAATTCTAAGTTTGTATGGACTCCCCAATTCAACCTTTGATTCAGACGTCTTAAAGAGAACCTCATAACCGCACACATCCTACAATACCCCAAACATGACAGGGAATACCAAATGGAAACCAACACCTCAGACACATCCATTGGGGGAGTACTACAAATCAAAAATAATAGTGATGACTTCCTGCCCATAGCTTATGAATCACAAAAGTTGACAGATGGCAAGTGTTGATACCCTATCCACAACAAGGAACTGCTGGTCATCATACACTGCCTAGTCAAATGGCGTTGTTATCTGGAACAACAGGAAGAATCTACGGCATTGATCAACCACAAGAGCTCATATACTTCAAAGCCCAAGAAAACCTGTCCCGCTGTTAAGCCCTCTGGATGGAACTCTTGGAAAGATTCAATATGCTCATACAATACAAACCTGGTCCAGAACTTGCCATGGCAGACGCCCTCTTGCGCCTGTATATCTGTGCCACAAGAGGAGAAAATGGGCTCAACCCAGACTGGCTCCTCTTGGTACTACAGACAAAAGACAAGGGCTTCCCCCTGGCACAACCGACATAAAAAAGTAAACAGTCATCAAAAACAAACACCTATTTGCTGACGTGTATGGAACCTTACACCAAAAAATGTCCAATGGAACTACCATCCCTTACATCCCCACACACCAGCCAGTGGACACCATCCTATGATACCATAGAGACTTAGGAAACACCAAGAGCTTCAACCTCTATAAATTCATTAAACACAAAGCATGGTGACCAACCCTATACCAGGATGTCCAGGAAGTCCTAGACCAATGTGAAGTGCACAAGAAATTAGCAAAAAGCAAAACCCCACCAAAATCAGTACTACCCATCCAAACGCAACTGCCCTTCAAGGTGTGGGCACTAGACATTGTAGGCCCCATGCCAGGAAAACATAATGAAAATAAGTACATCATCACCGCAATAGACTTTGCTACACAATGGCCAGTAGCACAAGCAGTAAAGACACATACTGGCAATGATGTTTGGTGGTTCATAGGAAGAGAAATAATCAGCAATTTTGGAAAGCCAAGAACTCCTGATAACTAACAGAGGGAAAGAATTAACCTCCAAAGACACCAACATATACCTCACTAAAAATGGGGTCAAACACACCGTGACAACACCATATCACCTGCAGGCCAATGGACGTGTAGAGAAGCTAAATGGTAGCCTCGTGCAAGCCTTGGCCAAGCTCACTCCAGGAGACCTGAGTACTGGTATAAGTAGCTATTGCTGCACTACTTGTGTACCAAACCTGGGTGAACAGATTCACCGGGAAAAGCCCTTTTGAGATGATATATGGCACACAGCCAAATATCATTCAAGCATTGGCAGGGCCCAAGCTGGGTATTCCAAGCAAATTCCCCCCTTGCTCAGACCCTCAAGTTATAGAGGCCAACAGTAAGCAAACAGAAAAGGAAAACAAAAGTATGCAAAAGACTTTTGTCCCCATCCAAGATAGACATGAAGTTGATGACAAAGATTGGGTTATGAACGTTGATAAAAGCAAACTACAACCCCAAAAAATAGGCCCAGCAATCATCCTAAAGGTAAACAAAAATAACACTTACCTTGTGCAAGGACTTGGAAAGCACAAACAGGACAAAATTCTCCACCATGATTGCCTGAGACCCTGTAAAGCAAGACAAAAACAACGCAAAAACGCCCTGTCTGCCACAGATCAACAGCTAGTTCAGTATGGCACCCAGGCTCCCAACAACCTCCCTGACAAAATGACCCCAGAGGAGGCCAACCTTCAGTTGGGGTGTGTGTCAAAACAGCAGGCTCAACCCACCAGCAAGGTTCTGAGTAAGCAGATTTGTGACCTGCAATCTAATTACCCGGCCACTTGAAGCTAGACTAAGAAGTCAACTCAAATTACCAAATCCAACAACATGAACAAATGCTAATCCCCTACGGTGGATACCTTGTTTTGGCGCTTGACTCATTACCAGGATCAAGCCACCCCCTTCACCATCCAACCATGTGATCAACGCTATCATGTTCCTGTTACCCATGATTTGCACCAACTATATAAATATTATCTCTCAATAAAGAATATTATCTGGTTTCTAAATATTTTCCCATTTTAACTCTGCTAAAACAGCACATTACGGTAATTATATTCTATGTATTTATTAATTAACCTTCCCGGTTAATTAAATTGTTTTTGAGACACCTAGTCCCCAAGATTGTTTTGGCCAATCTTGCCTCAATTTTACCAGTTAGTCTAGCCTAACTAAACACCCATATTCTATTCCTTTATTAATATAGATACCAAGTTTCCAGGAATCTTCATCTGAATAATTCCAATCAAAACTATCTACATGAAATAAACAGCAAAACAGAACAACTTCATATTTTGGGGTATGTATTTGGCTAAATACTCAACAGTGACTGTCCTACAGTCACATTAAACAAAAATAAAATGTACCTGGTACAAGGACTTGGCAAAAGCAAGCAGGACAAAGACTTACACCATGATCAACTACAATCCTGTAAATCACAACAGAAACAATGAGAGGCTGCCCTACCAGCAACCAAACAACAACTGGTCCAGTTCAGAGCCAGGGCTCCTGCTAGCCTTCCTGATTATCTGCCCCCAGAAGAGGCCAATCTTTTGCGGGGGTATCAAAACAGCAGGCTCAAACCGCTAACAAGGTTCTGACTAAAGCGGGATTGTGACCTGCAAGCTGACTTTCCAGTAACCTGTAGCCAAACAAGGAAGTTGATCTGGGTTTCCAAATATTTTTCCCCTTGTAACTCTGCTAAAACAGTGTTGCAAATGAACCAATGAGGATTCAGTATTTGGAATTGGGGAAGACAAAAGTCCAATAGAAAGGACAGAATAATAAGAATAAGGCATCTTTTATTGTAGTTTTTTGTGATTAATATACTATATGGGGAAAGCCACTGGGCCACATGGGGGTGGCATTCTGGAATGTTTTATGTAAGGATTGGAGCCAAGGAATAACTTGTGTGGGGATCAGCAAGTCAAATTGGTAGTGCTCCTAATTAGGATGAAGTACCTGCCATTTGATATTGCCATCAGATTAATCCATAACGTTAGATACACCAAGGGGCAACTCATTGAGCTCCCCTGTGTATTGTAAGATAAGTTAGCAGGCAAGTCTCAAAACTTGGTTGCAACACCCCCCTTGCCCCCTGCTTGTTGTCAGACACCAAGACCAGAGTCTGCAGAAGGTCTGGGAAGGTCCGCACAAACAACCTTTGTGTGGGGATGTTGTGGCAGGGGCGCAAGCAATTGTGGTGAAGCTTCTTGGTATTCCCTTGGGCATCTTTGAGTTGATAGGTATGATTGTTGTAGACAGCAGCTATCTTGAAGGGCCCTAGGTGGTTGGGTTCCAACTTGGCAGAATTGGGGTTGAGGGTGTAGACAGGGTCACCTACGGCATACCTGGCTTTGAGGTGCTTTTTCCCTCCTTCATTTGTATGTGTTCAATTTCCCGGGCTTTGGCAAGCCATTGGTCTAGGGATGAGGTTGTTACTAGGGGAGGCTTTTTGGGAACTCTGGACCGTAGCTTTCCCTGTTCAACTCCTGTCAGACTTTCAGGCATCCCAAAGGCCAGGGTGTTGGGGCTAAACCATGTGCCCCTGTTGATTCTTGCTTGTAGGATAAGTAGAGCGTTGGGCAGGTGTTCAGTCCATGGGGTGTTGGGGTGCTCTTGTGAGAGCTTGGCAATCAGTTGGACCAGTGAGCCATTTAACCATTCTATACACCCATTGGCTTGCGGATAGTAGGGGGTTGTAACTATACGTTGGAATGAGTTCTTGGCGCAGTATGCCTTCATGACATGCCCAACAAGTTCTGGGCTGCCATCTGTGATGAGACGTTTGGGTGTCCAAAGCAGGCCACAATTTCCTTGCCAATGAAGTAGGTGATGGTAGTGGCGGTGTGGTTGGTTGTTGCCCAGGCCACTGGCCAGCAAGTGAAGTAGTTGATGGCAGTGATAATGTACTTCTTCCCCAGTCTGTCTTTGGGGAGTGGCCCCAAAATGTCAAGAGCCCACTGCTTGAAGGGTTCCATGGCCTTAATGGGCAGGACAGACTTGGTGGGTGCAGGTTTGGACATATTCTTTTTGCACAGCACTCACGGTTTGAGGAGATCCAAGATGTCTTTACGTATGCGCGGCCATCAAACCTTTTGTTTCATGATCTTGAAGAGGTTACGCCCTCTGATATGACCCAGGGTTTGGTGGTAGTGCAATATGGTGTCACCTCATTGCGTGGTGGGAATGTAGGTTGTCTTCTCACCTGTCTCTGCTCAACAGCAGACATTACCAGCATTGGTGGTGAACTGACTTTTGTTGTCCTTCAACTTGTAGATGATTACCAAGTTAAGGCCCTCATAGCAAGTTGCCTCGGGGCAGAGGTAGAGCATGGGCCAATATGGATCCAAACCATTGTCCCCAGTGATGGACACTACGTAGAGCTGCAAAAGGGCATCAGCTGTGACAAGTTGCTTCCCAGGATTGTACTTGATGCGCAGCTGGTAAGGGGATAGACGCTCAACCCATCCTGCTTGGAGGCGTGTCAAGTGGGACTAGTGTTGAAGTACTAGAGCAACTTGTGGTCTTTCAGGACGCGGGGTGGAAAGGTGGCCCCCTCCAGGTAACAGTGCCACTTCTCAATGCAGTGCACAATTGCTTCCAATTCTTTATCATGAATGGGGTAGAGTTGTTCCAAGTCAGTAAGTTTCCTGGACTCATATGCCACAGGAGGAAGACACCATTGTCAGTTTCTACCCTCAGCACGCCCCCTATGGCCCTGTCAGAGGCATTGGTCTTGAGTTTGTACTGGCGGTTTTGATTGGGGAACTGTAGTACTGGTGCTGTTGTGAGCCTTTGCTTCAACGTCCCAAAGGCTTGATCTCTGATGGGGGTCCAATGGAAGTGCTGTTTGGTATTGAGGATCTCAGTGAGAGGTGTAATTAGTTCCCCACAATTGGGAATGAACTTGCGCACGTAGGCAACCATGCCTAAGAATGTCTGCACCTGGCCCATATCAGTGGAGGGCGGCATGCTAATGATTGCCTTGATTTTGGCAGGGTCAGGCTTTAATTCTTGGGCAGAGATGGTGTGCCCAAGGAATAACAGCTCCGACTTGAGGAACTTGCGTTTGGAGAGTTTAGCTTTTAGCTGGTTTTTCCAAAGGGTGTCAAGGACAGCACAGAGGTGTTGGAGGTGCATGGTTTGATCTTGAATGAAGACAATAATGTCTTTAAGGTACACAACCACACACTTTCCAATCAGTTTCTCAAAGTCTTTGTTCATCAACATGGCAAAGGTGGAAGGAGCATTGGTCATTCCAAAGTTCATGACCTGACACTCAAACAACCCATAGCGCATGTGGAAGGCAGTTTTTGCCTCATCCCCTGTTACAATGCGGACCTGGTTGTACCCTGCAGTGAGATTGATCTTGCTAAATAACTTTGCACCTGCAAGTGTATCAAACAGGTCATAAAATCAGCGGCATGGGGTACTTATTTTTAACTGTCACCTCATTTAGGGTGCAGTAGTCTGTGACCAGGCAAAGGGACCCGTCCTTCTTGGCTACAAAGAAGACAGCTGCCCCATATGGAGAGAGCAAGGGGCAAATGAAACCATATCAAGCGCGTCCACAAGGTGCTGGCAGAGGGTCTCATCTTCCTTTGGTGTAAGACAATATAATGGTCATGCTTTAGGTAACAATCTTTGAAGTTGTACAGCGTGCTGGATCTCCTGGGGAGGAGGTAGTTTTTCAAGTGTCTCACTGAACACGTCCTTGTACTCCTTGAGTTGTGCAGCGAGCGCTGGTGGTGGTGAGGAGGTCAAGGGAGGTACCACAGATGGTTTAGCGTGGATAACTTTCACTGAACATTGATTAAAGTCTAGTTTCCCCCTTGAAATTGTACAAGCCTGTCTCTGTTATTCTGACAAACACAGTATCATGGAGTAACTTGCTCATTTCCACAGGGTAGATCTGGAACCCCACCCCATTTGTATTGAGGGAGATGACAGAGGTATCCCAGTTGATGTAGGGACGTTTGTGCTGAAGCCAGTTGAGGGCAGCAATTACGTTATGGCTGAGCCCTTCCATGATTGGCCCAGAGAGCTTAACCTGGACGTTCCCCATTCTCACAGAGAAGGGTACCGTCTTGTGGCTAATTGCAACTCTGCGGGAGTCATCTACTTGTACTGCCTTGAACCTGCTAGGCACTTGGTCCAGTTGTTGGGAGTTGGCAAACGCCTGGTCTACCATAGTGTGGTTGTCCCCGGTTCTACCAATAGTTTGTGGGTGTTCCCACAGAAATGGAAGGGATAGGTTAAGCGGGTTACTTTATTTGAGGAGTGGCTTGCTTGTAGGATGGGGTTGTTGTTGTAGACTTGGAAGACGTCCAAGGTTTTGACTTCATGGATGTTGTAGTCACAGGGGTTCTTTGCGAGCAAGGATTGAGAGGATGGGTCAGGTGGGGTTGCAAGGCCTCTTTTTGCTACAACCCCCAGGCTTTTCCCTGGTCCTCAATCTGCGCTAGCTGGAGCTCCCCCTTGTGGGGGCGTTTAGTCCCATTATCCTGCTGACGGGGCTGGCAGCGACCCACTTGATTGTGGCCATTGCCAGGTGTTGTACGAGGTTGGGATGGAGCGTCACTGGTACAGCAGAAGCCCATTGAGGCCTGGTTGTTAGCCTCCACAATGGCCTTATAGCAGTCATCAATGGAGGTGCAGCAACCTACGGGGACCCACTTGCAGATGTGGGGTTTTAACACATTGATGATGAGAGTGAGTAGCATTGCATTTCTGTCAGTCACAGCTTTGGGGGCGGCAGCAAGAGCTTGTTGCCAGGCAGCAAAGTACTCAGGAACGGAAGCAGTTTGTTTAATTGCTAGAAGAGGAGTTCCCACAACAATGAAAGAGAAGGTTTTGCTGTAGCGGGACTTTTAGCGTCTCGGAATGCCGCCCAGGTGACGTCAAGTTCCTGACTGGCCCAGTTGGTGAACCACACAGCGGCGGGCCCCGTGAGGCAGCCAGACGCAGTGGCAACCCACATGGGCTCAGGGACCTGACAGATACGGAGGCGGGTTTTGGTAGATTAGAGCCAACTGACAATGTTGGTCCCTTTGACGCCACCCGCAAAGGATTCTAGCTGAAGGTTGAGCATGCGTTGAGAAAGGTCTGACTGGGGCAGAGTGACGCTGGCGTCACCCTGCCTGAGGTGGAGCCGTTTGTACACGCTTGTGAGGACTAGCTGGTCTTGATAGATGACATTCCCATTGGGGATGTCCCCCTCAGGGATTGGCAGGAAAGTTTCTTGTTGGGGAGTAGCCATACAGCCCGTACTCTGTTCTTTCTTAGAGGGAATTTTTTTAGGTAGGTTGTCAACCTACCGCTGCTACCACTGTTGCAACTGAACTAATGAGGATTCAGAATTTGGGATTGGGGAAGACAACAGTCCAATAGAAAGGACAGAATAATAAGAATAAGGTATCATTTATTGTAGTTTTTTGTGATTAATATACTATATGGGGAAAGCCACCAGGCCACATGAGGGTGGTATGGTGACATGTTCCATGTAATGATTGGAGCCAAGGAATAACTTGTGCAAGGATCATCAAGTCAAATTGGTAGCGCTCCTAATTAGGATGAAGTACACACCATTTGATATTGCCATCAGATTAATCCATAACGTGAGATACGTCAAGGGGCAACTCATTGAGTGCCCCCTGTGTATTGTAAGATACATTAGCAGGTGAGTCTCAAAACTTGGTTGCAACAACAGCACAGTTACAATAGGATTTACCAGGGGGGTAATTGAACATTTTATAGAATTATAAAATGAATGGGAACCAAAATAACACTCTATATAATACAGTAGAATTGCCTTCAACTGTGTAAAGCAATATAGTCCCAAAGAGAAGCAAGATTACCTATCTTCACAGCTGAACTAGATTAACATCCGGCCTGGATCCTGTATAAACTTGATCAATTACCCAAGGCTATTCCTTCCAATATCCTGTAAAGATGCTATCAAATATTGGATCATTCTCTCTGAGATAATCATTTCACCAATAATCAACTCAAAACACCAAGTTTGAAGTGGCACTGAGACTTGATCTAAATATCCTACTGGAAGCAGCTCCCTATTTTCCAAGAAACCCCTTATAACCTAAACCACACTATCATTATGGATAATTGTAATATATTTCCAGCCTTAAAAGGATCCTTTCTCATTTTCAATAAAGATATCAATCTCTTCTCGATATCCCCTTTCCTTATATTATGTTTCCCAGATGTATGTCCATGAAATTACTATGAAATTTTATCAACTAGATAACAAAAAATATGATTCACATAGTTTGCTACACCACGATATAAATCATCGATTATAAACACTTTTCTGGTCTTTTAGACAATGTGTCCCCGTTTAATAATACTGGGTTCAATTAGGTTCAGTTTCAGAATTAATTTCTAAATTAATTTTCCTATAAGTAAGGCATATTTTAAACCATAGATTTAATTTTTATTTAGTTAAGAAGAAAAGAAAGAGATTGTGGGTGTGTGTAGGGAACTGGTCTGTTTAGGCTTCTTTCTTGGTATGCAGATGATATTAACCTACTATTGGAAGTGCTGCCTGGCCGTGGTTGCGAAGCGCTGAAACTTGGGCTACTCAGCTCAGATTGGTCTGGAAGAGGTAAGTCAAGGCTGTATATGGACGGGAGCGGCGACGAAGACTGGTGTGGCATTTCGAGCAGCGAAGCAATAGATGGCATTTTGTTTTGGGCTTCAAGGAAGGCTTCTGAAGAGTAGATGATGTGGTTGTGTTCCATTGACTTTCCACTGCGGAACTCCCACTGAGTAGGGTTGCGGCGGTACAAGACAATGCGCCAGTTGCAGCTGCATCGCTCCGAGTTTCGGCTGCGTTTCTTGGTCTTTTGGTGGTTGGGTTCAGGGAGACCTTCACGTGAGCATACAATGTAGATGGTGGTTGTTTTGGAGGTGCGGATGCGGACGCTGAATCCGCATAAGCGTGCCAGGTCCTGGCAGTAGGCAATGGCCTTCTGGCTGGAGCCAAAGGTCTTGTTTAGGATGCTGTTGAATCTGTCCATCTTAGTTGTTGAGAAGCAAACTTGTCCTCTTTTTATACTTCTCTGATGATAGTTGCAGCCAATCAAATGGCCACCTCGCTTGGATTCCAACAATACTCCTTAGCCAATCATAAACCACCGATCTGGACTGGAATCGAGGAACATCTTCAACTTGCTTCGATTTACCTTTTCCGATCTCAGCGACAGTAACCTGTACTGATTGGATGGAATGTACACAATACAACCTTCATTTAAAGTAGCTGTACATTGATATAAAGCTTGTCTACTTCTAGTCGTTACTGTAAATTTGACGTTTTCGTGATGTAAAAAACAGTTAATTACAACGAGTCAGTGTGTTTAATCTTGTTTACAACTTATATGTAAATATAACATATGAAATTTGTAACTTCAACAATAACCATGCATCTCGGCTAAATTGGAGGCGGTTGGCTACTCCTGACAAACAATCCATTTAACCACCTATATTTCATTTATCATAGTTACTTTGTTTGTCCTATTTAATCTCCCTAGATATCCCTAAGCCCAAACCATATATTGTCAAAGCAACCGCATTTAGCTTCTAATGCCGACGATCCTCTCGCCAATGCCTAGGTGATGCAAACTAGTGTCGATCATAATGTGTTTAGCCCATGTAGGACAATCTGCAATTTAAAAGGAAATAAGGGCCGAATTTGTTTCCTTGACAGTTCAGATTACCCGTGTTTTACAAAATCACACTCCTTGGTTCGATTCAACCTTTGCCAGTGCAATCTACAACTAGAGTAGGGACGAAGGCATGAGGTTTGAAAATAAACCGGTGCAATCATCACCTTTGAAATAGGTTGATCTGAGATGCTATAATGCTGTTCTAGATTTATTATGTCCTACTGAAATAAAGGGCAACCCTTCCAAGCAGTTGTTTTAGGTACATGATGTAAAATATACCAATCGGGATGGAGCTCGACCTAAGCTTCCCCCTTTTGTCTCTCCTTGCGAACCATCTGGCTTTTTTCGATTTCAATATTTGAAAATTGATTGCCGTTAATTACTCGTTTCGTTAAATTTGCATTTCCCAATAAAGGCATATGTGGCACAACTGGATCCTTGAATTTTTATAAATAAAACCATAATTTATGTATCGTTCTTTATCAAACTATCCATACTCAGCAGCTTTTTCTCGGACAAATATTGATTATGCGTCTTCTATTTCAATGTTACAACTGATCCAGCTACAGTTTATTATTTGTAAGAATTAGAGGAAGACAACAGTCTGAGACAGAATATAAAAGAGACTTGTAATAGGATTATCTTTGTTTGAGTAGATTAAAAATATTTATACCACAGCAAGCAGAAATTGGGGCTAAAAACGTAGTACACATGATATTTGAATGGGGCAGGGGCCAGCAGAGTTCTGAGTATGGAGCTTGTATATCCTATATTATACCTGGTAATATTGATTTTTATGTATAATATATGCAAGGACTACATATGGAAAGTTGATAAGATCATGAGGTGAATCATACTATTACAATCAAAACGGATACCCCACTTACTACAGTATCTCATAACACACAAGGGCACTCAGCAAGATGCCTCATGACAGATCAAACATCATAAGATCTCTTGATTCCTTTGACTTAGTGGGATATCATATCTTCTTATAAGAAGTGAATCCAATTATGATGTCAGTCCCAATAGTGACCCTATTCGGAACATGGTCAACTCTTACATATATCACCACCACAAATACCAGCCTCTTATTAGCCCAATGTCTTAATATCTCAGTGTAGTGATAATTTTCCCTCAATAACAGCTTTTCATTCCTGATCCCTTTTCCTATCAATTTATGGACTTTTGTCTCCCCCAAACCCCATACTGAACTATAAATAGTGCCAATTATATACTTCTTGAAACTGTATGAATTTAGATAAGCAGGAAATTAAGAAGATAATGGTAAAAAAATTAATATAGAAAATGGTATTATATTATGTCATTATAGGCCACATATATTACATGTACATCATGGTAGTCATGGGGCTTGTCCAGGTGGTTTTCTACTTGGTATTTGGAATCTTTGATCCCTATCAACATGAAAATGTGATGAAGTATCACAAATTATTCTTTAAAGGGGGTTTATTTGGTGATATTTTCCTTATAGGGAGTAACTGTAGATGTTGCAACATCTCTCCCTGGGGTTACTGAAAAGCGGAGCTCCCAAGACTTTCTTGAGATCATCCCAGATCTGTGCTTGATATCAATCAAGTTTGTCTCCAGGTACAGGTAGTCAGGATTAACTTCTGACGTTTCTTGCTTTAAAAAGGAGGGGTTAATAATGATGCATGAGATATAATCCCATACCAGTTCTAATTCCCTTGATGAGGTAGGTGCTGTTGATGACAAAGTTGGTTCCTCTATCTGTGATCAGTAGGTCTGGTTTACCAATCTTGGCAATTATTTTTATGTCTATTGACTGCCTTACACCCTTTTCCTTGTGTTCCTTAATAGCTTGTACTGCAGAACATCTTTTTCATATTTGATGGCTGTGATGATGTATTTTTTTCTTTTGTTATCTCCTGAAATTGGCCTCACAATGCCCATTGCCCATATCTTGACCTTTTGGGTTATTGAAACCGGTATCACATAATTGGGGGTGCTTTAGAGCAAGCATACTCCTTGAACACTTCACATTAATTTAGGACTTCTTTAATGTTGTCCAGTATATTTGGTCACCATTAGTTAGGTTTTGGGTACTCATTTAGGTTCCTGATTCAGGGGTGTCCTAAGCCTTTATAATAAAAAAATAGAGATATTATTTTGCGTTGCCAGAATATAAATTACATTGCCTCCCCTTGGCAGTATGTGATGGAGCATATCATATAAGTTTTTGAGCAGTTGTTTGTTCTTGAGGAAATTTCCTTGTACACTCATTGGAGTACTGGGTGGGATGCCTTCTTGGATATCCCCTGTTATCACCAGGGTCCAATCAGGGTCTTCACCATTGGTGTTGATTAGAGGTTTATGGTACAACCTTGACATTTTGTCTTCTACAAGTAACTAATTCTCTGGGTTGTGATCAATGATTTTGGGTACCTCTTGAGCCGTTTCATCCATTAATCTTATCTTCTTGAGAGGTTCTGCTAGGATTTAAAGAGCGCTGATGTTTTCTGGCTGGTTAACACTTGAAATATCTGTGCACATTACAGATACCAACACAATTTCATTAGGCAATAGAAAATTGCTATCAACTCTTTATCATGGATAGTATATCTTTGTTAATCCTATGAGAGCTCCCTTAATTTTTATGCAGTAGGGAGGAGTTCCTTGTCTGGTTTCTTTACTCTAAGTACTCCTCTAATAGTGTAGGTTTATGCATCTGTCTCCAGCTTTTAGAATACTTCATAGGTGGGGTACTGTAGGGTGGGGCTGTACTCATTTGTTATTTTAGTTGTCAGAAATGCTGCTCTCTCAGTTGCGTCCACACAAAATTTGTTGTCTTACCAGTGATTGCAGACAGGGGCAGCAAGAGCTCCCCAGTCAGGGGTAAATCTCCTAGCATAGGCTACCATGCCTAGGAATGATGAAGCTAACATTTATTTTGCAGTGCCGGCATATTGGTTATGGCTCTTATTTTCTCTAGGTTGGGCTTGACCCTGTTCTTACTTATAATATGGCCTAATAATGGGAGCTTGGTTTGAAAGAAGTAACATTTGGAGGGTTTGGATATGAGTTGATTATATTGAAGTGTACAGAGGACCATGTGGACGTCTTTCTAATGTTATTTCTTGGTGGGATTGTATAAGGTTATTTTATCAGGGTAGGATATGGCTCTCTTTCACAATGCAATCTTTAAATACTTTGTTCATAAAAGTTAAAAAGGCTATTGGGGCATTTTTTATGCCAAAGTTGATAACAACACATTCAAAAGAGCTGTATTTAGTTTGGAATGCTGTTTTGGGATGTCTTCTGGTTTAACACAGATTTGATGGTATCCCACTGTTAAATCAATTTTTGTGAAGAACTGTGTCCCCCCTAGAGCATCAAAGAGGTCATCAATCAGGGGCAGGGAATACATGATCTTGTTTATGACCTTTTTAAGTGCTCTATAATCTGTGACAAGGTACAACACTCCATCCTTCTTTGCTAAAAAATATAGCTGCGCCAAAAGGAGATTTAGAAGGTCAGATGAGTCCTTTAGCAAGAGCTTTGTTTAGATAGGCCTTTATTGTACCGTCTCTTGTGGTGTTAGATGATAGATAGATTGTGCTTTTGGTACACTCCCTTTGAGGTCACTCTTTATGTTGGATGCCCCAGTCAGTTGGGAGCCCTGGTAACTTTTCTTGGAAAATGGAAGAGAATTCTAGGACTAGCTGCTCTTGGATTGGTTCTTGTTCTTGTGAGGTCTCTACATTTTTAAAGTAGGTCATCTCATACATACATGTGTTCTAATTGATCTTGATAGGGTCTTTTTCTTCTTCTGTTTCCGTAATTTTCACAAATACATAGTCTCTCATAAGTGTGTCAAGATGAGTTGGATATACATGGTGGCGCACCTTGCCTTGTTGTATGTCAAGGGTAGCACTATCCCAGTCAATGTTAGGCTTGGTCTTCCTCATCCATTCCAAACCAAGTACAATGTTTTACTTGGGGATTGTTATGATTGGGCCACTAAGGGTAGTTTGTATGTCTTCTATCTGGGCAAAAAAGTGTTTTTCTTCCCTGGTAACTGGTGTGCTTCTGTTATCTGCCATGATAACTCTCTTGGCATTACTTTGAACTGTGGGTAGTTTCATGAGGTTGGCAATTTTTTTGTCAACAAGGGAATGGTCTGCTCCAGTGTCAAATAGTGCATACCTTGGTATCTAAAAAACAGAAATAATAAATGAGGAGTTTATCTCCATTTTGAGAAGCAAACAGTATATGATTGCTTAATAGTACTTAAATAACAATGATTTAATCCATATATTGGTCCCTATACAAGTCTTGCAAAGTGGGGGAGGGAGGCTTGCCTAAGCACTCCCTTGAGCTTTTCCCTCCTTTGATGTATTATCAGTACTCATCTGGCTTACCTTAGTTATACAATTTCTGCCTTAAGGGTGAGGGTTATTGGCTCAGTCAGTCAGTTTATTAGTACAAGTATCCTTCTTTGTTAAAGGGCTCTTTTTTTACTTGTTGGTTGTGTTCAGGTCATCATATTTCTGTGTGGTGTGTTTTACTTCTAAGAATATAGCTTGCATTTTCTTGCAGGGGTCATGTCAAACTGATGTATAATGTGTTCATGGAGGCCATTGTAGAAGTACAATCATGGTCCAGCTTTTTCAGATTTAATGGTATCAGGAGCCTGGCCATGTAAGTCTTTGTATGCTGTGATGTATTCCTCAATAATTCCCATCATTTTAAAGGTTCTGAGTTCTGTCATTATTAATAAATCAGAATCCTTCATGGTAACTTTTTCCAAGAAGGCTTTCTTGAACATATCACAGTCTTCATTGTGATTGGGGTGCTGTTCAAACCAGTTGCTCACAAACCAGGAAGCAGCTCTGGTGACTTGTAAAGCAATTTCACTTGCCCATATCTTTGGGAGTAGTCAATTTTTGTGAACCTATTTTGGGTGCTTTAGATCCAGATGTCAGAATTTTCATGGTGTAGTCCTGAGAATGTCCTGTTTTGCTGAACGTAGTTACAGGAATACAATTTTTGGCATTTTAGGGTCAGCTTGAGTTGGAGGCAGATTTAGGGCTCCATATGTGCTGAGAAAATTGTACTGTTTTCTGAGTAAAAGGCTATTTTTGAAGACACTCCCATGAGTATGTCCTGCCTTTATTAATATCTTCTCCAGCTAGTGGGGAGTGCCATATGATGTATTCTTTTCTTGGGGGTATTTCTTTAAGTTGTATAGGTTTAAATATCCTACCTGTTCTACAACTCTTGAGTATATACTTTTTGAAAGTATATGAAACAAGATAAGGGAAGAATCAAGAAAAATTTAATTTATTAAATAAAACAAATTTTATAGTATCATAATAAGCCACATATGATCCATGTATGTCATAGCTATCATGGGTATTTTTCAGGTAATTTTCTTAGGATTTAAATGGTTGACTCCCGTAAAACATGAAACTGTGATGAGAGTGCCACCAATAATTCATTAATTGGGTCACTTCCCAGTGAATTGTTTTTCCAAGAGGGTATAATTGTGGATGTTGATACAATAATCTTTTTTGAAAATTGGGATTAGCAGTAGATTTAATTAACAGCTGATAGCCCTCCTAAGTGCTATAAAGGTTAAATGTAAGCAGATATAAGCCTTCAAATCTGTCTTATATACAGCAAAAGATGGTCTTGATCTGATCTAACTTCTGTAAAATTAAAAAGAGGCTCAAATCCCCTTGCCTTTAGAATAAATATGTCTTATCTAGGAGTCCATATCTAGTTCCTTGAATATGTACATTCAGAAGTCTGCATTAGTACCTCTCTACCCAAATAAAAACCTCTTGCCTGTGCTTTAAGTGTAATACCTTAGGAATATATCTAGATAATGCAAGTCTTTTTGTAAGGTTGTCTTGGTTGGAGATGACCAGGATAAAGACAAGTATATAACAGATGATTATGTTAAAGAGAATTTATAGTGACATTAAAAAATGATAATGATTAATTGAGATTGACATATTGCCTTCCAAAGTATTGTACAACACACAGGTGGCACTTACAGAGCCACTCCATAACTTATCTAACAGCATGGGACATTCTGCCACCAATTTTAAATACAGGAAGTGTCCCCAATTTAGGAGCAAATTTGATTCCAAAAAGATTTTCCTCAATAAGTTAACGCTATTCACTCCATACCTGGATCCTACCATAATTTCACCCACTTGAGGATTAGTGGCCCTTTTTAAAGTAGAATAGTGTTAGTCTCTAAATGAAGCTACCATTTTATCCTTATTATATGTCCTTTTTTTATAGACTGTTGTCTTCTCCAATCAAAAGACTGAGCTATCATATGTTCATATGCAGCACTAAGCATCCAAGATAAGGGGAGTTACTTAGTGCTTATGTGGTTTCACTTCTCCTGTTTTCTGTAAAACCTCACCCTCTTGACCCCCTGCACCCTGACCCAGATAGTCTAGTCCCTGATGATCTAGATAACAGGTCTTCCTTGGTATATCTGGGAGCACATAGTAGCTCCACCTACCTCAATAAAGAGAAAAATGATGACATCTTGCTCTATCAAGTCTTTAAAGTAAATTCTCTTGTTGTAACTGTGCTGTTTTAGCAGAGGACAAGGGGGAAAATATTTAGAAATTAGATAATAATCTTTATTGAGAGATAGTGATTATATAGCTATTGTAAATCATGGATAACAGGAACATGATTGCATTGATCACACAGTGGGATGGTGAAGGGGGTGGCTTGATTCTGGTAATGAGTCAAGCGCTAAAACATGGTATCCACCATAAGGGATCATCATTTGTTCATGTTGTGGGATTTTGAAATTTGAGTTGACTTCCTAGTTTGGCTATGGGTCACTGGAAAATCAGATTGCAGGTCAAAAATCCTCTTACTCAGAACCTTGCTGGCGGGCTGAGCCTGCTGTTTTGACACACACCCCAACTAAAGGTTGGCCTCCTCTGGGGTCATTTTTTAGGGAGGTTGTTGGGAGCCTGGGTGCCATATTGCACCAGCTGTTGTTTGGTGGCAGGTAGAACAGTCTTGTGTTGTTTGTGTCTTGCTCTGCAGGGCTTTAGGCGGTTGTGGTGGTGGACTTTATATTGCTTACATTTTCCAAGTCCTTGCACAAGGTAAGTGTTGTTTTTGTTTACCTTTAGAATGATTTCAGCGCCCAATTTTTCTGTCTGTAATTTACTTTTATTGGTATTAATTACCCAGACTTTGTCATTGACCTCATGTCTGTCTTGGATGGGGACAAAGGTCTTTTGTAGACGCTTTTCTTCTCTTTCTGATTGATTGCTATTGGCTTGCACGACCTGGGGATCTGAGAAGGGTGGAATTTTGCTTGGCATTTCCAGATTAGGTCACAATAGTACTTGGATGATATTGGGCTGTGTGCCATAGACTAACTCGAAGGGGCTTTTCCTGGTGGATCTGTTCACGCGGGTCCAGCATACAAGCAATGTAGTTGGTAGCTGCTTATACCAGTCCTCAGGTCTTGCAGCAGTGAGCTTGGTCAGGGCCTGCACTAGGCTGCCATTTAGCTGCTCCACACTTCCATTAGCCTGAGGGTGGTAAGGTGTTGTCACTGTGTACTGGACCCCGTTTTTGATGAGGTAAATGTTGGTATCTTCATAGGTCATTTCCTTATCTCTGTCAGTTATCAGGAGTTCTGGCTTTCCAAACTTACTTATGATTTCTTTTCCTATGAATTTCTGCACATCATTGCTTGTGTGTAATCTTAATACTTGCACCACTGATAAGCAAGTGTCAAAGTCAATGTCAGTGATGATGTATTTCTTGCCATTGTGTTTTCCTGGCATGGGGCCAACAATGCCTAGGGCCCACACCTTTAAAAACAGTTTTGAGTGAATAGTAAGGACAGATTTAGGAGGGGTATCACTTTTTGCAAATTTCTCACATACTTCACATTACTCTAGGACATCCTGGTATAGGGTTGGTCACCATGCTTTGTGTTTAATGAATTTATAGAGGTTGCGGATTTTGGTATGTCCTAGGTCTCTATTGTAATGTAGGATGGTGTCCACTTGCTGATTTGTATGGATGTAATGTATGGTGGTTCCATCAGTCATTTGCAGTTTAAGGTTCTGTACACGTCTGCAAATAAGTGCTTGTTCTTGATGACTGTCTCCTTTGTAATTTCAGTGGTCCCAGGGGGAAGCCCATGTTATTTGTTTGGAGTACCAGGAGAGGCCAGTCTGGGTCAAGTCCATTATTGCCTCTTGTGGCTCTAACGTACAGGCGCAAAAGCGCATCTGCCATGGCAAGTTCTGTACCAGGTTTGTACTGCATGATCATGTTGAACTTTTCCAGGAGTTCCATCTTTTTTTCTTGTTGGCAGGGGAGGTTTGTCTGGGTAGTGAAGTATATGAGCAATTTGCTTGGTCAGGGCAATAAACTCCCCCTGTTGTTCTAAGTAACAACACCATTTGACCAAACAATGCATAATGGCCAGCAATTCTTTGTCGTGTATAGGATATTGTAGGATAGGTGCAGTTGTGAGCTTCTCCTTAAGACTCTTGAAGCAAAGGTTGTGTTGGGGGGTACATAAAAACTTGGATTTAGCGCTAGTTATGGTATATATATTTGCAGTCAGGACACTCAGTTGGATATGAAGTTTTTTAAATAGGTGACTATTCCCAGGAACACAGGGAGTTCTGACTTGTTCTTTGGAGGCAGCATTTTGCAGATGGCCTGGATTTTCTGGGTGCCAGGCTTGATGCCGTTGTTTGAAACTAAGTGCCCCAGGAAGGGCAACTGTTTAAAAAATAATTGGCATTTGAAGGGCTTGGCTAGCAGTTTGTGTTGCGCCAGGGTAGCAAATACTGCTTCCAAGTCCTCTTGGTGTTGTTTTATCAAAAGGCTGTGGACAATAATGTTGTCCAGGTACGCCAGGGAATGCTTGCTAATATGGGGGAAAACACCTTGTTCATAAAGGTCACAGATGTTGAAAAAGCGTTTTTCATCCTAAAACTGAGCACCACACACTTGTATGATCTGTACTTAGTGCAGAAGGCTGTTTTGGGTATATCTTCCTCCTTGATGGGGATTTGGTTATAACTTGCGGCTAGATCAATTTTGGAGAATACGGTGGTGACACCCAGGGCATTGAAGAGGTTGTCAATGAGTGGGAGCAGGTAGCAATTCTTTATGGTGACTTCATTGAGGGCTTGGTAATCCTTTAACAATTGGAAGTTACCGTCTTTCTTTGCCACAAAGAATACAGCAGCTCCAAAAGGAGACTGTGAGGGGCAGATAATTCCTTTCTCAAGTGCCTCCTTGAGTTAGGCATGCAGGGTGTTGTCTTTGTTTGGGGTGAGTTGTAGATGGGTTGTTCTTTAGTTACTTCTCCTTTGAGTTGGATGGAGTGTTGTATGTGCTTCTCAGGAAAAAGTCCTTGTAGCGCCTCTTTAAAGATTTCAGGATGGCAGGTCACAATACTGCAATCCTGAGACAATGTGGTATCCTGGTGATCTTTGAAGTGTATGATCTTGTAAAGCCAGGAGTCCCAATCAATTGCTCTGGGCTCTCTTTTTTGTCCAGGGCTTCAGCAATTCATACAAAAACATTTTTCTTCAGGAGTTGATTCACTGAGTCATGGTAGATCTGGTGATTGACGCCTTCACGTTTGATGGTTAATACTGAGGTTGCCCAGTCTACGTGAGGATGATTCCTTTGTAGCCAGTTCAGTCCCAGTACAATATCAAATTTGGGTGAGTCAATGGCAAGTCCCTTGATAGTGGAGTGCAGGATCTCTAGCATGATGGAGAAAGGGGCTGTTTCCTTTGTCACAGTGATGTGATGTTCATCATCCAGGATCACATTTTTAATTTGTAAAGGATTAGTGGCCATCTTGAACTTGTCTACAAAGCTGCTGTTGACTAGGGTTTGGTTGGCACCTGAGCCCAGGAGTGCTGAGCCTGTGTAACTGCAAAAGAAGAAAGGATAGGACATCAGTTTATTGGGATTCCAGGCAATGGTGTTCAGTACCTGGTCCTCCAAGGACACTTGGATCATTGGGCATTGGTCCACGTCCTTGGGTTGATACTCATTGTTGATCAAGTTGGAAATGGTGCAGGGAGAGCTTGGCTCACTTAATCCTCTTCACGGGCTTTCCCCTTGTTGCAATTGTCTTGAGTGGCAGTGATACAGAAATGGGTATGATTTGAATGTCCATTGTTCCCATTTCTGTGCCCATTCAAGCCTTAAGGCTTATAGTATGAGTTGTTGTTGTTTCCAGGAGGCAGGCAATTGGTGCGCCCAGTCAAGTGAGAATCTGTAGGTCTCTCTCTCTTCCCAGTTTGCACCTTGTGAAAGGCATATATGTTTGCTCTGACTTCTCTGCTTCACAATATAGGCTTTGCAGATTGGTTACTTGGTATAGGTTGATGTGTCTCATCATGTGCAACTTGAGGGTGTTGTGGTACATGAGATGTATGGCTGGAGTGACAAATGCCATATCTGCAGGGGCAAATAGGCAGATCTTTTCATAAGCATGTTTGAGTTCCTTTCCAGTGCCTGTCTGGGTCAGGTTCTTCACTTGGCAGATAATCATGAGGGTGGTGTCCTTCAATACAAACTATTCCAATAAGTCTTGTTTGAAAGTGTCCCATTCTTTCACAGTATAGTCTTTGTGCCACTTGTTGCACCAAGTGCCTGCATTGTGTGTGAGTCAGAAAGATATCTCTTCCTTCTATAAGTGTTGTGGGCATTCCATCTACTCAGTTTACTTTGGGAAGATTGAATCCAAGCTGTGGTGTTGTTGTTGTTGTTGGCCCCAGAAAATAGTTCTAAGGTGACACTTCAAATTTATTGGGCCACATAGGTGGGCATGATTCCTTCCTTGGTTGTAGCTTGGGACAGAATGATAGGTTCCTGGAAGAACCCTTGCGCTGACAGGGCATTGAGGGCGGGCACTGGTACAAGCATGTTCTGGTATAGTAAAAATTCTTCTGGTATCTTGGTACATAGCTGTTGTGTTCTGAGGCGCAGCACAGACACAAAACAGGGGATCCTAACCTTAGGATTGTATTTGTAATTATTCTTGGTTAGAATGGCAGGGAAGGTTATGAAATTACCTTGCAGTCCTGAATTAATAATCTCTACTAGTTGTGTGTTGTGTTCTGGGGCGCGGCACAGACACACAATGGGAAATCCTAACCTTAGGATTGGATTTGTACTAAGTCTTGGTTAGATGACAGGGAAGGCAAGTGCGTCACCTTGAGGCCCTGGAAGAATAATCTCTACTAGTTGTGGCTAGAGAGAGGCGCAGAAGTACAGAAGACACCAAGACAAAAATGTGAATAGAACTTAATTTTATTGGTGAATAAGGAAATGAAATATATAGTGGTTGAGAATACTACAAAACACTACCAGGACAGTAGTATCACTTGCCATCAGCATTAGCGGGGCAAGTGAGTTGCGCAGAGATCAGGAAACCAAACAATTGTATTTCCTGAATTGGCCATCAACTCATTTCAAGTAGCAAAAGCAAAAGCAAGATATTTGTCCTTGAAATGGCCCACCAAAGGCAAAATCAAAATACTGTGAATAGCTGTATTCACGACATTGCCCTCCTCTAGATTGGCCTTAGGGGGGTGGTATTTACAAAGGAACTTTGTGTTCACTTGATCAAAAGAACAGCCAAAAGACAAGAGCTTTACAGTGTATTTGGACCCTTGCTTAAAGGTAACTTCTAGAGGGCCAATCCAAAGAGAGTCTAACTTGTGTGTGCAATCACCTACTCTGTGTTGGTAGTAAAGGACATGGTTGCCAACATCAAACTCAGGCAGGGGGAGCATCCAGAATTTTTGGGGGAGAGCTCAAGCATCTTAGTCTTATATGCTGGAGTGTAGGCAGTGGCTTGAATATTGATTATTTGGTTGACTAAATCATTGATGTGGTTGTCAGGATTAATGGCCTTATCCGGGGTAAGCAGGGGGGCCAAGAGCAATAGAGTAGTAGCCTCTTGCCCATACAGCATAGCAAAAGGGGAGTACCCAGTGACACAATGTTTTCTAAGGCGGTATGCAAAGAGGGCAGCAGGTAAGTACAAGTCCCAGTTGGCAGTGTCTGAGTAGGTGAGCTTCCTCATGATGGAGACCAGTGTCAAGTTGGCACGTTCAACTGCCCTATTAGTGGAAGGATTGTAGGGGGCAGAGAAGGATTGGTGAAATCCCAAAGCTTCAACAACAGAGGTTACTAGCTTGGCATTAAAGTTAGTCCCATTATCAGAGAGCAACACTTGAGGACAGCCATGGCGCTAGAAAACGTCTTGCAACAGGAAGGCAGCAGCTGTCTTAGCTGTGATATCCTTTGTAGGGCAAGTCTCTACCCATTTGCTAAAGTGATTGATAGCAGCCAGAATAAAGCAACACCCAGAACAAGAGCGGGGAAGAGGACCTACCGCGTCAATGCTAACAGTGTGAAAGGCATGTTGAGGGGGAACTAATTTGAACTCGTGGAAAGCAGCTCAAGGCCTCTGTAGCTGGAAGTTGTGGCAACTAGCTATGACGTCTGGGATTAGCAGGCAAAGATTTTCCCAGAAGTAATTCTTCTGAAGCCATTAAAAGGTCTTGGCAATGCCTCCATGTTCAGTTTCTTTATGGGCTTGTGACACCAACAAGAGGCAAAGACTGGGCTGTACATAAGGCAGATACTGATCTTGTACTTTTTTGAAGAGCTGATTGTCGCATATAAGGGTATCTTTGGGTAGCTTAGACAGGGCCAGTTGTACCTCCTCTGTCTCACTTTCCCAAGAAGAAGGATACCCAATTAGTTCATATAATTGGTTGGCCTCTGCAGGATGCAAAGCAAGAATAGGCATTCTGGAGAGCCCATCAGCGTTCTAATGTTGAATTCCAGGGCAATGGAGCACCGTGAAGTTGTATCCCTGCAGTAGTAGAGCCCATCTAGCCAGACGCCCTTCAGGCTCCTTGAGCAACTGTAATCATTTGAGAGAAGTGTGGTCAGTGACAACTGTGAAGTGGGTGCTGTATATGTAATGACAAAACTGCTTGACTGCATGCAACACGGTGAGGCACTCCTTCTCTGTGACACTATGGTTCTTCTCATGCTTGTTTAGCACGTGGGAAGTGTAAGCCACAGAATGGTCTACACCCTTGTTGTCCAGTTGGGCCAGAATGGCTCCAATAGCTAGATCACTAGCATTGGTGTACAGGATGAACTCCTTATTGTAGTCAGGATACACTAGGATTGGCGCCTCCTTGAGTTTTTGTTTAAGGGTCTCAAAGGCTTGCTGCTGACTGGCAGTCTACTCAAAAGGAACATTATGTAAAAGCTGGACTAAAGGTTCACTAGTATTGACAAAGTCAGGGATAAAGTGTCTGTAGTAGCCCATCATCCCCAGGAAGACTTTTACTTCTTGCAAGTTGGTGGGAAGAAGCATTTTGTCAATGGCTTCAACCTTCTTAGTCATTGGGTGAATCCCTGTCTGGGTTACTTCATGGTCCAAAAAACTCAAAACGTTCCTTGAAGAAGGCGCAATTGGAAGGCTTCAGTTTGAGGCTAGCTTCTTGAATCTTTACAAACACCTCTTTGAGATGAGCCAGATGGTTGGTGAAGGTAGTGCTGAAGACCGTTTTATCATCCAAGTACAATAGGACACACAACAACTTTAAGTCACAAAGGATAGAGTCCATGGCCCTTTGGAAGGTGGCCAGGGCGTTGCAAAGTCCCTGTGGCATGCGAGTAGGCTCAAAAAGCCCTTCAGAAGTAATGAGTGCGGCTTTCTGACAATCCTTGGGGGATAGGTCAACTTGCCAGTATCCAGATGCCAGATCCATGGCGGAGAAGAACTTAGAACCTCCAAGACGTCAGAGAGCAACATCAATACGTGGCAAGGGGTATGAGTCCTTCTTGGTCAAAGAGTTCAGTCAGCAATAGTCCATCACAATACAATGACCCCCATCCTTCTTCTTTAAGATGAGTAGTGGGGAAGCCCAAGGACTTTGGGAAGGTGCCAGCAGCCCAGCATCTAGCAGTTGTTTGAGCTCTTTAGATACTTGGGTGTCTTCCACATGACTGCGGCAATATGGTTTAGCACAGAAGGGGGGAGCGTTGGCAGTGTCTATCTGATGGATAACACCTTTGGCTAACCCATAATTGGTACTGTCCTTAGCAAAGATATCAGAAAATTAGTCTAGTAAATCTAACACCTCTTTCTGTTGAACTGGGGACAGTTGTGGGAAGTCTTGTGCAGTGAACAGAGATAAGACTTGCGGCTCATCCTCTGGTAGGTTAAAATCTTGAAACGTACCAAAGGGATGAAGGGACAGGACGTCAGGAGCGCCCAACAACTTGTCCCCTAGATACAGTCATAGGGATTGCAGTCAGGTTGGCTACCAACAACTGAGCAGGGTCTTTATGAGAGACATCTAGGATCCCAGGACAGAGGTAAGGTTTGTTGCGTCCTAAGAAGGGGGGAGATTACAACTCCAAGAAGGTGTGTTCAGGTAGTTCATAAGATATCTGGGAGTCCAGGATGGCCTGAGACCCAGGTGAGATGGTGAAAACCCCAGTGGGATATTCCAAGGCACAGGTCTTGAGGCGTTTATCCAGAACTTTAACTGGCTCTTCAAAGAAAAAGAGGACTTTGTATCTTAGAATATAGAGGTAGTCATCTTTCAAGTTGATTATCCCATTATATTCCCTAAGGAACTGGGTGCCAACTAGGAGATTGTAACTCTCATTCTCCAGGACAACTGCTGGTGTGGCTAGGAGAAGCTTACCAAACCACATGGGCAGAGTGGAGTAAGCCCCTATGGCGTGGGTCATAGACAGTCCAGCTGTGCCATACAACTGGTGATAATTAAGGTCAGGGGCAAGTTTGAGTTTCTTTACAAGCTTGGAGGATACAACATTGACTGGCAATCCAGTGTCTAGAACTGCCTTAATCTTTACTTTTTGATTGGATATCTCTACTTGAGTGGTAGTGCAATCAAAGGGGGGAAGGACAGCCAGGATATCTTGAGCCTCTGCTAGTTCCTTATTCCACTTCTCAATCATACATCTTAATCCCGGGAACTCTTTATAAACAGTCTGGAGGGGGAGCAAAACAGATACATTCTTGAAGACAGCATCAGCAACCTCAGCAGCTTCTTCTGACAACTCCACTAGCACAGGGGACCTCTTGGCCTGATTGAGGTAAGGGTGTGAGACAATATCTTTAGCCTCAGTCAAAGGCTTAGCAGTAGTTGTAGTCTTTCCTGAGTGTAACTTATAGGGAACTGCAATGGTTTCTGGAACGGTCAGAACAGAGTACCCATATGCATCAGTGTTGTCAATATCAGAATCATCCAGGTCAGAGTCATTAGAGATATTGTGAAACAGGAGGATAGGAGGAGCCTCATTATCAGCAGGCTCAGATTAAGCCATATAGGGAGGGATTGGAAGAGACTGGGAAGAATTGTCAACCAAGAGCGTCTCTGCCTCTAGGTTGACTGTTCTTTTCCCGCCTGTTCCTTTGGATCAGCTCCTTTGACCCGCAAATTGGTGCAGACTCAAGAATGATGACCTATCTGACCACAGTTGTGGCAACCTTGGCTTCAAGGAGAATTCTGTGAATTCATAGTAAGAATGCAAGGACCACGGGAAGATGAACCAGAGTTAGAAGCAGCTCAACTTTCCCTGGAAATGGCACCAGAGTGGGTAAGATGCATATCTTGCAACAACGTCTTTATGCTCTTCATGGAAGAGAGCATAGCCTTATGGGCTTTGAAGTGAAGGCACAGAAGTTGGTTAACCTTGAGGGCTTGAGCGCAAGCCATGTAGGCTTCATGAGCTGTCAACTGTCTGCTTGTAATCAGTTGCTATCCTTCCATATAGAATGTGTCTGCAAACTTGGCTAGTGTCTCCTTAGGCTTAAAAGCAATATGCATGAAGACATCCTTTTTCAATTCCAGGCTAAGGTCACCACTAAACTCATCAATCAGAAGCTGCTTCATATCTTCCCACGTCTCAATGGAGGGTAGTTCTGGCACAACTACCTCTTGGCAGGTCGGGTGTAGACAGGTCAGGATGTGTTCCTTTTTGACGTCATCTGATGCTCTTCACATGGCAGTTTCATAGATAGTTAGGAAAGCTGCAATGGTCAAGGTTCTGGGGTCAAAGACTTGCTTAAAGGTAGGCTTTAAATGTGCTACGGGAGTTGGACCACCATTGTTGCTATCAAGTACGTTGATACGTGGGGAAAACTCTGCCTCAGATTCTGAGGGGGGTTGTCTAGCCCATAGCTGGCAAACACTTTCTTCAAGGGTGGTAAGAGTCTCAACAGCACGGGCCCCAGTATTGGCAGCTTGAGTGGTCTGTTGTGCAGTAGTATCTAGGTGTTGACCTTGGGTGGTCACTATTGTGGAGAGTTCAGCCAGACGTGAAGTAAGGGATGGCCCCACTGAGAGGCAAGAGGCAAATCTATCATTTACAGATTTGATTACTTCATTCATTTCTTGTATGTCTCTATCCAGCTCAGTGTGGTCCCGCTTCAATTGATCCACCTTGTTAGCTAGGGCAATTAATTCTCTAGCGCATCAGATTTGAGGTGCTCCAGATAAACCAGGGCAGCAGCCATCTTCATTGACAACCCCAGCTGGACTAGCAGCAGTTGCCATCATTTCACATAGGGCAGCAAGTTCTTGCTGTAGCTCTGCAACTTGGATAGTCAGTTCAAGGACCCAGGGGTCAGGTTGAGGCGCCTCAGCAGGACGTCCCTGACTGCATGTAGTCAAACGTAGTTCTTGGATGGTGTCCCATATTCTCTGTTCCCTATCCACCAAGTCATCAGAAGGGGGAGAGGGCAGAACATCTGTCTTGGGCGTAGATAGCTCATTTACTTGGCTCTGGAGTTTGGCTATGGCAGCAGCAGTGGCTGCTCTTTCTTGCTCAAATGCGGTACTGAGTTCATATAGGCTGCTAGCAGCAAAGTCCGATACATGCTGTAGTTGCTCAAAGGAATATGTACTGAAGGCATTGAGCTGTTGCACAAGTTGCTCAAAGTCAGTGAGATAAGCGTTTAAGGTGTGATCCACCTGAGTTTGCCAGGGTTGTTCTAGCTGGTGGAACTTATGTAGACGTTCTCTCACATATTTGGGATAGACTGGCGCATTTGTTCAATAGAATTAACCAAACAGGCCTGGGAGGTGACAGAGTCACATTGATTGTCAGATACCAATGAAAACAGGGAATGAATCCACTGTTGATAGGCAGCAAACTGGTCCCAGTGATGAGTAACTGCAGCTTGCAGAGACAATATTTCTTGGACGTGGAGCCCCAACACCATTTGATGGTGGGCCAAGGCAGGCTGCACAAAGGATGATAGCAAGTGTTCAGCAGAGCCAGCCACTGAGAGGAGATGTTGTGGAAATTGAGGAGCCACAAATAATTTGTAATATTCAGCCCGACTGAACTGCAACTGAAGGCAAGGGATAGCTCCTTCACGGGCTATCCCAAAGGCTACCAACATGACTTGATCTAAGTCAGGGGTACCCATGGAGTAAGCAACTAGGCGGGGACCATTCCCAAGGTTCAGTATTGTGGGGGTAATAGGCTGGTTGGCAATATCTTCCTCAATAGGAGGACTGGTTATTTCAGGTGAAGTTGACTCTTGTATAGGCGGAGGCAAAGGACCTGAAAATGTGGATGTAAAGGGGACAACCAAGGGGCTTACAGCCCCTGTAGTGAGCACCATTTTTGTCGTGTTCTGGGGCGCGGCACAGACACACAACAGGAAATCCTAACCTTAGGATTGGATTTGTACTAAGTCTTGGTTAGATGACAGGGAAGGCAAATGTGTTTACCTTGTGGCCCTGGAAGAATAATCTCTACTAGTTGTGGCTAGAGACAGGCGCAGAAGTACAGAAGACACAAAGACAAAAATGTGAATAGAACTTAATTTTATTGGTGAATAAGGAAATGGAATATATATTGGTTGAGAATACCACAAAACACTACAAGGATGGTAGACCACTTGCCACCAGCATTAGTGGGGCAAGTGAGTTGCGCAGGGATCAGGAAACTGAACAATTGTATTTCCTGAATTGGCCATCAATTCATTTCAAGTAGCAAAAGCAAAAGCAAGAGATTTGTCCTTGAAATGGCCCACCAAAGGCAAAATCAAAATACTGTGAATAGCTGTATTCACAACACTGTGGCTAGAGAGGCACCAAAGTATTTGGAGACACAAAGACAAAAATGTGAATGGAACTTCAATTTTTATTGGATATAAAAATTGGGAATGTATACTGTGTAGTTTTGCCACAAAACAGTACATGGAAGGCAGGATCACTTGCCACAAGCATGAGTGGGGCAAGAAAGCTGCAAAGAATCAGGAAACCAAACAATTGTATTTCCCAGCTTGAATATAGACTCATTTCAAGGAGCAAAAGTATAAGAAAGAGATTTTTCCTTGAAATAACCCATTGAAGGCAAAATCAAATCATGGTGAATGGTGGCATTCACAACACCGGCAGGCATGGCGTCCAATCTAGCAGGAGACCAGATATGATTCTATCAAGGATTTGTTGACTGCGCCAAGTACAGGCAACATGCAGAATTTTGAGGGATAAAGTAGGATGAAAATCCTACTTCTGAAACCAATGCTGTAACTGTGGTGTTTTAATAGAGTTACAAGGGAATTAAAAATATTTAGAATCTAGATAATAATCTTTATTGAGAGATAGTGATCATATAGCTATTTTAAATCATGTATAACTGGAATGTGATTGTGTTGATTAAACAGCTGGATAGTGAAGGGGGTGGCTTGATCCTGGTAATGAGTCAAGCACCAAATTGAGGTATCCACCATAATGGATCATCATCTGTTCATGTTGTTAGATTTAGTAATTTGGGTTGACTTCCTTGTTTGGCTTCAAGTGACTGGGTAATAAGATTTTGGGTCACAACCTGCTTACTTGGAACCTTGCTGGCGGGTCAAGCCTGCTGTTTTGACACTCTCCTCAGGAGAGATACTACTCAATCAGAAGGGAGTATTCCTTTCTTTTATTGGCAAAAAGTAGACTTTAATTTATACTGAGCATCTAGCCTAATTTGAGACAGAAGTTATGAATGAGAATGTTAACATAAAAAACCATCTAGAATCCTCTTCCCTGTTAACGTCACTATCCCCTTTAAAACAGTAAGAGAGCTAGCTCAGATTTGGCGCTTCATGGCTACCTTTTCAAACAAATTTAAAGGGATAAACATGCACCAGGCCTCTAATATTGTGAAAGCTATAAAATACTATGAAGATTGCACTTTCAGCAATCTGGTGCTCAACAATAACATGCCAGGACTATCATGGACACTGGTGTCCTGTAATGCCTTCTCTCTTCCCACCTGATCAAGAAAAATAACCTGCCTTCAGATGTCATGTAGAATCTCAAAAAAAATCAAATTAATTATGAAATGGGGTATTAAAACCTAAACACAAAAATTATTTAGTGCCAACAATGGCTGTAATATGGACACTTTTAAACTGTAATCTTTAAGTAGAGACCAGATAAAGATACATCTATAATATCCAATAAAAATAACAAAAATAATCAATAGATTTAAATTCAGAACCTGTAGGGTAAATTGCAGGTTTCTCAAACCCTTTGCCCAAATTTCATATCACAATTGCAATTGGGATTTTTAAAAAAAATCAATTTTCTTATGTTTTATTTAATTTTTTTATTACATAATAGCATAGACACTTTTGAAAACCTCAAATTGTGCTTCAGGATTTAAGAAGACAGAAAGAATCAACTGGAATCATAATTGAATTGTTTGAATCCATATATTGTTTTCATTAAGTTTACTATGTCTTTTGATATTGTAGGATTGTCAAATCCAACAACCAAAAATTCCACATCACAATAAAAGCCATTATTAAATATAAAAATTACAAGCAGGGTTCAGAATAAAACTTGAATATACTGTTAGAAACTTGGACAAAGCAACTCAAATCAATAATCTCTATTATGATCAAAATCAATGAAAAAATTGATTTTGATAACTATGTTTAGACATAAAAAATCTAATAAAGTGTAAAATTATCCAAAATATGCTCTAGTAAAATATTATACACTCCATATTAAAAAAGGAGAAATTGAAATTTTATTCAAGTATGAACTCTGGGGAAAAAATAACCCAAGTATAAACTAAAAATAATAATGTGAAAAAATTAAAACACTGCTGTATTTTTCACAACTGTTGAGATGGACTCATCAAAGTCAGATTAAAGCATTCTGAAGTTGCACATAAAACAAAACATAGCTGGCACAAATTTTTCTAATGACAACATGGGGAAAAAGCATTAATATTTTAATGTGACACACAAAACACATCAAAATTCAGTAAAAATATAGTTACACTTCAGGTTTACTGTAGATTTAGAACCTAAAGGTAAAAATGTAGAATTTTCAAATTCTTTTGCATGAAATTGTCAGCTTATTGGAATATTTTCCATCCTTTTGTATAAAGAATTATGTTGTTCTGGGATGAAAATTACTCCATTAAGTTGGTGAGTTCACACAAAAGAATTTGACAACCCCACATTTTTACCTTTATGTTCTGACTTTATAGTTATTGTATGACTATAATGATAGTCTTGGTGTGGTTTTAGATTAATGATGGGACTTTTTGGTAGAAAGTTGTAAGATAATAGTGGATGTCATTTGTAGAATCAGGATGTCTTGATATTTTGAGTTAAAATTAAAAATTTAAAGTACAGCAAACAAGATATATGTGCTTCCTTTAAACTGTGGTGTTACAATTAGCCCCATTTGTCATCTCTGTCATATAATTCACCCTCTTTAATTGTAGCTCATTTTGGCTCTCATTACTGTTCCTTACTTTCTGATCCTCTTATTTTTCCCATTGTTACAACATCTTTAATCACTTCCTCTCAGAGAATTAATTCCCTGGGTGATTCCCCAACTAATCATTAAGTCAATTGTACTCTAATCATTCACTCATCTATTACAGGGATCAAACATTTAAAGTCCTAAGTAAAATACTACTTGGACAAGCCCCATGTCTACAATGATGACCATGGACAATATGTGGCTTCTCATAATACTATATAATACTCTAAACTCATACCCACTAAATTATCATTATCTTCTTTATTTCCCCCTTTATCTTGTTTATTTTACTTCTAAGAAGTATATAATTTACACTATAAATGACCTTACCACTTTTAATCAATGAATATACTTTTTAATCCATTTCTTTTACTTTATTTGATACAAAAAATACCTGTAACTTTCAGGTCATCACAATTAATAAACATCTGAATCATAATCAAATATTTTAACTTATTAGCATTGGTTTTTGCCCTTGAATTCAATTTGTGACATTTTAACCTTTAATTTACATATCTTTTATTGTAACTATTATGTATTAGCAGAGTTATATGGGGTAAACATTTAAAATTTAGATAATGTCTTTTTTTATGAGAGATTATATAATTGTGTTAATTCTTTAAGAGAAACAAGATTGTGTTGATCAATCAATTGAATTGGTTATGAGGTGGCTTGATTCTGGTAGAGATTGAAGCTCTAAATTGAGTTGTCACTGGAATTATATCAACATTAGATTTTTCTCTCTTTTTTGTATCTAATTTGACTTCTGCATTTGGCTTCAATTGATGAGGAAGTTGTTTAGAGTGGCACAGATTCTTTTGTGAAAAACTTTGCAAGGGGTCAGCCCCGCTTTTTTGACACCTCCCCAGCTTAGGGTTGGCTTCATCTACTGGAAAGTCTGCAGGGAAGTTTTCTGGATTGTAGGCTCCATATTCCACTAATTGCTGCTCTGTTACTGGGATCATGGTCTCACATTGCTTTTGACAGGATTTTCATGTTTTAGCCTATTGTGCTGCAGTACCTTGTCCTACTTCCCTTTGCTAAAGCCTTATACCAGTTAATTATTGTTGCCATTTACCTTTAGGAAAATGACAGGGCCTACTTTATTGGGGTTTAGCTTGCTCTTTTAGGTGTTCCTTACCCAAATCAAGTCCCTGACCTTGTGCTTTTCTTTCAAAGGGATTATCATCTCCTAAAATTGCTTCTCTTCTCTGATTGCTTGGTCAACATTGACAAGGTGTACTTTGTGATTGGCTCTAGGAAAAACTTGCTTTAGTATTTCCAGCTTAGGGCTTGTTAGGGCTTGAACTATGTTTGGCTGTGAGATGTAGACTGTTCAAAGTGACTTTTCCGGATGGATCAGTTCATTTGAGCTTAGCACACAAGGAGTGCAGTTTGTAGTTTATTAGGCTAGTCCTTGGGTGCCCCAGTAGTGAGTTTGGCAAGGGCTTGCACTAGGCTACCAAAAAAAATCCACTCTTTCATTGGCCTGAGGATGATAGGGTGTGGTTACAGTGTACTTGAACTCTTTTTTAGCCAGATATACATTGGTATTTTCATATGTTAGTTATTTGCTACTTTCTGTGAAGAGCAATCATGGCTTTCTATTTTTTTACTATCTATCTTCCTATAAACTGCCCACATTGTTGCCAGTGTGGACTTTGACAGCCTGTGCCACTGACCATCTGGTGGCAAAGTCAATTACAGTGCTTATGTATTTCTTGTCATTTCTCTTATCAGTAATGAGATCTACAATGTCTATCACCCAGACCTTAAAGGGTAGTTGTGTTTAAAACAGGAGTACTGACTTTGGTGGTGTGTTTCTCTTTATGTATTTCTCATATACCTTGCACTTTTTCAAGTATCTTGTGAATATCTAAGTAAAAATTGGACCACCATACCTTGTTCTTCAGGAACTCATGAAGTTTTTTTCTTTAGTACAGTAATTTTTAAACCTGTTGATATAAACAAAAAGCTCAGTCTAAATTCAAAATCAAAAATCAAGGAATTTATATTAAATTACAGTATATTCAAAGCCACTTTGCTTTCACTTTTAGACTGAGATGTTTTTGTTTTTTAGACTGAGATTTTTTGTTTGTATCAAAAGGGTTGAAAATTAATGTATTTTTTAGGTCTCTGTGATAACGCAGGATGGTTCCCACCATTTATGGGTATGTATATATGGAATGGTTTTTCATCTGATGATTTCTGGTATAGTTTACCATAGACGTCTGCAAATAGATTCTCATTTTTAAATGCAGTGTTGTGGATGATGTCTGTGGTACCTGGGGGAGATCCTTTGTCATTGATGCATAACATAAGAAGGGGACAGTCTGGTTCCAGTCTGTTTTTTCTCTAGAAGCTCTCATAGAGTTGTGACAAGGTGTCTGCAGTAAAAAGCTCTTCTCTAGGCTTATACTTCATCCTCATATCAAATCTTTCCTGAAATACTATCTAGTGGGCCTGTCTACAAGAAAAATTGACATGTCATCTGAATTAGATGAGGTATTTATGGTTATTGAAGGCTGTGAACTCCTCTTGTTAAGTGAGGTAACAATGCCACTTGACCAGAAAGTTTATAATAGCAAACAGCTCTTTATCATGTATTTGTTAACAGCATTCTCTGTTAGTTAGCTTTTGGGATTTGTACATTACTGGCAGGTACTTTTCAGCATTGGTCTTGATACAGAGGACCCTTCTTATGAAAGTTTCTTAGGCTTCAGTCTCCATTTGATAATTGCCATATTGTCTAGGGTACTGTAAGATGAGCACAGACACCAGTTTTTTTAAGCTATTGTAATCAGAGGTCCTGCTGTGGCATCCACACATACTTAGACTTGGCGCCCATGATGAACAACAGGGGAAAGTGAGGACACCACAGTCAGAGATGAAACAATGTATATAGTACACCATGTCCAAGAAGGTCCTGGATTCACTCTTGTTCTTGGAAGATGGGATTTTGAAAATAGCTTGAATCTTCTGTGTTAGGCTTAATGCCATCTTTTGAGACTATGTGTCCTAGGAAGGGTAACTGCTTGCGGAAGAACTGACATTTGGAGGGCTTGGCCAGCAGTTTGTATTGTGCCAGGGTAGCAAAGACTGCTTACAAGTCCTTGTGGTGTTGATCTACCAAAGGGCTGTAGACAATGATGTTGTCTAGGTACACCAGGACATGTTTGCTGATGTGGGGTTTAAACACCTCATTCATAAAATTCACATAGGTTGACGGGGTTTTTGTCATCCCAAAGTTGGGCACCACGCACTTGTATGATCTGTACTTAGTTTGGAAGGCTGTTTTGGGTATATCTTCCTCCTTGATGTGGATTTGGTTGTAACCTGCAGTTGGGTCAATTTTGGAGAAAATGCTGGCACCGCCCAGGGCATCAAAGAGGCTATCATATAAAGGCAATATGTATCAATTTATTAAAGTAACCTCATTTAGGGTCCAATGATCAGTTACTAAATGTAAGGAACGTTCTTTTTTGGCTACAAATAATATGACTTCCCCAAAAAAGTGATTGCAAAGGCCTGATGAGCCCTTTCTCTAGGCTTCTTTAAAGTAAGTGCAAAGAGCATCATCTTTGTTTAGAGTGAGGTGGTAGATGGGTTGTGCTTTAGGTACAGCGCCCTTAAATTGTATTAAGTGCTGTATATGCTTATCAGGAGGTAGCTTGGTCAAGGAATCCTCAAAGATTTCTGGGTGCTTAGAGACTTTCCCCTGATCTTGAGGGTTGATAGTATCCTGCTTATGCTTGAAGTGAATAACCTCATATTAGCAGGAGTCCCAGCCAATAGCCTTGATATTATCTTTTTTCTTGGGTCTCTATTATATATACAAACACTTGATCTCAAAGGAGTTGGTCCACTGTGTCTGGGTATGTCTTTGGCTAACTCATTCCTGTTTGGTGATCAATACTGAAGTGATCCAGTTTATTTGGGGGTTGTTTCTTCTTAGCCAGTTCAAGCCAAGTACCACATCAAAAAAATTTAAATCAATGACAGGTCCTTGGATAATGTAATGGTGATTTTCCAGGGTAATGATAAAGGGATTTTCTCTTGGGTAACAGCAATGTAACTTTCATCAGCTAAAACTTTGTTCTTGATCTGCAAAGGATTATTAGCTAACTTGAACTTGTTCACAGAGTTGATGTTGATAAGGATACATTCTGCGCCTGAGTCCAGGAGTGCTGAGCCTGTGTAACTGCAAAAACAAGAAAGGACAGGACATCAGTTTATTGGGGTGTCCAGCAATTACGTAGATTACAGGTTCTCTTGACAGCACCAGGATCATTGGTTATTGGTTGACGTCCTCCAGACGGTACTCATTGTTGGGTGAGACAGAAAGTTGATAGGGAGAGCTTGGCTTGCTTATTGATCTCCCCAGGGTCTTCCCTCATCTTGTTTGCCTTATGTAGTAGTAATTATGAAGTCTGTGCAGTTGGAATGACCATTATCCCTGTTATTGAGAGTGTGGCTGAGGCTTATGGTTCTTGTTGTTAGGCAGTGAGCAGCTGGAACAACTTGAAGTAGTAAGATCCTTGGTCTTTCTCTCCTCCTAACCTGTGCTTTGTGAAGTGCACTGAAATTCTATTATGCTTTCTCTTCACACAGTACAGACTTTATGGATTAATTACTTGTGCCAGGAATGACAAATCACCATCCCTTGAAAACCAGGCCCAAGAGCAGGATTTGAACCCCAATACTATACCCCTGCAAACTGCAGGGCCCAAGGCCCAAGGGGCTGCTGGCCTGCGTTTTGCTATGGTTGAACCCCTTGAAAGCCAAGGACAAAAGAGATTTTCCAAACAATGAGGCCAGCCAAACTTGGGCAGTCAACCTGCCAAATAAGGGTTTAATCAAGGCGCCTAATGGAGGCAGCAAAACACCAATCATCAGCTTCATGAGTTTGAAGGCTATGTCAGTGACCAATCAAGAGTCAATCTTAGGAAGAGGAACAGGCATGTGGTCTGACCTCATGACCACAATCATAGGGCCATAAAATCAAGCTACCAACTTGAGAATTTTGGCTAATGAAAGAACTCCTGGTCTTGGTGCCATTTTGCCGCCCTTGAACCCAAGTACCCAGACCACCCAGAACCACTTTTACCAATGCCTTGATGAGTCCCCAATGAAAAATGTTAAGTTTGGAGGTGGTATTCTATATAGACCCAAGGACCCTGCGCCCCAAACTTATTGCCATTTTAAAATAAAGGTTATGTTGATTTGGCTTACTCAGCTATTGCCTTATTTTGTATTTACCATCTATCATATCATTGCAAGATCTTCTGGCCCTCCTGCTACTCTTTCTGCAGATTTCTGTCCTCCTGGTGCTCCTGTTGTTCCTGTCCATTTCACTGAGTATCCTCTAAAGCCCAAGTATAAGGATTACACCCCAGAAAAGACCCTTAAACTAGATCTTTTGACTCACATACAATCCACAGTTAGATACAACCGTCAGGGGCCCTGGATTCTATCATCACTTAAGTTGTTCAGGGTAAAATTCAATTACCTGCCTGAATACAACCTCAGAATGGAACCACCTGTGACCCCTAAGCCAATACTGGCCTCCTCCCCCAATCTCCCAGTAAATCACATGGGAAAGCTGTTTGGGATTGTGTACATCACCCTCACTGGGGTGATCAACACCATAATCTTGGCTGATGACCTGTGGTCCTAGGTGGGAATTTCTTTCTCCTACCTCTTCAAGTTAGCTCCTCTCTTGTGGTGGGCTTTACCTACAAGAAACCTGGCCCAATTGATCCCAGAAAACAGCAGGCAGGCCGCCCAAGATTAAATCCCTGATAACTTGGTTCAAGTTGACATGTCTCATTATGTTAGGCTTAAGAGCGTCATAGTAGATAAGGTGTGTGGTGGGGTTGCTAAAAGCTATTTCAGAGGGGGAGTATAGGCACAGTTCTTTGTAGGCCCTTGTTAACTCTTTTACTGTGCTAGATTGTGTCAGGTTCTTAACTTGGCAAATGATTATGATTGCTGTTTCATCAATTAAATATCTTGCCAAGAAGTCTCTCTTGAAATTCACCCAGTCTTTCTTTGTGTGGACATCATGCCATTTGTCACACCTGGTGCCCATGCCATGGTCTAGTCAAATGGATATTTCTGCAATTCATAAGCATGCTGGGCATTCCATCTGTGCCATTTTTTCTGAGTGAACTAGATTCATGCTGTAGATTTGTTGTTGGCCTCAGCAAACAGCTTCAAGTCTTTGCTGCAATTCTGCTGAACCACGTGCGCAGTCATAATACTCACATCATTGGTTTGAGTTATCAAAAAAGATGCTTAAAAGAACCCTTGAGCTGACAAGGTATTGAAGGCAGGAACTGGAATTAACATGTTCTGGTAAAGGACATGCCCTTCTGGTATTTCAGTACCTGATATGTATGGCGTCCATCCAAGAGGTCCAAATACAATCATTTGTATATTTGTTGACTGTGACAAGTACAGTAGTTTTAAAAGCTATGACAGTAAACAAAAATACCTCATATTTAAACAAAATGATTTAAAATTTAACCAAAATCCAGCTATAAGGCTAAAATATACACTATGTTAACAGGGATTTTTGGCGTTAATAGGCAAAATGTGTCAATAAAGCAAAGAAGTGCTCACGCACAAAGCAAAACTATTCAAAATACAATCCAAAATACATTGATTCACAAAATGATGTGAGTTGAATTTTTGGTGTACATATGTTTACTATGTAAATTGGTGATAAAAATACACTTATTTGTCATGAATGACATTTCAATACTTGTATTGAAAACCTGGGAATTAAAACCTGGGTCTTGGGGAAATCCTTATGTTGACCAGAGTGAACAGGAAACCGCCCAACTGCTGGTTGGGTCAAACCCTGGACCACTAGAGATAGATGACCCCAACCAAGAGGAACAGAAACCTGTCAACCTGCTAAGTGTTAATACTGGAGGTTTGAAATCAACATCAGAAACCCCAAAATAAAACCCTGAACCTCCAAAGACTACTCAAGTCACACAAAGTGAATGTAAACCTGCCAACTTGTTAAATTTAAAACCCAAGTTGACAAGTTACTCCGAGACCCGCCAGGCTCCCGAGGACAATTCCCCAAATGAACATCAGATTGCTGCCAAACTTGCGCCATCAAAGATCCAGACCTATGCAGATGTTGTAGCTTGCCTTAAGGAGGTTAAAACAAAACCTACTTCTAACTTTGCCAATGACCACCAGCAGGTGCCAGTCTCCTGTCCATAATGGGTAGTACAATTGGACTACTCAGGTGACATAGTGAACAGTGGCGGCGGAACAAAGCATTGCCATTCCTATTTTCCAGAGCAGGCACAACCTGGATCTGCTGCCCTTGAGACCCCAAGCCAAGACCCACGTACTGCCAGTGCCTTGTCTGCAAACCTGAACCCTCAAAAATCAAAGAAGCAAAAACTCATGATATAAAAGCCCTGGCAGTATGGTGATGACCATATTGGCATTTTCAATAATAAAGTTTTATGAACCTTTGGTTTGAACAAATCTTACCTTATCTAGTCTTAGTGATCTTCCATCTTAACTCCGGTAAGTAGATCATCAGGCAACTGCTCCCTTTGGAGACCAACCTGCCGACCCTCCCTAGGCACTATACCGTCCCCCAGGAGCCCCCTTTGGACCTGTGCATTTTACCAAATATCTGCCCAACCCTGCCTACGCGGAGTACGGCTTAGATGCCATCCTCATTGTCAATCCCTTGGCAAGGACTAGAGAAACTAGATACATATGATGTGAAGGAAAGAAGATTGAGGTGCTGCCCTTATTGTTCAAAGACAAGTACAATTATCTGCCTGAATACTTTGTTCCCATGACTCCGCCCTAACCCCTGCAACCAACCGCCCAATGGAGACCCCACTGCCACTGATACTACATCCACCCAACTGTTTGGAGTATTCTATATTACTCTGACAGAATGGTAGACACTATGGCGCCCAACTCAGGGCCCTGTTCTTTGCTTGGGCAATCTGTATCCTATATTATCAAGTTAGCAGCCATTCTAAGGTAGTCATTACCCTCAGGCCTGGCTGTATTCTGTCCCAAGCCAACCAATGCCTCTACCTACGTCTGGCTTCCTGACATCATGTGTGGTGAGTCAAAACTCAAACAATAAACAAAATACAAAAGCAACTCATTATGTAAATAAAATCACTCAAATGTTGTGTGTAATGGATTTTAATCAATAATGATACCAAGGTATCTAAAAGAAGACACATAATTCAAGACTAAATTTTAAAAATATTATGTGTGATGGATCCAGGTTCAACCATTCAAACTTACTGTTATCTTGCCCTTGACTCTTATTACTGTTACCTTCCTGTGACAAAGCTTCAAGGAGCTTTGCTTCCAGGGAGGCAATTTTGTGAGACAACACTTTATTGTCATCTTGCCAACAAGCCATAAGTTTTACACTCTTTTCCTCCCTATTTCTTAATGCCTCAACTTCACAATTATCTCTGTCCTTCACCTGTTGTAAAATTTCATCAAACCCTAACAGCAAGTTCCAAGAATCCCATGCATAAATTTTATTTCCTTGTGCAGGGGCTCCCTCTTTGGCAAAATAATTGGTATATAGTTCTTCAAAGGCTGCTTTCACTTCTACCAAAGATTCCTAAGAGCTATCTTAGAGACCTCCAGACTTTCCCAAGCTTCCTCAAGCAAACTGGTGGGAACTTCTTTCCTAGCAGCAGCAGTTTCTACAAAAAGTACTCCAAATTTTGCTCTTTCAAATGATAGCAAAGAAAACATGGTAATTAAAAGGTAGTTGAGGGGAAAGCGTCAAAATTGACAATATATCTTTATTAAAATTTAGCTGTTTTTGCTTATATACCATTTGGGGCATATTTGGCTGAAACCCCCTCTGGTTCCTGAATCAACCTATGATTCATATCATGTGGTCTATGTCATTTAAGTCATCCAAACCTAAATCTTTACCAAAAAGATCTCCTGTGATTCTCAGCCTATGAGAATTAATCTACAATGAGAAGGAGTCACCTGATGCCATTCATCTCAATGTATTAATTTGGCATGGAGCTTCCTCAGCTCCCAGCACCAAAACCCTGTGGAATATACACATTCCAAAACTCAGCTATCAATGTTCCAACTGGGAACCAGCTGATCAAACCTGAATCCCTAGACATCATTGCCTTTATTTAGTTATCTTTACATTTAATGGTTTTTTGCCTTAAAACCCATTAAAATGCTTTGAAACACAAACCAGGCGCCACTGCAACGCCCAGCAATTTTCCCAGGCAGCGCTTTACAAATCAATTAGGTGGTGCCTCTGTGCTTCTCAAATCAATAAGGAGGTGTGGGGGTTCTTCTAACCTAATAAATTTTCCAAAACAGCGCTTTTAACCCAAAATTTGGGGGTTTACTTTTGATTAACCTTAACCAAACTTCTTGACACATTCAAGGCAATTTAACCAATATAATTAAATCCTCATTAATTATATTCCTGTGTATTTATTAATTAATCTTCCCAATTAATTAAACCGTTTTTGAGACATCCTGTCTCCCAGATTGACTTGGCCAAACTTACCTTCTTTTCTTTTATTGAACCTAGATATCCAGTTTTCAGGAATCTTGACCTTAAGGCATCTAATCCAACCTATCTACATGCAATAATCAGAAAACCAGGGTAACTTTATATTTCAGAGCATTTATTAGGCTAAATACTCAATAGTGACTGTTGTACAGTCACAAGGCGCCTTCCTTCTCTTTGGGGGAATTGGCCTCATCTTCCTGGACCTTTATTAGCTCTAATTCTCCATGGAAAAGCTTCATAAATTGAGGATGAACATGAGACTATTCTTCTCCTAGGGTAGCTCCAACTCCTCAAACTAGGTAGTTTGGCCCTGGGCTAACTGAGATAATCTTCATAGGATCTACCTATTGCTGAAGACCTCTTCTTGGGTGTTTTTATTGGCGCCTTTAATCAAAACATACCAGATCTCCAACCTGGAAATAATCACAGAGAAGAATCCAGGCTTTGAGTTCCATTTGGTGGCACGTCTTTCTTGAACCTGCTCTCCTTTACTCCTTTCCTTGGCAAATAACTTCTGCATCTCAACTGTTTGTTCTTCTACGGCGTCTTCATAGGAATTCTTTTCCACAAAATACCCATTGACCAACCTCAGTGCTTGTTGTAGTTTCCCAGCCATATAACATCTGAAACAGAGAAACCCCAGTAGCATCATGGGGCATTATACAGTATGCCATGACACTCATTGCCAGGTGATCCTTTCAATGGGTTATGGCTCTGTCAGCCAATTTCCCCATGATGTGCTTCAGTGTTCTAATGGTTCTTTTGGCAGAACCATTTGTCTTGGGGTGATATGGGGCTGAGGTCAACTTAGAAATGCCACATTTCAAGCATTCCTTAGTCAATGCTAGTCTTACATAAGGCGGTCTGTTATTGGTGAGAACCTTCTCAAAACAACCATGCTGTGCTATTATTTCTTCCCGGAGAAACTTAATAATTGCAACACTTGTTTCTTTGGTCAGTGCTCAAACTTCTACCCATTTTGTAAAAGAATCAACAATCACCACAAAGTAACTTTTCCAACCACTTGCTAACGTAATATGACCTGTATTCATTGAGACCAACTCAAAAGAATAATTTGACATCACTGATTTGAGCTGCACCTTGGATTTTGCCGCTGAGAATTTAGAGCAAATATCACATTCTCGCAAAATCAGAAGGACTGTAACTCTCATCTCTGACCACCAGTACCAAGCTTTCACCACTTGCCATAACTTCTCATATTAAAGGTGACCTCCCCATTGCACATAGAGATCTCTGACTACTTGTAGACGCTTGAATTTTTCTACATAAATCCTATTCCTTAAATAAAGCTTCCTGGGCTTCTTGTGTCTCAATTTCTCCACAGGCCAACAGCGCTCAATAAAATAAGTCAGGAATCTGATTTTACAGCTCTAGAAGGTAGATGATATCATAATCATATCTAGAGAGCTTCTCTTCATACAATTGCATTTGGCCTTGTAAATCTTCCTTTGTCCAAATTGCTGTAAACACTGCGTGGTCAGTGACACTAATAAAGGGCATTACTAGGATATACATCCTAAAATGTTCCACTGCCCATACTATTGTCAATCCTTCACGTTCAGTAGCAGAGTATTTCCTTTGAGTTGTCCCCAATGACTTAAAACCATATTCCAGGGGATGTTGAGATAACTTTGGCTCTCCTTCTTGAGTAAGAATGGCACCAAAACCAGTTGAACTTGCATCTGTTTCAATGTAGAATAACTTCAACCAATCAGGGAATCTTGATATGGGGGCCTCAGAGAGTTTCTTCCTTAGCTCTAAGAAACTTGACTCTTGCTCTTGTGTTGCAACATTGTTTCTAGGCTTGCCTGCTAACGTATCTTACAATACACAGGGGGCACTCAATGAGTTGCCCCTTGACGTATCTAACGTTATGGATTAATCTGATGGCAATGTCAAATGACGGGTACTTCATCCTAATTAGGAGTGTTGCCAATTTGACCTGTTGATCCCCGCACAAGTTATTCCTCAGCTCCAAACCTTACATGGAACTTCCCACTATGCCACCCCCTTGTGGCCTTGTGGCTTTCCCCATATGGTATATTAATCACAATATTCTATAATAAACAACACCTTATTCTTATTATTCTTTACTTTCCTATTGGACTGTTGTCTTCCCCAATTCCAAGTACTGAACTCCCATTGGTTTAGTTGCAGCACTTGTCCCCAAAAAATTGGGTGTTCTTCCTTGTTAACGCAAACAATGGCTCTCCAAGTGCAGAGCAATTAGATATGAATCTCCTGTAGAAATTCACTGACCCCATAAAGCCCCAAACCTCTCAGACTGACTGCAGCAACCTCATGTTTAACAATGGAACAACTCTCTCAGGACTTGGTTTAATCCCTTGAAAATTCACAATATGCCCTAACACCTTGACCTCTTGACACTCAAGCTTAGTCTTAGATACACTAATCTTCAACTTTGCTTTCTCAATCCGGCAAAATACTTGATCAAGATCCTCTAGATGTTGTTCCCAGGAAGGGCTATATACATTAATATTGTCTATATATACCAAAACACATCTATACTGTAGTCCTGTCATAATCTTGTTCATTACAACTGAAACACAGCACCTGCTGTCTTCATTCCCAATGACAAGACTTTCTATTGATACAGACTGTTGGGTGTAGAGAACAATGTGACCTCCTTAGACTTCTCATCAATTAACAATTGGTGATAACCCTTAGTCAGGTCTAAAGTGGTGAACCAGGAAGCATCCATGGCGTCCAGCTGGTCTTCAATCCTATATATAGGGTAGGCATCATTTACAATATCCTTATTCACCATTTGGAAATCAATACAAACACATATATTCCCATCTGGCTTTGAAACACAAACCATCAGAGTAAAGTAAGGACTGATACTTTCCTCAATCAGGCCATCCCTCCACATTTTCTCCACCTCTTCTCTAATTGCAGCAACTGCAGCAGGACTACAACGGGGCATATACACTTTGTACGGCTTTCTAGTCAGCATTTTTATGACATAAGGTGGACCAGTTCTCATCACATCATATTTTTCCAATGAGAAACAACTACTCCATTTCTACACCAGAGTATAAAATAAGATACCTGGTGATTCACTTGGACATAGTATACAGGTTAGATTCTTGAAGGGCACACAAACATAAGAGATGGTAGGTTTAGTTGTTGTGACTTCTCCAACCACAGGCATCCAGACTCCAATAAACTGACCTTTCTGAATGTCCACAGGAACTGAAAAGTGTTAAACAACTTCCAGGATTTGAGGAGTTTTCCATTTGACCCATTCTCAAATATTGCCACATTTGAGGATATATGACGGGGTAATTCTAGATAATTTGTCCTCCCTGTGTTCCACAATTAAAAACTACTGGCTTCAACCAGGCAATTACCTTTGGTGGAATTGAGCAATGTTCCTTGGCGTAGATGACCTCTGACTGAACATCTTATGGAGCTGGCAGAATTTTCAGCTGTTGATAAGTGTTCAACTCCATCATGGACCAAGACATTCTTGACGGCATCCAGGCTCACCTTGACCTCAATAATCCAAGTCATACCAAGCAGAACATCAAACTCTGCTCCCGGCAAGACACGGCCAAAGTCTTGACCATGGTATTTTTCCATTTTATTACCACCTTGTCAAACACATCTTGTTTAATAGTGGTATCCCCATCTGCGGAAGATAAAGTAAGTGTGAACAATCTTGATGGGTCCATACCATGTTTACATACAAAGTTATTTGATACTGCTACCCCAGCACCCCCTGGATTGTATACCACTTTTGCTGAGATATCATCAAGCAAAATATCAGGAGTATAAACCCTTGCAATACCCACACAAAATGTTTTGCAATCAATAATGCTGACATGCTTTGGGCCACCTTTTTCCAACATTCCACTTCTTTGAGCCAATCCATGCTCAACTGAACCTTCACAAGCTGCCAAGCAATTTCTTTGTCTTCCTTCATACCAAAGCGCACATACAATATCCACTCATCTGGAGAGGCATCTGGAATTCCCTCAGGCAGAGCTGGACAAGAGACATCAATTTCCTGTACAGGTGGCTCCACTGGTTTACTGGCGCTTTTCCTGTACTCCTTTAAGACATTTCCAGATCAAAGTCTCATTCTCCCATTATTAACCTCTGAATTACCAAGCTCACGTTGGGAGACACCTAAGCCCGCTTTTATTTTCCAGAATCCTTAAATATAAGGTCTGGGTGTTACTTTTCAAATTTGGCACAATCAGACATTTCCCAGCAAAATGACCATCTTTACCACAGATCCAGCATCCCTTTACCATGGGAAACTTACATGCCCATTTAAATCTAGACATGCAATCCTTATCTGAGGGACTTCTAGGACGTCTGGTTCTCTCAGAAGAACCTTCCCCTGTAGCTACATGAGCTTCTACCCTTGGGCAAGGAGCACTGTGTGGGGGACCACCAAGATCTCATTCCATTTGAATGACCTTTTGAACCATTTTATACCATGACAACTTCTCACAACACAGCATAGAAGCCTGAGTTCTCAACCTGGGCCACATTCCAGTGAAGAAAACATCCTCTACCAGATCCTGATTGTGTTACACATCCACAAAAGCTAGGAACTCTTACATTCTTGAAAGATACATTTACACAATTTTATGGCCAGCTTGAGTGACGTCTTGGGCTTTCTGCAGAGCATCACCAGGTCTGAGGGTTACTGTATAGCTGGCTCAAATTTCTCCAACAATGTGGTCCAATTGTTGTCTTTACGTCTTTTAAACCACTTGAATCATACAGGACCTGCAAGGACTTCCTACCAATGACATTTCTCAGCATCTCAAGACCAGAGGCTTGAATAAGAAAACCCTCCAGGAAAGCGTTTCCTTCCTTTAGATTCCCAGAGAATAGTGACATTTTGGCAAGCATAGACTGGACTCCTTTCACCATGAGTTTTTTCTGCCCCCTGAGTTGGGCTCTGTGACAGATTGAGGTCCAACCAGTCAAACTTACCGTTATCTTGCCCTTGACTATTATTACTGTTACTTTCCTGTGACAGAGCTTCAAGGAGCTTTGACTCCAGGGAGGCAATTTTGTAAGACAACACTTTATTGCCATCTTGCCAACAAGCCATAAGTTTTACACTCTTTTCCTCCCTATTTCTTAATGCCTCAACTTCACAATTATCTCTGTCCTTCACCTGTTGTAAAATTTCATCAAACCCTAACAGCAAGTTCCAAGAATCCCATGCATAAATTGTATTTCCTTGTGCAGGGGCTCCCTCTTTGGCAAAATAATTGGTATATAGTTCTTCAAAGGCTGCTTTCACTTCTACCAAAGATTCCTAAGAGCTATCTTAGAGACCTCCAGACTTTCCCAAGCTTCCTCAAGCAAACTGGCGGGAACTTCTTTCCTAGCAGCAGCAGTTTCTACAAAAAGTACTCCAAATTTTGCTCTTTCAAATGATAGCAAAGAAAACATGGTAATTAAAAGGTAGTTGAGGGGAAAGCGTCAAAATTGACAATATATCTTTATTAAAATTTAGCTGTTTTTGCTTATATACCATTTGGGGCATATTTGGCTGAAACCCCCTCTGGTTCCTGAATCAACCTATGATTCATATCATGTGGTCTATGTCATTTAAGTCATCCAAACCTAAATCTTTACCAAAAAGATCTCCTGTGATTCTCAGCCTATGAGAATTAATCTACAATGAGAAGGAGTCACCTGATGCCATTCATCTCAATGTATTAATTTGGCATGGAGCTTCCTCAGCTCCCAGCACCAAAACCCTGTGGAATATACACATTCCAAAACTCAGCTATCAATGTTCCAACTGGGAACCAGCTGATCAACTCTGAATCCCTAGACATCATTGCCTTTATTTAGTTATCTTTTCATTTAATGGTTTTTTTCCTTAAAACCCATTAAAACACTTTGAAACCTGAACCAGGCGGCGCCTTGGCGCTTTACAAATCAATTAGGCAGTGCACCAGCGCTTTTAACCTAACAAATTTGCCAAAAAAAGCACTTTTAACCCAAATTTGGGGGGTTTAATTTTGATTAACTTTAACCAAACTTCTTGACACAGTCAAGGCAATTTAACTAATATAATTAAATCCTCATTAATTATATTCCAATGTATTTATTTATTAATCTTCCTGGTTAATTAAATTGTTTTTGAGACACCTAGTCTCCAAGATTGATTTGGCCAATCTTGCCTTCTGTTCTTTTATTGAATATAGATACTAAGTTTTCAGGAATGTTTATCTGAAGAATTTCGGCCAAACCTATCTACATAAAACAAACAGCAAAAACAGAGCAACTTTATATTTTGGGGTATTTATTTGGCTAAATACTTAACTGTGACTGTTGTACAGTCACATTGTGTTGGGTGCTTAATTTGGCGTAAATTCTGGGAAAATGGGTAGAAATTTTTTTGGGTATTCTAAAATGAGAGTGTTAAAACCAAAAAAACCTAATTAAGGAATAAAAAATCTATAATTGGAATATTGGATGGGAAAAAATATTAATTAAATGTCCATATTCAGATAAAATCAAAAATTAAAATTAGGATGTAACTTAATTGAAATTTATTTAGTATTTTATTAAATTCTCAAAATGAAAGGTACACAACCCAAGAGTACCAATTCACCCATTGTGCGCTGTGACTACGGTCACCCCTGCGGGTCAAAGAACAGAGTTAGTCCAACTCAAGTGCCTACTCAGGAAGGAGATGGGAGAGGAGAGTTCAATAGTGACTCTGCACTGACACAGCCGGTTCAAGGAGCACAATGTGCAAGGGGGCAGAGCATCAATCCCCGGGTCCAGAAGCTGACCCAAAAATTCACCAAGATCATCACACCCCAAAACAGTAAACGATGTCACCACCAAGAGGGTGTCCTTAGTCAGGCTTCACCAATGTAATAGTACTGGACAATGTTGGTCTCCACAAGGTGGCCAATATTCTTGAAGAATTCCTAATGATTGACACCAGCATTGCAGTGGGCCCCCAGAAATTGGCCACAGAAAATTTGCGCTTTCTCTTCCCTCCACTTATCCACCCTTCCTAAATCCCATTGAAGAAGTTTTTGGGCAGCTCAAGCAAGTTTTCAAGCAAGGAACCCCAACTGGGACTAAGGACCTCTTTGATTTGCTGCAAGCTGGGATTCACAACCTCCCAGATGAGACTGTGGCCAAATTCTATGGCCACGCTGATTTGTGCATCCCCGTGTGCCTTGCCAAACAGCCAATCATTTTAAAAGCTTAGTGTGTCTGGGTTTTTATATTCTCAAATTTACTATTTAAGATTTATTAATTATCATTTTATATTTAGAAGCTTCCAAGCCCACAATCACATTCAGTAGGATCATCAATGAAGGTAACTAATTTATTTATTTTATATTATTTTTTTATTATGGCATCTGAGGCTATCCCAAACACTTGATACTGGATTACACAAATACAGTAGTTTTAAAAGCTATGGCAACAAGCAAAAATAATTTGGATTTAAATGAAAAACTCAGATGTAAACCAAATTAAAAATAAATAAATCTATTGTAAATTAATATAAATTTATTAGTTTTAATTTTGTTTACATCTGAGTTATTTTTGTTTAAATTGAAGTATTTTTGCTTGTTGCCATAGCTTCTAAAACTACTGTATATTTATATCACTTTTGTCAAATAAATATAAAAATCAAATTAAAAAAGTTAATTGTATGAGGTACAAAGTAGAACTGTATTTTATTAACATATATTATTATGCTTTTATGAAAAACTTCTCTGGGATTTATTTTTCTAAACTTGTTTGTTAAAATAAGAATTATAAAAATTATTTATAATAAAAATAATCTAAAGTGTAAAGATATTTATTGGAAAAGAGAGTTTTAAGGGCGCCTGTAATGAGATCTTCTGTATGTACCCACCTGGCAATAGAGGTGGCAAACAACCTCCACTGCCACATAGTATACAGTGAATACACCTTGATTGAAATATTCTAATTAGCTCATAAAAGGAGTAAATTAAGATGAGAGTTTAGGAGCAGCTTTTCTGGTGGGACTGCAACTCATAGATTCCCATCAGGACCAGGGCGTCTTGGATTACATGGTCAACCAAGTTGTACCTGAGGGGACCTTCTTCCCATCCAGGGGGAGCCTGGCCTTGTCAATCCTGAGAAAGGCCCTGTCTAGGTGCTCTAAACTGGCACTCATCCCAAAAAATAAAAGATACCCAAGGTAAACCACAAGTGAAGCCTTTGTCCAGCAAAGGCTTCAGTAAACTTGCACAGCTTATTGTATACTGCGCTTATTTTTTTCTTGTGTTTGGTTTTAGCAGAGGTCAGCTCCATGGCTACAGGGACCCCTGTCTCATTGGCGCTCCAGGCCAACCCAAAGTTGGCAAGGAGGATTTTTGTCTTCTTTACAGCTGTTGCGTCTGCAACAACCAATCTCCCCACTGCGCGCCCAAAGTTCTCAAGGAGGTAAGAGAGTGTATGCTCCACCAGGAAGCAGAAGCAAGCAGCTGTGTGGGCCTGGCCCATCTCTGGTATATTCTTGAATAAGAGCGTTGCCAGGATGTCCCAAATAAGCTCAATGAAGTTTACACAGTAAACTCACTGAGGGATACTGGGTCCAGGCAGACCAGTTGGGCATCCTTGTAGGCAGTAACTGCCCACTCAGATGACCCCTTGGTATGTGTCAGCCCAGCTAGCGCATCCTCTGTCATTGGGAGGGATATGTGAATTCTGTCTTCAAGCTCCTGCAAGACAGGGGGGACAGAAATAGCTGCCTAGCCACATTATTGGTGTAGTTGGCATAAAACGTGGCAGGGACAAACAGGACCAGGACACAGCAGATTTTACTGTCTATGTTTTCTAAAAAAAAGGTAAGTATTTACAAATTTTTATTAATTTTATTTTTTATGTTACCTTTGCATGTTTCCTCCTTGCCAACAACTTTGAAAGGCTTAGCCATTCTTGGTGCAAGCAATTGCGCTGAAAATTCTGTGTCCTTGGTTCTAGCTTGCTTGGCTGGTTTGAGATGGGCATTCATCTCAGGGTCATTGACCCAGACAGATGGCGCGGAGAGGGCAAAGGACTTGGTTTGAAGGCCTTCCATAACGGCCTTCTGGACATCTAATATGTGTTCAATTGTTGTTTCAGAGGTGTCTGGCATCTTGAGCATAAGTGCCTTGGTGGATACCTTGTCAATCTTGTCCCCTGTAAGAATGGTGGCTCTCACTTTTGCCTTGACCTTGCAGTCAATGTCTTTGATTTTGGCAATTATCAAGTCAAGATCCTTCAAAAACTTCTCCAAATATCTCATTGATTTTTTACTAACCTTTCCTTATGTTTTTATAGCTTTCACTCCAATAAAATCTGTATTGTTCTGATAATGTTGCCTCTTTGTTTATCCCTGTTTGTAATCACATTACTCCAATACAGCCATTTTTTACCCATTGTGTATATGTTTTACGCTCAACTCAATATGTGTTGTTTGCTTTGTGTTGGCATTGTTTCCTTAATTGCCATATTATTTTTGGCGCTTTGCACAGCCCCTTGTGAAAATATTAACAACAATTTGGTGGCTGTCAAAATTTGAATTAGAAAATTATAGGTTAATTGTGTTTAGATAAAGTTTTTACTGATCCAAATTCAAAACCTTAATGATAAAATTTAAGCCAATCAGGAGCCAAGTGATAAAGTGATTGTTTTGACATAAAGGGTTATTCAATAATTCCTTATGTCACAACAATCACTTTATCACTTGGCTCCTGATTTGCTTAAATTTTATCATTAAGGTTTTGAATTTGGATCAGTAAAAACTTTATCTAAACACAATTAACCTATAATTTTCTAATTTAAATTTTGACAGCCACCAAATTGTTGTTAATATTTTCACAAGGGGCTGTGCAAAGTGCCAAAAATAACTGTGTTCTGGATATAGATATATGGCATAGTAAATATATGATTTTATAGAAATAAGCTGAACATAAAGAATAAAACTAACTATAAACAAAGAGAACATAAACAATTTAAATTCAAAATAAAGATAATATAAATAGAAAATGTTTGGCAACAGGGGGTTTATTGGGTCAGGGAAGAGTAATGCCTAGTAGGCAGAATAGCGCAGGAAGAAAGATGTAGAGGCAGTGCTGGCCTGGGGAGTCTGGGATTGGGTGGGTGGGTGGGTGGGTCTGGAAGGTGGGGGTAATGGTGACACTGGTAGGGGTAGGATGATTTTTTGTGATGGCCGCCATATACCGCTCATCATATTCCTTGTCTGACATTGCCTTGATTGGCTGGTAGGTGGCTTTGGCACGGGATGGGAGGCGCTTATCCTTGTGTGATTGGTTGCCCATGTTCACATGGAAAACCATTTTTGCAAACAAGTCAGCCACTATTTGGTGACCAAAGAGAGAATTTTGGTCAAGGACCCCACTATAGATGTCATTAAAGCCTGAGGGCGGTGCTACCATAGTGTATCTCCAATATTAAAGAACACAACATCAGCCAAATGGATGTCTCTGTGACTAGCTGGGTACACAGAGGCCTGGTGCCCGCGTCTCTAGATGGCCTTGAGGGCATTGGAGCCACCCTTCATCTGGTGGCTCAAGAAACCCCAGTACTTGAAATTTGAGCCATCCCAGGATTCAATTAATCCACCAAGGATGTGGCTGCACTTGTAGTCATTAGTGAAATCTGGGTTTTTCTGATAATAGACAGAACTCTTGGCTGAAACAGCCAGAATTGCACCAATAAAAGTCCCCTTCTTGACCTTCTTCTTTCCTTATTGGGTGGTAGCTTTTCCTTGCTCATCAAAATTGTCACAAGCTATGGATAGCTTATAGTAAGAGATGAAAATGATGTCATCTGTTGGACTGGTCAAGCATTGTACCAGGGTGGATTCAATGGCATAATTATACGGGGAATCATCAGCGCCATCCCATTGGTTGCTGGCAATATTGGTAAGAACCTGTATTGAAGCCACATTTCCATACATCCAGAGCTGCACCATGCGCTCAGACACCCAAATGCCATGGTGAAAAAGTTGCTTCTGGAACTGGGTCAAGGGAAGCTTGGGGTCCCGCTGCAAGAGATCAAGCATGATTGGGTAGGCCTTGCTGATTTGGGACTTGGGGGCCTTCTTGGCTGTCCCAATCAGATTTCCCTTATTCATTAAGTTATTAAATTCTTGCATTATTGTAGCCCAGGTAAATTTTAATTGGCTGGCTATATGATCCCAGGACAGACCCTGTAGGTTCAGTGCCACAATTTCCTGGAGAATTTGGGCATTGATGATTGGTTGCTTAGGGTGCTAGGCCACGAGAGCTGAATCCTGATTGGCTGTAGGGGGGCAGGTTGGCTGGTGACAGTTAGTTGTTCTGAATCAAGGTTGCCATCCTGATTGGTTGGTTGGCGGGCAGCTTGTGCTGGGGTGGGTACAGGAGCAGGGGCAGAGCTAGACACTAAGTGATTACTGATCAAGGCAAAGCCATATGGGTCAGGGGTCAGGTACAGGTTGGCTTCCTTGTTACCTGCCTCAAAGGCTTGGGTATAAACAGGTTCATCCATGTTCTGAGCCTTGCCTCTATTGAAGCTGGCTTGGCTGCTCCTGGCTTGGTTGCTGGTGCTGTCAAAAATGTTGCTAGTAAAAACCATTGTAAAAAACCTAGGATAAAATCACTAAAAGCAGAAGTTTAAAATTTTATGATTTATTTTATTGTAATCTCAAGCCCATATTTGGAAGGTTCTCAAAACCATTTTCATACAAATCAGGATCCATAAAAATGAATAAAATGCCTCTGTCTCTAAATTGGATAGCTGTTGTTTGGCTGTTAAACTGTTATTTTTCTATTTTAGGCTGCTCATACTAAACATCTTTTATGACTTCATTTTGTTTTGTGTTTGTGGAATCTCACTCTATATTGCTAAAATTTTGTTTCATTTTGGTCCTTCTGTTGGTGCCTCATATGAATCCTGATTGAATTTAATATACTCTGGAACAGCATCCATTCATATCACTTGTTGTGTCAGTTAATTTTGTTTGTGGTTTAAACAACGCCACTTGCTATTTGCTATAATTTTTTATAATGGGCTAGTGAAATTTTGTTTTTGGTTTGACAGTTCATTTATTAACCAAAAATATTTAAATTAATTGAATCCTGAATCTTGCACAACTTGTATTCTGTTTAAATCTGAAATCATTTTGTTTAAATCTGTGGTATTTTTGGTTGTTGCAATAGCTTTTAAAACTACTGTACAGGAAACAGGAGTTATTTTTAAAAAGAAGGTAGTATAAGAACCTACCTGTGTATCCAATGGCATACCTATGCTGTATTAGCAGAGCTACATGGGGTAAAATGTTTGGGATTTTGATAATATCTTTATTGGTATGTGGGTGATTATATAGTTTGAATGAATTATTTAAGAGGAACTAGATTGTGTCAATCAATAAGTTTGATTGATCAGGGGATAGCCTGATCCTTTTAGTAGATCAAGTGCCAAATTGATCTGTCTGCCAAGTAGAGATTGCTGTTGGTTCTTGTTGCCTTGTTTGCAAACTTGAGTTGACTTTTTCATTTAGCTCCAGGTAGATAGGAATTCAGTTTGAGTGGCAAAGGATCTCTTGTGCAGAGCTTTTCTGGGGGTTGGCCAGTTATTTTGACACCTTTAGTAAGGGCTAAATGGCGTGCAAAACTTTCAAGAGAAAAAAACGGGGATGAAATAAACAAACTGTCAATTTTTTAACACCACCACATCAAACTGGGTAGATAGGCTCACTAATTTTGCGCTATAGGTCTTAGAGTGCAAGGCAGCAAACAAAATTAAAGATATGAAGAGCGCAACAGCGCCCATGTTGACACTAAAAATGTCAACACTATAGTAAAGTGGCAACCTGGTTTTACTTAATGTTGTTTCCTGGATGTTGACACTTTTTTAATTAATGAAACACTTTACCCTGAACATTATTAATATAAAAATTATTTTAAAATACATTATTATAATAAAATGACTCCATAAAGTTCAAAACTGCAACAAAAAATTACTATAAGTAATAAGAATAAGGAGATATAAGCAACTATTTTTCAGCTTACTATGTAAATTGCACTCTTTATTATAAAACTATTTTTTATTCCCATAAAAATTAAAATTGCAATGAACCAAAAATAAAGATATTTTATATGTCATAATAACTACAAAATATAAAAAAATTCTAATTTTAATTTATTACACTTTATATAAGCATAACTGAAAATATCTCATACCTTAAAGATAAATTAACAAAATATAATATATTTCTTACTAAACCACATTAAAACTGTAGCTGAAACTTACCATTTATACATAAAACAATTAGTACACTATAAATAAATTAAAAAATTAAAAGTTTAAATTTAAAAAATATACAGGAAAAGCAAGGTTTATTAAGCTAATTGAAGCCACCAGCAAGAGCAGTGGCAACATCCTCAAGGTACTTCTTAATCTCCGCCACCTTGTACTTTTTCTTTACCACCTTCTGAACGTTCTCCTGGTAGTCCTGCTCCTTGGACTTTTGCTTCTTGGGGGCCACCCAGTTGGCCAGGTTGCAAAACTTGGAGACACATCTGGGCCTGCTCCTCCTGCAGCTTCTGGAAGAGCTTGTTATATTTGGGGTTGGACCCAAACTTTACCATCAGGTGCTTTTGCCAAACCTCAAGGCTAGAGGTGGTCTTCATCTCCCCCTTGAGGCAGGTGCCCTGGCAATTCCAAGCGGCAGTGGCCCTGCTCTTACCTCTCTGGGAAGTCACCTTCTTGCCCACCCATTGGCACTCAAAGTAATCCAAGTAACCTTTTAAGATGGTGGAGTGCTTCTTGATGTAAGCGTCCTCCAGGAGGGCCTCAAAGCCAATCCTAGTATGCTCTGGGTGCACAAAAGCCAAGGCAGCAAACTGAGTCAAGGCAAAGAGGCACTTCCCCTTACCATTGTTAAGATACTTCTCAAAAAGGTCCTTCTCACTCTTGAGATTCTTGATGAGGGCCTGCCTAAAATGGAAGAAGCAGCCCTGGACTTCTCCGTTGAAGGTGGCCTTAAAGACTCAGAACTGAGCTTGCTCAAAGTCTATTATGACAACCTTTGGCCCAAGTGAGCGCACATGAGCTAGCTGCTCAGCGGCCAGGGTCAACTCATCCTTCTCAGCGGAGGAGGGATTTGCCCTTGTGGCGTGAGTGGGTGGGAGGAGCTGGTTGGTGGAGAAAGGAGCTCAAAGCAACCTGGACAATCTTGAAGGCTCTGGTGTAGACTTCAGTCTTGGCACCAGGAAGGAGAAAGAAAACAAGGGGGATAACCTGGTCATTAAACTGCCCATGCAGGACCCAAAGCTGCTTGAAGAGAGAGGGGAAAGTAGCAAATGTGCTGTCACACAGCCAGGTGGTAGCAGTGTTCAGCTGCTCCAGGTTTTGGGTTTGTGGCGTAGGCTATAATCCTATCCTCAACTTCCTGCCCATTGTCATGGAGCAGGAACATCTCACCATCCTGCGTCTTCTTGAGAGCATCTGTGAGGACCAGGTCTTCAATTTTAGTGGTGCTCTTGGCCAGGGGGTTTGAGGCTTGACGTCTATCACTTACAAACTTAACCAACTGATTGTGGGTTGGCACCCTCTTCAAGTTGGTTGGGGAGAGGTACTTGCAAGCAAGCACAGCCATCTGGGTGGGGGAAAGATCTTTGGAGGTGGGCATCACCTGGACAAGATACCACTTGAGGAGGCGGGCAATGGTAGTATTTGGCATGATGCAGGTATGCTTGCCCTTGATGGTTTGGACCAAGTCCCAGCGTTCAGTGTTGAGCCGCACTTGGAAGGAGCGGTCCTTGCAGGTGTAATGGCGGCTCTTGAAGCCCCGGTTGGCATTATTACAAGAGAAAATATACCCATTGGCCACCATGGCTGGCCCCCCTTTACACTCATGATTGGGAAGTATTTGGGCAAGGAAGAGGGAATCTTAAATTTGGTGTTGACATTTCAGATGTTGTGGGCCAACAGAGGGTCCCAGGGGCCAGCAGGAGCATGGCAAAAACCAGGGAAGTAATTGGGGCAGGGCTTTGAATCATCCCCAGATGAGCTTGAAGGGGGGAGTTTGGTGGTGGTGGGGAAGCAGAAAGGGGCTTATTGTGGTGCTCCTCATGTGCAGGAGACTTATCCTTGGATGGGGAATTTTGGGCTGAGTGCTTCTTCTTGGTTGGCTCCTTGTCAGAAGCTGAGTTGTAAAAACTTTGCTCTGTAGGGGAGCCATTAGATTCCTCTCCCCCAGTGGAGTGAGCAGGGCTCTTCTCAGGGGGAGGGCTTTGGTGAGGGCTTTGTGGATGGTTTTGGAGTGGCCTTATTTGATGAGACAGGCTTCTTTTTGGTGGGTTTGGTTGGCTTTACAGGACGCTTGATTCCTTTGGGCTGTTTAGAAGTGTTTTTGTCATAAAATAATAAGTAAAATGGTTTAAAATAAAGCATGTATGTAAAAAAATAAACAAAACAACTTAAAAAGCATAATATATAAAAAGTAATTCTTAGATGGTTTTTATTGGCATTTAAAAGTTAAAAAATACTTGTATAGTTTTTATATTATTAAAGTTATAAATAAAAAATTAAAATTTAAGAGAAATATACAAAAGTATTATATTTATATATAACTTTTATTTTAAAAATTATAAAATATGAAAGAGAAAAGTCAAAAATACAACATATCAAAAAATGAGAAATTTTTATTATGTAAAACATAAAGTTTTATATGTGAGAAGTGAAAAGCGTTGACATTATGATTGACAATTAGTAAAAAAAAGCTGAATTCTCACTGTCAATTACAAAAATTGTAGACATTATTTTTGAAAACATTGTCACTATTGACATTTTTTTAAAATTTCACTATGTTTTTTCATAGTACGCTTAATTAAATTTACGTGGGCTAGCAAAAATTAACTGTTTTCTGTGTTTTTGTTCACATATAAAAATTAAAAAAAACATATAAAAATAACTTAAAAAAGTATCAAGGTTCTTTATTTCTTTTAAAAATTATATTTGGGTAGTGAGAATATGATATTTTACCATTGCGCTTATATGAAGTTGTTAAGAAGTTGTATTCAAGTATTAAAAAAGGTAAAGTGTCAACAACATCACTTACAACATTCTTTATATGAGGTGACATATTAATCTAAGATTAGTTGCGCCACTCTAATTTGCTTAACTCCACCCTGGGGGATAATCACAAGCAAATAAACAACATTTACAAGTGTTGAAATTATTTTCAATAATAAATTATATATTAACTTACATAGTAGCTCACACTTAAATTATTGGATTGCTGTTAGCCACCAATCCACTTAATATATTAAAGCCGTAATAAGTGCCACATAAATATTATAACATAAACTTTTCAAAAATTAAATGTATGCACACTTTCTTTTTCAATATAATAATTCAATAAGAAAATATTTTTAAATGCGCACTTAATTTCTTTGTTGTAGATGTTTCAGTTTCATTATTAAAAATAAGTTTGGCTTAAAAAGTGTCAACATTGATACTTATACTTTGTGAAAACAAATAAAAATAAACTTTTTTATTAGTAAAAGTAAAGGAAAAATCTGGTTGAACCAAGTTTTTTATTAAGCTTAATATTAAATTGTGTCAAGATGGCCACAATTTTGTTGTGTTTTCTGGGTTTGCGCCCCTGAACGCTTTAAAAAAATAATTAAGCTAGCACAACTAGCAAAAAACATAGGAGATTTAGAGTTTCAAGCTGACAGTGGCCATGTCAACAAAGTGTCAACATGGACGCTGTTGCCAAGAAGATAATTTGTAAAGGAGAATTGGAAACAGTAGAGAATAGAGATGTGAGGTGTAAAGCAGCTCAAGGCACTTCCAACAAATTGGTAGCCAACTGGAATAGTGTGGGGAACAAAATGTCCAAAACAGGGGCCAGTAGGCCAAGATATTCTAACTTGGGGATACTTCTGATAAGGAGCGCCTTTTGGGGAAGCTTCAAATATGGAATTAAGGAAGAAGAGAAGTATCTTTTATTGTATAATACTTTAGACTTATATAGACTTGACTGTGACGGGGGTTTAGTTGGATCAAACCTAGGAGTTGGTCATGTGCAAGATGGGTTTGAGCCACTGGATACTTGGACAGTCATGTGATATTACTTGGTTACCATTCTTGGTATGTCAAACAGTATATTGGAAGGACACCAAATCAGGTGATGACTGGATGTTAAGTAGGTTGGCAGTAGCCAGAATGCTTGTACATCCAGACCCTTGACACTTCCTTTATTTTTAATTTCCCCAGGGATAATAAGCTATATAAAAACAAGCTTCTAGAGATGAGGTTGGAGAAGTTTTAAGGGAGTTTGGGAGGGGAGAAGATGGGGGTTCTATGACATCTGATCAGCTTGCAAGAACATTTAAGCAGTTTAGGAGTCTATTTTGGGCTTCAATCCAATGCTAGTGTGGGGTTCCTGTTCATCAGTCTCCATAGTGTGTCCTGGGTCAAAGCCAGGGACTGGCTTAGAGGAGTTGTCATTTTTAGTAGAGGGAGGTGGCTTGCTAGAATTTTACACTTGGCCTACATTGCTTAAAACTCTTACAACACTTTCCCTATCACTAAGTAGACATTCTCACCATGCACTTGTACTTTATCTGATACTAGACCCTCTGTGGGCCTGTACCAGTCTTTTAGCAACCTAGTAAACTAATTTCTAATTAATTCTCTTCCCCTATATGTCATTTCAAGGTGTCTAGTCAACTTCTCTGCTTCTTCCTGTGAGGTCTTACTAGTGGCAAACCTTCTACAACTCTGAAAATAAGTATTTGCCTCCCCTTGTATAGGGTAAAAGTTATGGGGCAGTTTACTCATAGGGCCTATCTGTATCACTTGAAATTTTGGGCAAGGTCAAAATAGGCTTTTATTCACTTTCATAAAGAAGATCCCTTAGAAACCTTCTGGTATATAGCCTGGGGGTCTGGGAAAAAATATGAGGTTGCCAATACTTGGAGTACTTCAAAAATATCTTGGACTCCTTGTACTTGGCCTTGGGCTCCTGCACCTTTGTCTTGGACTCCTGCACCTTTATCTTGGTCTCCAGCTCTTTATTTAGCTCTAGTGGCCTTGTTATTCCACTTGATCCAGTCCTTGTGGCCTTTTTAATCCACTGTATGAGTCCCTGAAAAGCTTCAGATAGCTTTCCCTTTTATAGCTCCTTGTTTCAGTCCCTGTTTTCTCTCAGAATTCTTGGTTGGAAGAGCTGTACCTCTCCATTTTTGTCTTATCTACAATAAATTAAACTCTTTATCTTACTGTTAGAGTTGTTAAATAAGGTCCAAGCTCAAAAAAAAGTTGTGAGGATAAATTTCCCAGACTAAAATCAGAACAAAGAACAAAGATGTATGTGACTGTACGACAGTCACTGTTAAGTATTTAGCCAAATAAATACCCTAAAATATAAAGTTGCTCTGTTTTTGCTGTTTGTTTTATGTAGATAGGTTTGGCTGGAATTCTTCAGATAAACATTCCTGAAAACCTAGTATCTATATTCAATAAAAGAACTGAAGCCAGTTTGGCTGAATCAATCTTGGAGACTAGGTGTCTCAAAAACAATTTAATTAACCAGGAAGATTAAACAATAAATACATTGGAATATAATTAATGAGGATTTAATTATATGGGTTAAATTGCCTTGACTGTGTCAAGAAGTTTGGTTAAGGTTGATCAAAAGTAAACCCCCAACTTTGGGTTAAAAGCGCTGTTTTGGCAAATTAATTAGGTCAGAAGCGCCGCCGCACCGCCTAATTGATTTGTAAAGCGCCAAGGTGCCGCCTGGTTCAGGTTTCAAAGTGTTTTAATGGGTTTTAAGGGGAAAAACCATTAAATGAAAAGATAACTAAATAAAGGCAATGATGTCTAGGGATTCAGAGTTGATCAGCTGGTTCCCAGTTGGAACATTGATAGCTGAGTTTTGGAATGTGTATATTCCACAGGGTTTTGGTGCTGGGAGCTGAGGAAGCTCCATGCCAAATTAATACATTGAGATGAATGGCATCAGGTGACTCCTTCTCATTGTAGATTAATTCTCATAGTCTGAGAATCACAGGAGATCTTTTTGAAAAAAGATTTAGGTTTGGATGACTTAAATGACATAGACCACATGATATGAATCATAGGTTGATTCAGGAACCAGAGGGGTTTTCAGCCAAATATGCCCCAAATGGTATATAAGCAAAAACAGCTAAATTTTAATAAAGATATATTGTCAATTTTGACGCTTTCCCCTCAAACTACTTTTTGATTATCATGTCTTCTTTGATATCATTTGAAAGAGCAAAATTTGGAGTACTTTTTGTAGAAACTGCTGCTGCTAGGAAAGAAGTTCCCGTCAGTTTGCTTGAGGAAGCTTGAAGAAGTCTGGAGGTCTCTAAGATAGCTCTTAGGAATCTTTGGTACAAGTGAAAGCGGCTTTTGTGAAACTATATTCCAATTATCTTGCCAAGGAGGGAACCCCTGCACAAGGAAACAGAATTAATGCATGGGATTCCTGTAACTTGCTATTAGGGTTTGATGAAATTTTACAACAGGTGAAGGACAGAGTCAATTGTGAAATTGAGGCATTAAGAAGTAGGGAGGAGAAGAGTGTCAAAATTATGGCTTGTTGACCGGATTACAATAAGGTGTTGTCTCATAAAATTGCCTCCCTAGAGGCAAAGCTTTGTCACAGGAAGGTAACGTTTATAGGAGTCAAGGGCAAGATAACAGTAAGTTTGACTGGTTGGACCTGGATCCGTCACAATGTACACTGAAGCTTTAAACCTACATATCTACAAAGAAAAGGACAAAATGTGAAATGAAGATGATTAAGAACCCCAAAAACAGGGGATGTAAATGGACCATCAAAAATAAATGATTTTGAGATAAGGGGTACAAAACCTGCTGGTCCTGCGTGGAGATTTTTCTCAGCCATGCCAAGACAGTGTTGGCCATGGCCTGAGACAGGGGTATCTTTGGCTCTAGGGTGACTTTCATATATTACTGAATGTCTTTATTGAGTAGGTAAAGCTATCTGAAAATAAGTTTTCTGAGGGGAAACGGGGGGACTATAACTCAACTGGGGGAGGTAAACTCAAATCTGATTAGCTGGCTAGAAATATTTTCACCTCTGGATTGGTGACTTCTGCCAAAGTGTTAGTGATGCCATAATTTAATATTTTTAGGCAAATGACCAGTCAACCGCCAAGCGTCACTGGGTAGTGATATCTTGTAAACTTCAATACATAATATTTTGGGCAAAATCCAGGGAGATGCAGGTTAATTTCTTTACCATTAACAGGGACAGCTTTAATCCATTTTTTTGTCAATGACTAGGTTTAAATCATCTGATGCTTTCAAGGGTTTTGCTGCTTTCCTGTTCACATTCTTTTTCTTTGGGCAATCTATGCTAGGATAAATGACACTACTGTGACACTTACTTCAGCCAATAAAAACTGAGTTTTCTGCTTTATCCCCTCATTTTTAGGCTTAAACTCTTCAGTTAAAGCCTACAAAACAACAATCAAACAGGCTTCAACTTTCAGCCAATCAGATGCATGGATTTAATGGTTTTACCAAAATGATCACCCAAATAATTTGCTATTGACCATGATTCAAACCCAGTGCTGTCTCACTCTGGATAAACAACTGCTCTGCATTTTAAACAGGTTTGCCATAATCCCTATCATGTTTCTCAAGAAAAACTTGAGCGCTCTTGCCTATGTTTTACTAAAGGGATTTTCAAATCCTTTATTTTCAACAGTTGTCCAAGTTTTCCTGCATTTTCTCCTTTCATTTTAACACTTTAAACTTGGCTGTTGAGTGCTTCTTGCCTTTCTAATCATTTTTTCAAAACTCTAGCCTCTTTCTCAGCAGTTTCTCTGTCCTGTTTCCGGTCTTTTTGGCTCTATCACACTCAATCATCTCTTAATAAAATTACAGTTCAAATACTGTAAATTATTTCCTCTTTTCTGTCTTTTCATTATATGGTAATTAACTCAATCTTTTTATCATATCTTTCTGGCAGCATTAATTAAAACTTTTACTACTTATTTCTTATTAAAACTTTCACTTCTAAGAGTCCAAAACATGCATCCTAGCTTTTGTATCCACTTCTGCTAGTCCTTTTCAACCAACTTACAGTTCTCCATCTATTCCTTCTCCATTATCTTCTAGTTGATCAATCAGTCCTTTCCAGTCCATCAGCTAGTCCTCACTATGAACCACCTAGGTTTTATCTGCACTATGAACCATATTGGTTCCATTCCTCACTATGATCTTCCAGTCCCTTAAATATTCTTCACTGTGATCATATAGTTCTTCTTACTAGTCTTCACTGTTAATTTTTCACTATGAACTACTGTGGTTCCATTGTCAGTCCCTGTTACCAATACCTCAGACTCAGGCAATAAGTCTACAAGGCTACTAGGTTGACTAGGCCTGTCAAGACCCATACCAGAGTCCGGCTGGACTCCCGCAGGGAAGGCAGGCCGGGCCTGGAAGGCCATGTACACTATAGGCGTGATTATGACCAGGTATTTGACTGCAGTAGCTAGGGGACGCCAACTCCCATTATGAGGTACGGCCTGGTTGGCCAGTCCATATACTGTGATATAGACAAACCCCAACTTACTGAAATCCTGAGCAGGAGGCGTGTTGAGCAGAGGGGAAGTAATAAGAATCTCCTTCATAGCAGGCAGGATGATCTCTCTAACACAACCAGGAGGGAGATCCAGATATTGGGGATGTAAATACCCAAAGTCAAGAGTGCAGGGTGGTTTGACTGAAGTAGCAGGAGTATACCCAGGAGGGTACAGATAGACAAGTTTATATTGAGTAATAGATTCACAAATAGATGCAAACAGAACAATTAAATTTGAGCAAAAATATATAATTCCTGCAAAATAATGATTCTGGGCATCAGCTTGTTTATTTTAAGATTTCAACAGTGAGTAGGTCTTTTCCTCTTCACTACTTATACTTACTGGTGAAAAGCAGCTTTTTGTGCCACCAGGGATTGGGTAGCAACATTTTCAGTCAAACTGGCAATTTTTCCCAGGAATTGCATACTGGAGATTAGGGATGGATTATTATTGATCAGCATAACAGGAACCTTGCTTGATCTGAGCATGCCAAGGTGTCACAGCTATTTATAGAACCCATGAGTAATTGAGCATTTGTGGCACTCTTATTACGGTGATGGGGGTTAGTCAAAGGGTTGGTTGGCAGCCTTAGTACTTTACAAGTCGGAAACCAGACAGGTAGTTGGTTGTACAAAAGCCTTGGAACCTGGGAACAACAAAGGGTTTGGAGTAGTAGTGATAACAACTACTCAAAAGCAAATCCTCAACAAGTGATTTAGTGTCAAACTTCAGTTGGCAATTTAGTCAGTACAAGGAGACTGGCCTTTGTGGTCCTTAATTATACACTCAAAGAAGTTATCAATGGTGTAGCTAAAAATAAGGGGGGTAATGTATACATATATATTTAAGAAGAAGAGAAGGAGTTTAAATACTACAACTCACTTGATAGCACAAGGTTAGTTAGTCATTGCGTGGGGGTGAAAAGAGGGGGAAATGAATATGAGCAGGGTAGATCAGCCCAACAATCAGATGAAGGTGAAACAGCCCCAGTGGCACAAGGGGTTGGATGAGGCTGAAGATTGGTGTGGTTGATCTGTAACAACAGTCAGTGAAAGAATTGGTTAAAGAACTTAACTGGGGATTGGTGTAAGTCTCAATCCAGAATCAAGTTGTTGGTTCAGACAATCTGGAAGCTAATTGATGATCTGTACATCTGGAATGATGACCCCATAGAGAAGACAATCTGGATCCCATTCAGTCAGAAAGCTCTTAACAACAATTGGGATTCCAGCAACTGACTGGTGAAGAGTTTCACCACACATCCCCCCACATGAATAGACTATAAATACAGAACATTATAGAACTAATCAGCAAGAAGATGGAAGACATCAAGAAGCTTATAGCAGAACTGGTTGCCAAACAGTAAACCGTCATTGAAGAGAATGAAAAAATCAAAAAAGGGTTGGTTGAGGTATCTGGTATGCTAGATAACTACGCCAAGGAGATGGAGGAGTTAGAGCATTTCTGACAGCAAATCACATACATTGCTAGTGGCAGCCAACGGACTTGGTCAATAAGTACTTCAAGTAACTACCAGAAGGTGATTGATGTTGATGAGCAGCAGAGAACCTCAGAAAAGACCAGAAAGAAAACTTGGGTTGTGTCACAAAAACCAGTTGCGTCCACTACAAGGAAAAAAAGCCTACCAATTGACAGAATCCTACCAAAGAGATGAGCAAGGACATCCAGAAAGAAGTATTAGTTTTCAAAAAGCTGGTCAATGCAAGAACGTCTAAGAAACATACAGAGGCCTTGAATCCAAGCACTATGAACCCAGTCCCTGAGGTAACAACAAGAACTGATTAACTATTAACCATATTTAGGACACTGACATGGGTTATGCAGTGCCTATGGATTTTGATAGTAACGTCCTTTGGTTGGGATCCTCCTGGAGAGAACTTAATGAGGCGTTCAAGGTGGACTTCCCAGATGGTAAGACATCAATTCCTCTTCTTTTTCTCATTGAGAACACATCCTTGTCAGCGGAACAGCAATCATATGCGGTAGAATTAGACCAACTTCTTCAAGAGGCAATTGATGTGGACCTTAGCCAGGAGAAACAAGAGAAAGTCCTTGCAATCTGTTATCCCGTGGCTCTTAGTTGGGCTATGCCTGGAGAATATCATATGGCACCACAAGCAATATCTCTTCAGAATAGAGTAGGGAAGTGTTGTCCTGCAGAGTACCGGGAATTATTCTTCATCACCATGTCTCAGGAGGATAACTTTACCTACGGCCAATCAATGGGTTTTTATATCTTCTCATTCTAGAGATTCTGTTTGAAGTAACCCATGAGAAGGATGTGTCAGCTGAAGAGGTCCCCAAAATAACCAAGGAACAACTTGCTGAGTTCTTGAATAGCTGGTTGTCTAACAGATCTCAGTCAGAGTTTCTGGCCAGCCTTGGTCTTCTGATGTTTGGTCTTTTTGGCTCCAATTTTGGCGTAGCACAATTAGACCAAGTCAAATTCCCAGACTTCATGAATTTCTGTAAGGTTGGCTCCAGTAAGCCCTTGGAGATTGATATCATTGGTAAGGCTGTGTCAATCATGCATCATCTTTGTGAGGTGCTCTATACTCTGGCATTTATTGTTTCCCTTAAATAAGCAGGGTAGCAAATAAAGATCCTTTTCTTCTTTCACATTTTCTTCTTATGTTTTTCTTTGGGGCATCCTTATAATAAAGTTAAGGGTATGGTATAGAATAGAAAATAGAGGTAATAAAAATAGATAAGGGAAGGGCAAACCCTAAACCTTAGCTAGAGGTCCAGTCAGTTAGTAAGAGTCGGCTGAACATTCCTTCAAGAACTTGGCATGGACACAATTGATGAGTTGTCCTGAAGTTAAATCCTTAAGGTTGTAGACGTTGTAGCCTACTTTGGCGATAACTTCACAGGGGTTGATCCATAAGCTGTCTAGCTTATTTTGTGGCTTGTGAAGTTGTTGTTGGTACATCAGAACTCAGTCACCTACTTGGAACGTTGGAAGTGCGGGTAGGTTCACCTGGTTGTGTGAGTAGCTTTTGACTCAATATTCCTTTAGACTGTTGAACGGTTGAGATTAAGTCTTCATTATTTGATTGGTCAAAAGTTTCAGTTGTTGGGAGTATGTAGATTCACTACAGTTGGCGTTCAATGGTACCAAGTGCATAGGGAGTACAGGTTGTTGGCCATATAGCATTTGAATGGGCTTACACCAGTTCTAGAGTGTACAGTAAATCATTAAGCCATGACAGCTGCACCCAGATGTATATCCCATGAGGAAGGCTGATTTTATGCTAGTTTCTTCAGTATCCTAACTAGTGTTCCATTAACTCTTTCAACGGCTCAGTTTGTCTCAGGTTGGTAGGGCGCTGAAGAGGTACTCTGGATTCCCATCAGATCATGTAACCATGGCAATATAGCCTTGACAAAGTTAGTTCCATTGTTGGTTAAGATTGTAGCAGGACAACCATGCCGTGCAATGATCTCTTGGAGTACAAACTTAGCGGTCTGTGAGGAATTGGCAGAGGCAACAGGTTGGACTTCAACCCACTTAGTTAAGTGATCTATGGCAACTATGATGTACTTCAGTTTTCCTGGACCAGCGCTAGGGAGTGGTCTGACAACATCAATTGACACTGTCTGGAAAGTGTATCCAGGCAGAATGAATTGATAGGAGTGTTGGCTGGGTTTTTCTCTAAACCTAGCGCACTGGAGACATTTGTCAACGTATTCTGCAATGTCAGTGGTCATGTTTTCCCAATAAACGTAGTCTGACATTATTTTCATCATTTGTTGTATCCCAGCGTGGCCTAATTGTTGGTGAAAGTCATCCAGACAAGCGAGTTGGTTGGAAGGACAAATATAAGGGAGAGTAGTACCCTTATATATCTTGAAGAGTTTACTGTCCTTTATGAATGTGTGTTGACTTAGTTGTTGAAGTGCCTTTTTATTTTCTCATCTAGGGAACTCCATTGGTCTGGTTAACTGATCAACTCATAAAGACTATCAAAGTCCTCTCCTAATGCAGCAACAATTGGTAATTGGGATAAGGCATTGGCATTTTCATGTTTGATTCCTGGCCAATGAACAATGTTGAAGTCAAAGTTTTGTAGCTTGGCGGCCCATCTTGCTAGTCTACCTTCTGGATCCTTCATCTTTCTTAGCCATACTAGACTTGAATGGTTGGTGACTACTGTAAAGTGTGTACCATGTATATAAGGTTGACACTCTTTGATAGCATACAGAACAGCTAGGCATTCACGTTCAGTGGTGCTATAGTTCTGTTCATGCTTATTAAGAGTTCTTGAGAAGTAAGCAACTGGGTGTTCCTTGCCTTTGTTGTTGGTCTGGGACAGGATGGCACCAATTGCAACATTGGAAGCATCAGTGTGCAGAGCAAAAGGCTTGGAATAGTCTGGGTACGCTAACAGAGGGCTAGTTGTCAATAAATCTTTCAGGGATTGAAATGCTTCTTTGCATTCTTTGGTCCAGCTGAAGTCGGTGGAAGTCTTTAGCAGGTGGAAGAGTGGTTGAGCTATTTCAGCAAAGTTGGGAATGAATTGGCAATAGTAACCTGCCATGCCTAGGATTACTTGAACTCCTTTTATGTCTGTGGGGGAAGGCATCTGGGCTATGGCCAATGTCTTGGCTGTGATTGGTCTAATTCCTTTGCTGTAGATAACATGACCCAAAAATTCCAAATGAGTCTTAAAGAAAGAGCACTTAGAAGGTTTGAGTTTCAACCCTTTCTTCTGAAGCCTTATGAAGACTTCCTTCAAATGACTAAGATGTTCATCAAATGTCTTAGAGAAAACATTTATGTTGTTCAAGTAGATAAGAACACAACTTAGTTTAAGATTGGCAAATGTACTATCCATAAGTTGTTGGAAGGTAGCTGGTGTGTTTGCTAATCCTTGAGACATTCTAGTTGGTTGGTACAATCCCGCTGCTGTGATTAGAGCGCATTTCTCTTGGTCTTCTTTGGCCATCAGTACTTGCCAGTAACCAGAGACCAAGTCCATTGCTGAGAAGAAATGTGCTCTGCCTAGTTGGTCCAGTGTTTTGTTGATACGTGGTAGAGGGTATTTGTCTTTCTTGGTTATCTGGTTTAACTGTTGGTAGTCAATGACAACTTGGTTTGAGCCATCCTTCTTCTTAACCAGAAGGAGAGGAGAGGCCCAGGGACTACTTGACGGTTTCAGAAGACCAGCGCTTAACAGTTGTTGCACTTCTTCACCAATTATTGCATTGTCCTTGGGTGATTGATAATATGACCTTTGGTAGATAGGGGCCAAATCACCGACATTAATTTTGTGTTTGACTCCTTTTGCACAACCTAAGTCAAAATTTGATATTGCAAAGATGTCTTTGAACTCATCTAAAAGTTTTTCAAACTTGGACATCTCCCCCTCAGAAAGACCAGACATCTCTTTGCGTGGAATGACAGCTAGTACTGAGTGGTAATGAGTCAGAGTCATCTTTGAAATCCCTAATTCCAATAGGTTTCCTACGTAGTAGACAGAATCAATGTCTGTTGTTGGCTCAATCTTAACGTATGCAATTGGTTGATGTCTCCGGACAACAATCTTCTTTGGTGACAAGTTTTTCAATAATACCTTAAGCTCAGAGTGGTTGGCTTCATCACAAAATTCAGGGGCTGCAATTGGTTTAGACAACAACGGGTGAGGAAGACTGAACACATTTAGAGACATTCCAGGAGGAACGTCAAACAGAATGCCTGTGCTAACAACCACCTGAATGAAGGGTTCTATCATCATAGAATGATTAGCCTTTAACTTGATGCCTGTTGCTGAGTTAGCATGGGACTGAAGAGTCTTGGTATGTGGGTTTGCAAGGCAATAAGGAATTCCCATGATACCATGTGGATACTAGGTTAGAGTATGGTGACAGTTGGCTTTTCCTTGGGAAACCATTTACAAAGTTTGATTGTTGTTAAACAGTAATGGAATAGAATAGCTCATAAGGGTTATTGTTCCAGTACCCATGGCTATTATGGCATCATATCTTCTTAGCAGGTTGGTACCTATTAGCATATCATAACTGGAGGATTGTAGCACAACAGCACTTTTCATTAGGACTAGCTCTCCAAAAATCAATGGAATACTACTGTAGGCACCTGCAGCAATAGTATGTTGATCTCCTGCGGTAGAAAAGCTTTCATCATAGGCCAAATCTGGTTTAAAGCAAAGCTATAATACAAGTCAGGAGGAGAGTATTGTTGTTGGTGCTCCTGTGTTGACCACAGCGCAAATTGGAGGTTCAAAGACTTTAAGTTGGACCCATGTACATGTTTTGGAAGGATTGATTGTATTATTAGTGATATTACATATAGGTTTGTTCCTTAGATACTTGCGTAGAGCATCTAAGCAATCCTTAAACATAGGTAGAACTCTCAGGAAGATATTCATTGTAATTGGAAGGGACACATTAACAAAAGAGTTGTCAGGATACGGAGGAACATCTTTATAATTGCTATTGGAGTTGGTTGAGGGAAGGTTGGGAACAGGCTGGGACAGGTAGGGACGCAAGGTAGGATCAGTGATACTAGAGTTAAGAGATTCCATTAAAGCATGTCTCTTCTCTAGTCGTTGGGCTTGTACTGATTTTTTACTGATTGGGTTTGATAGCACAGCAAAAATACTGGCTAGAGCGTTGGGGGGAGGTTTAGGTAGAGGTGGTGGGGACTCCCTGAGTCCATCACTGTGATGATCCACATGCTTGGTGGTTTGCAGGCAGGGCTTATGTTGGCCAAGTGAAAGTTTAGTGACTGTTGTTTAAGAAAGCTGGCTGGAGGACCAGAAGATGATGGTGAAGAACTAGTGGTCCAGAAAAATGAGCCAAGATTTTGCCAAATTGATTTGCCAAAAGTGAGAAGATGTGGGATATTTTGCCTTGATTTAGTATGAAAGTCAAGAAGTAATGTGGATATAAGTTTGGTTAAGATATTTTATTTATTAAGTTCCTAGGATAGACAAAGGTATGTTGCTATGAGAGCGGGATACAAGGTTGTTTTGGTGGGACGTTTTCCTTGGATTTTACTATATTTGTAAATATATGGGAGAAACGTTGAAGAGGTCCAGAAAAAACAATTTAAATAGTATTCTACTATTTAAATGGGTTTGGGTTGAATGCAGGAAGAAATGGTGCCAGAATAATGGACTGGTTAACGCTTTGGTGTGTGAAGAGTTGTCAATTTGAACGGTTTGAGCTGTGGAAATAATTTTCATAGTTGGATCCCAGTGGAACTTCAGAAATAGTCTATTTCCGCGCTCTGCATTTATTGGTTGAGCTCTGGCAGGTTTTCTGATGGAAATGATTGGTTGGAAGCCAAAAGCTTAAAGTATAAGCAAGGAAATAGTATAATAATACTTTAAGCTTTTGAGAAAGTAAGTATGTAAGCTTAAGTTATTATAGGAAAAAGTGAGCAACAATGGTTTAAGCTTATGAAGAAAGCCATTTTGAAGGCAGAACCTTTGGGAAAAGGACACTATAAGAAGGTGGCTGGCTGGAAAGTTACAGGGACTTTTGACAGTCTTTTTGGAGGTTGTTCCAGGTCTTTGAGAGGACACTTCTGGGTCTCTTGAGTTTATGCCAAGAGGTTTTGGAAGCCTTTTGATCACCAGCAGGAGCTTGGTTAGAGCTGAAGCCCAAGATAATGGAGCAGGAGCCCAAGAATAAGGAGCTGGTTCCTAAGCGCGGTGCGGAAGTTTGATTCCAAGGAGCCAAAGTCCACATTTGAGGAGCAGGAGTTCAAGTCTAAGGAGCAGACGTCCAAGACAAAGGTACAGGAGTCCAAGACCAAGTACAAGGAGTCCAAGATATTGTTGGAGGACTCCAAGTATTGGCAAATCTATATTGTTTCCTTGACCCCCCCAGGCCGTATACCAGAAGGTTTCTAAGGGGATCTTCCTTCTGAGAGTGAATAAAAGCCCATTTTGACCCCTAAACATATTTCTGAGATACATTTTCACCTTACTAGAGAATGAAAATCCCTTCCAGCGGGTCCTGGCTACAATCCAGGATACACTTGGGGACTGGCAGACAGGAACCCCACAATAACCTATTTGTTTTTTGACTCCTCATTGGAAGAAAAGTAGTCTTCTACATGGACTGTGTCCTCAGTAGAAACTACATGAACTCCAGGTTGGTCCTGGGTTCTGTTTCTAAACATCTCCTGGACTTTCTTGTATACAGCAAAGTCAGGGCAATCCTTCTGCATATGTGTTTTCTCCTTACAAATTCTGCAGCTGGTGTAGTTGGGTCGCATATGATATGGAGTCAACTGGACATTAGAATTGCTTAGGTACAATGACAAAGGTTGGTAGGCAGGAGTCAGAGTCTGTTCAGGGGTGGCATAGACCCTTTGGTTGGTATGCTTTAGGAGGTCTAACTGAGTTTTGAGCTGTCCTAAAGTAAAGACTTGCTCTACAATCAAAGTGATATTGGTAGACCATTTATCTGGCAGAAAACTTGAGCCAGAGATCTTTGTATGGCAACAAGGCATGTTGGAGGGAACAGCAACAGTTGTTGGGACTGATGAGATTCTTCATCTGTAACCTACTCACCATGGATCAAAATTTGTGGGGGAAATCTTCAAAGTTCTTTATCTTTAGAAATAAAAGGTTGTCCCTGTCAATTTTATCTCTTGCTTCAGAATCAAAGACTTTAAGGAGAGCTTTTCTCACATCCTTATATTTTTAGTTTCTGGGCAGATGTTGAGAGATGTCTGCTAATACTGCTTTGTCCAGCATGCAAATACAGGCTAGACCCATCTCTCTAGATCCTAATCCTTTGTTGGCTTTCTCAAATGTGTCCAGCCACATATGGATATCAATGTGACTGTTCATTGAGAACTTAGTCTTGAAGAGGCTATATGGCTTAGTTCTGCTTGAACTAGAGCCATGATGCACTCCTTCCTGATACATCAAGGAGGAGATGGTAGACTCATCCTCAAAACCAGAATCTGAACTAGAGCTACTACTATCAGAGTAGTTGGGTTGGTGGCGTCTGCAGAGGGGCTGGCGTTGGTGGCTCTCTGGACTTCTCTGGCGGCGGCGGTGATGGCTTATTGGACCTGCACTCCCAATTGGCATAGCATTTGCTCCTGTTGCTATGTTGAGAGGGGTGTACTGAGGAGGGCAAACAGGGTCGGGTTGGCCATGGTGGAGAATATTACCAATAATGGTAGGATCATGTGTGGTAAGGTCCCCAATGGCTAATCAGTTGAAGTGTTCTTCTAGAGTAGTTGTGGCCACTCTTAATTCTTTGACCACTTGTCCCTGATGGTTCAGTAGAGTAGTGGTGTCAGCCAATTGAGCTGTAAACCCACCTACTTGCTATGTTAAGTCCTGGTTGGCTGTTTGTGCTTGACGTACACCTTGGTTACAGGAAGTGAGCTGTTCCACTACTGCAGCGGTGGTAGTAGATAGGTCTTCTGTACATTGTTGTTGTACTTCTTTGATGTGAGTGCAATTTTCATTGAATTGTCTGGCGACTTCAGCATCCACATGGCTGATCACTGTGTTTTGCTGTTGTTGGACCTCACTTTGCGCAGTAGTTGCCCAAGACAGACAACTAATCTGTTTCATCAATTCTTGTATATGAAAATGATGGTCAGTAAGATTAGTCCCTTGAGCTTCAAGATGCACAATGGATGACTCTAAGTTGGTGGCCAAGGCAACAGTCAAGTTGCAAAGAGGGGTGAACTGAGTATTCACAAAAGTGTTTGACTCTTGAGTGATCCCTTCTAGATGGATAACAGTGGCTTGGGCACAGGCATTGGACTCTTCCAATTGCTGGTTGGTGATTTTATTCCATTCACCTTGTTGCTTGAAGCTGACAGCAGCCAACTTTCAGAGGTCTTCATGTCAATTGTTGAGCTCCCAAAGCACACATTGACTTGATTAAGTCTGTTCACCGCGTCCATTAGTTTGGGATGACCAACCCTTGTGGTGTAAGTGGTCAATCTGTCCAAACTTTTTATAGCTGATCAAGGAAGAGCTCCATTACTGCACTCAATCATTTGTTCAATTTCTTGTAAGTCTTGCTCCGTGTTGGTAGTTTCTGCTGAAGTATCTAGCGGGAGATATGGGTCGGTGTTGGCTTGGCCAATGGAAGGAGCAACTGGAAACAACTGTAGACTGGGACTGTTGGAGACAGGATAGATGGGTGCCAAAGGCCAACAATCAATAGTTTGACCAACTCCTGAGGCAGAGAAGTTTAAAGTCTCAAAGGTTGGTACTGATTATCTTGTAGGTTGGCTGTGAGGTTCCCAAAGTCCCAAGGGAGGAATTGGAGTTGGTTGAATTGTTGTAATTCCCATAGAGCAAAGTTGCTCTACTGGGCTCAGCCAATTGTTGGGATAGTTCAGCACTTGGCTAGGGGTGCTAGTCTGTTGGTTTTCACAATTAGCTGTGGTGCAATTCCCAAGAGGAGATTGATTGGATCTAGTGGGATTGTTGGCAGCAGTAGATGGGGGCCGGGAGGTATTCCCTCCAGTTGACAACTGAGCTACCCTTTTAGGGTAGATGCTACCAGTTGAACCCATATTGGAGGTGTTTGCTTGAGATGGTGCTGATGTTGTTTTGGCTGGAGAGCCTGTTCTATTAGGACAACCAACCTGTTGGATGTTGCTGTTTAGAGGGAGAAACGGCGCTCCAGAAGATCTAGTGTTTACCATATTAGGTAGGTTCTTCCCTTGTCAGAGGCTTTATAGGCGTCAATAAGAGTTTGGGCAAAAAGATAATTGGCTAAAAACCCCTGTAGTGAGCACCAAGATGTGGTACTCTTACTAGGTGATGGGGGTTAGTCAAAGGGTCAGTTGGCGGCCTTAGTACTTTATGAGTCAGAAACCAGACAGGTAGTTGGTTGTACAAAAGCGTTGGAACCTGGGAACAACAAAGAGTTTGGAGTAGTAGTGATAACAACTACTCAAAAGCAAATCCTCAACAAGTGACTTAGAGTCAAACTTCAGTTGGCAATTTAGTCAGTACAAGGAGACTGGCCTTTGTGGTCCTTAATTATACACTCAAAGAAGTTATCAATGGTGTAGCTAAAAATAAGGGGGGTAATGTATACATATATATTTAAGAAGAAGAGAAGGAGTTTAAATACTACAACTCACTTGATAGCACAAGGTGAGTTAGTTATTGTGTGGGGGTTAAAAGAGGGGGAAATGAATATGAACAGGGTAGATCAGCCCAACAATCAGATGAAGGTGAAACAGCCCCAGTGGCACAAGGGGTTGGATGAGGCTGAAGATTGGTGTCGTTGATCTGTAACAACAGTCGGTGAAAGAATTGGTTAAAGAACTTAACTGGGGATTGGTGTAAGTCTCAATCCAGAATCAAGTTGTTGGTTCAGACAATCTGGAAGCTAATTGATGATCTGTACATCCGGAATGATGACCCCATAGAGAAGACAATCTGGATCCCAGTCAGTCAGGAAGCTCTCAACAACAATTGGGATTCCAGCAACCAAATGGTGAAGAGTTTCACCACAGCGTTCAATTGTGCAATTGAACAATTGTGCTTCCAATATATCATTACCTGATAATTAATAGGGCCAAATTTGTTAATAAAATCAAAGCCAGGGATTTTAGCTCATGTGCCTCTTGAATCCTGGAATATATGTTAATCAAAAGGAGAATTTCTTGAGCTGGGAGATATTGATAAAGATTTCCAGGCTGTGGGTTATTTGGTCTCTAAGAAGACCAGATGATTGTCCAGGGCATTCTGGGCCTGACAGGGCCCTTGCAAGTATCCTCCACTTAGGCCATTCAACCACAGATAATTCTCATGTCTTTGAAGTTGTCTTTACTCACTCAGGTGATTAAATCTGAGCTTTCAGCTGCAAAGTAATCAAATTTACTTCTCAGAGGCCTGTCATACCAAGTTCTGCAACTGCTTCCCCAAGAAGCTACCCTGATAACACCCCTGAGCATATCCATGCCCCCAATAGTAGCTTTAGGACCTCCTCAAAGCCTCCAGGGAAACACAAGCAATGATACCCTGCCAGTTCATTAGGTAAGGTGCTTAAAACAGACCTCCTATAAGAGCACAAGGGCACGTAGAGCTATATTAGCTCTTTCCTTCCCTGGCAGCCCATGTTACCTGCTAGGGTCACAACAGCATCCAGCCCTGGTAGCCCACATTACCCACTAGGCTGAAACACACCCCACTCCAAGCAGCCAACATTCCCTGCTGGGTGAGGACACCTAACCAGCCCAAAGCAGCCAATGTTCCCTGCTGGGCTATAAAAAACATCACTCCTAGCAGCCATCATTCCCTGCTGGGTGATGACAAATAACCAGCCCCCTAGCAGCCAATGTTTTTTACTAGGCCTCTATCTGTCTCATAATCACTACACACTGTCAACTTTCAGCACCACATCTTTATTTGAAGCCAGATCAACCTTCACCTGCAAAACTGCTTTCATGTGGATTGCTACAACTAGAAATTTAAAAAAAAACTGGCAGCCAGCAGGTCAAGCGCTATTCACTTTAAACAGTATATACTGTAAATTCAGAACCTGAACGTAAAAATGTGGGATTGTCAAATCCTTGATCCAAATTTTGAATCACTTTTGCAGGCAACTCAGCTGAGTGATAATTAAAATATTTAATAAAATTAACCATTTAATTTGACTTTTTTTGGTTTATTTAAATTGGCAAATTTCGAATCTCTTGAGCAGATAACTCAACTAACAAAAGACAAAACCCAACAAACAAATGCAGGATACATGAATCATAAATGTGGGATTCTTATGTACAATTTGAGATTTCCTATATTTCAAACAAATCATAGACATCATGTAAAAATTAACAAATCTGAAATTGCGGGATTGTCAAATCCAAGAACCAAGTTTCAAATCATAATTGCAATAAATTTGAAATAAATATAATTTATGGGTGTCTCAAAAAGGATGCCAAAGGATCTAGAGTGGATTTGTGCTGATTATTTTAGGAAGCACAGGCATTCTCAAAAATCATCCTATTCCATTTTAGGTTGGCTAAATTTTAGATTGTAATATTCACAAAATTGACATATATAACAATAAAATTGACTAAAATATACATTCCTCTTCTTGAGTTTAAAATTATAATAAATTTTTATTATGTCTTCTTTCAATAACAACCAAGTCAACAAGCTGTTCCCTAGCCTTGACAAAATCATGCAGGGCTACGCTGGGTCTCTTGACGGTGAAGCCTCTGTCTATGGCCACTCCTAACCTGCAGGCCCCTCTGCAAGCCCCACCCAGGAGTCTGTTCTTTCCCCTGCAACTTCCAGCATGGCCCTGTTTTCCCATCACGCACAGGCAGCTGCCAACCCAAATCCCTTATCAGCAATGGCATCTGGAACCAGCCATTTTAGCCATGGGGTCACCCAGAGAGCCCAGAACCCCAAAACAGCCAATCAGATGGCATCAACCAGTTCCCAAGATGGACATGTCCCTCCCCCAGCCAATCAGCATGCAAGATGCAGAAGAAAATTGATCACTCTGGAGATTGTTCTTGAAATGGTTGAAAAGCAAGGGAAGCTTATGTCCCTCGGGGAAATTGCAGCTGCAATGGGTTTTGCAAAGTTAACTTTGGCTGCAACCCTGCGAGCCCACGCCAACTGTGGACCCCCACCAAGAAGACCCCAACTGGTGCCTGTACCTCAACCAAAGATGATACAGCCCATCCCCTTATGATGGCCATTATGGAGCAACCCGCGGATGCCCCTGGTCCAGGTACGTCTCACATTGGGACTCCATGGCATCTTCACCAACAAAAGAATGGTGAATTCATGGATGCACGGAGTCGTGATTGCTGCTAGAATCTTGCCCAATCAAGTTCTCAGTGGCCCCATTTTGGTGGATACCAACCCCTATAATTCAACAATTATTAATTTTATCAAAGGAAGGGCAATGAGGGCCTGTAATGACGTAATATTCCTGTCATATGCTAAGATATCTGCAAGTATCCAAGACTTTGGAGAGAAGTGCATCCAATCTGATGTGTATAAGCGCGGCCCAATCTTGTATTGTTTTGTTGGGGTTTTATTGCAAGTTTCCCCATTGGGTATCAACTATTACTTGGCAATATCAAACACTGCAGATGGGTATGCCTACCAGACGGAGCTCAAGGACATGCTGGAGGAGTGGGCCGCCCAAAACGCCGTGCACATAGTTGTACTGAGTGCAGAGATGGAGCAGCGGGAATGGGCTACCCAAGAAATCAGGGCCGCGGGGCATACCTTCTTGTCCTACCCCCATCAACTACTCTGACATGCATCTTGCAGATGTATGTCTTTACAATTTTGGTTCTGCTCTCAGGCGCTTAAAGCCTGCCACCTACAATGAACTATGCACCCATATTGATAAGGGGTATGAGCTTTTCCCTTCCGCGTCCGTCCAGGACTTATTTGATCTCATCATCTTCTATGCAAGTGATAGTGATAAGTCCATAAAGGACCCCCGCCTCCCCCCACGCCACTCCATCTGTTTTGTCAAGCCTGCATATGTGACAGAAGAAGAATTTGAGCAATTGAAGCAAACTGCTCTTGCTGCCCCTTCCCAGTCAACAAACCCTGCCTCACCAACCCCCCATCAAGCCACCCGCCTTCCGACTCTGACTCCCAAACCATCACTCATTCCCTCCCCACCATCTCTGATGCCGTCCCTTTCATAGGTGCAGATGAAGGCAATGTTCATTCTGCCCATTCCCTCCCCTTCCTGTCCTTTAATTAGTAAATAAATCTTTTCTTGATGACTACTATTAAAATTGATTTTTCTTTCAGCTCATAATTAATAATATATTTTTTACATTGTTATAAGTTTCCATGTGTAAAGAATGTTGTACATTTGATGTGGTAACATATAATTATTTCTATGGATATTTTCATCATCATTACTAAATTAAAGACAATAAATGTTAATATTGCATTAAAATATTGAAATAAGACGTCAACTCTTGGTATTTTGATATTATGTGCATAACTTAATGTATTTTGTTTAATAAAATTCATTGTAAACTTGGCCTTTTTTCATTGTAATTTATCAAAATGGACTGTGTTTATATTAGAGAGCCATTAACGCTTAGTACAAATATTGATACATAGTGCATTTTACAGCCTGTATATTTACCTATTGGTAATAATTCTATAAACTTTTCAGTTGGATTTTATGAGGTAATAATAATGTAATGTGTTAATAAATTACAGTTTACTGTCATTAATTGGCTTATTTTTTTGATGTGGCAATTGTGCATTTTCTGATATTTCTGCACTAGTATCCAATTGGTTGGCTTCACATCCAATAACACAGGCAATAGGAAAACAAGCCGCCACCCCAACCACATCCAGTCTTGGGGTGGCAGCTTGTTTTCCTATTGCCTGTGTGATTGGATGTGAAGCCAACCAATTAGATACTAGTGCGTAAATATCAGAAAATGCACAATTGCCACAGCAAAGAAAATCAGCCAATTAATGACAATAAACAGTAATCTATTAACACATTACATTATTATTACCTTGTAAAATCTGACTAAGAAGCTTACATAATTATTACCAATAGGTAAAAATACAGGCTGTAAAATGCACTAATTATTAATATTATACTAAGCGCTAATGGCTCTGTAATATAAACACAGTCAATTTAAATAAATTACAATAAAAAAGGCCTTGTTTACAATGAATTTTATTAAACAAAATGCATTGAGTTATGCACATAATATCAAAATATCAAGAGTTGACGTCTTATTGCAATATTTAATGCAATATTTAATGCAATATTTAATGCAATATTTATGTTTATTGTCTTCAATTTATTAATGATGATGACAAAAATATGTATGCGTCAAAGATAGTACTATAAAAGCCAGTTTTTTGATAGAATTCAAACAAAATGTCATCAATATATAACTTAATCAACAAATTAGAAGCTCACCTGCAAAAGGTTGTTGAAATTGAGAAAAATATCAGGGAAATAGTGACAGGAAAGCTGGGGGACAAGGGCCAGCCACTGATCTAGTCAAAAGAAGATGCTCTGAACAAATTGGGAAATATTATAGCTGAAAAGAATAAAGAAAAATTACTTAATCTACAGGGAAAATTTTTATCAAGTCTAATGTTCAACAACACAGCATACAATTTGTGGGAGTTCTGGCAGGGGGGCAAAGAAAACAATGAGAAGATCAACCTAATAGAAGGAACAGAAATTCAAAAGGAAATCAACACCAATGAAGAGGAAAACAATCAAATGGAAACAGATGAAAATGAAACACAAACAAGAAGCAGGAGCGCTTCAAGAAATACAGAAATTTTATCAAATTAAAATCAAGAGGAAGCACAAGTTGCAAGAAGAATAAGGAAAATTAAGCCTAAGAAAATTAATGAAGAGCATCCAACGCTCATGAAGTTTGCCAATATGGCGCCTGTGGCTGAGGGGGCCACAGGGGAAACAATCAGTAAGACTTTTTATGTTTTACTTATATTTATTTTAGTCATCACCCAGGATGGGGATGAGGTCAAGGAAGTGGCAGCTTTTACGCCGAGTTGGTTTTATGGGGGTTACCAGTCACTGGTGGCCCCTATAAAACAAATAAATAAAAACCAAATAAATAAAATAATTCAACAGAATATGAATAATTTTTTTAATAGTGAAGCTCAAGATAGGGAATATCAACCACCCATGGGGTGCTCTCCATGGATAAGGGAAGCCTACAAACTAGGATCAACAATAAAAATCAAAGAAATGAATGAAATTTGCGGGGATATAAAACTGAACTTCAATGAATACATATATGAAAGCGTTCAAAGGTTCCCCTTCAAAAATATCAACAAATACAAAAAAATTTAATAAAAACCAATTTTCAAATAGGAAATAAATATCTGAAATCAGCAATTTTTAATGAAACTTTTAAGTCTCTATCCAATAAAGTTGGGGATACAGTCCTTGTGAATAATTTTAAACCTTTATTTATTTCATTTGCAGAGGCCTGGGGGGCAGATTCAAGTTGGGCGCCCCTGGTACCCTCTTCAAATTCAGCCAAACGTCCTATATCAATAGGTTAGTACAAGCTTTCAAAAAATTGTGCATGTTCTCAGAAAAGTATACCTTGCAAAGAATCCATGTTGCGGTGTACCTAGGAATCCTTCTCCACTGCATACTAAAAACCAACGTCAAAAAGTTGGAAGATGTACCCATACAAATTGATATATGCTGTGTAGCCCTCAACCAACAGAAGACACCACAGGGATACAGGACAGTCAAGCACGTCCTGTATGACTCATTTGCAATAGCAACACTATACGGGTACTATGTGCCCCCTGAAAAAAATCTACTAGTTGACTCTCTCACCTGATTGCCTTTTATAAGACGTTCGGCCACCACTGGGGTGCTGAGCGCCACCCCTCTAGCAATTGGTGCCAGAATCATCCACCACATACAGAAGAGTATGTGGTCCCAATTGGATGCATTAGCAGAAAGTTTAATTTATGGGTATAATTCCCCAGAATAATCACATTCCCCTTGCAATTTGCATTCCCCTAATAAATCATTTTCCCTTGCAACTTAAACTTTTTTATTTTATTTTTTATTTATTTTTAAATATTAAAATTTTAATACTAATACTTCACCATTTAAAAATTTTACTTGTAAAATTTTAATAGTAAAATATTTAATATTAAAATATTCACTGTTAAAATAATTAATATTGAAATATTTAATAGTAAACTTTTAATATTAATATTATAATATTAAATATTTTAATATTATATATTTTGATATTAAATATTTACTATTAAATATTTTAATATTAAAATTTTAGTATCTAAAAGTCACTATTAAAAATATTTAATATTTTAATATGGAATATTTTAATATTGAATAAATCACATTTAAATAAAAATTGGTATATTTCAAATATTTAACCTTTAATATTAAACTTTTAATATTTGTAATTATACTTTTATTTTATATTTTTTATTTTTGATTTTGATTTTTAGTAGGTAAAATATAATATTAATATATCTAAATATATTACAAGACAATAGTTAAAGTTGCGACCATGTCAAATATTTAAAAATAAGTTAAAAATGTTTTTATTTATTATTTATTATCTTGTCAAGTACGGGTCCATTTATCACAAAGATAAACATGAAGAATTGAATTTATCCACATCATGCGGCCCGCTCCACTTATGTTCCAATCACGTGATTGTTTAGAACTTGAATTACCTTTCCCTTGTAATATGATTTGATAAACATATTTGATATACTTGACCTGTGTCCTAAGTACAAATTAGTAAGAGATACATGAAAATCATTGGTTGCCGTGTCATGTGGCTATAGTGGCACTGAAATACCAAAGAGCAGATAATGACACGCAAGGTCCAATTTGTGGCTTAAAAAAGTCAAAGTACCAAAATGATTCACAATTATTTAAATAAACTAATTTTTTCTATCTTTTTTTTAAATTTATTTATTTGTTAGCGCAAAAGCCAATAATATTCAGTGCATCATAATAAAAATATATCCCTCTTATCTAGTATAATTAATTTTATTTACCTTTTCTAGTATTCTTAAATGTCTATAATACAATCAAATGTCATATTATTATATTTAAATAATAATTTTTGAGTCCTAGTAAAAACAAACTAAATGAAACCCAGGGCGCTCATTTATCTGATTGGCTCAGAGGCCAGGGCTTTTGGGAGGAATGGTTCTGAGTGCTCATAGAAAGCTGCCATCACATCAGGTGGCATTTCAAATTGGCTGATCTAGAGAATGTTGAAGAGATCCTTGGTGTCCTGAGGGAGGCCTTGTTTCACCTTATTCTTGATCCACCCAAAGACCTCCCCAATTGGATTCAGTAATGGGGAATATGAGGAGAGGAAGAGGAGTCTCATTGGGCAGTCTACAAGGCAGTGGCTAGCAGAATGGCTATTTTTATCAATGGGCAGGAACTCAGACACAACCAGATCCACTTTGTGGAGCCCAACATTATCAAGCACAACAACGTTGGTTGTGCCGCTATAATTTATCTGAAGGTACTCCTTGAAAGCTCGGAGAAAATCAAGAAAGGTCCCGCTGTTATGGGAGCCTTTAATCATCTGGTATTGATCCAACCTGCGAGGACCAAGAAGCGCAACCATTGAATAGGTCTGGGAACAGACAGCTGCACAATGGGCTACACTGTCCTTGGACCCCTTCTTGACCCACTCATTCCTGGACCTGAGTGAGGAGGAAAACAACAATTTGTTGATATATAAGAACTGGACATTCCCAGTCTCCTTTAGTGCCAGATATGTCTTGGCATAAATGTGTCAATCCTCAATGGTCTTTTCACTGTTTTTGTTGTACAGAGAAACTCCGAGCACCTTCCAAGAGAAGCCCAAATCAACCATTGTTTTTTAAACAAGGGTTTTAGAAACAGAAAACCCAAACTCTGTGGCAAGCATTGATTGGAAAGCAAGCGTGTCCAGGTGGTAATCCCTGGCTACCCACTGCTTGATTGCGTCAATGTGTACAGGCTGAAGGAGTTTTGGCTGTCTTTTTGCCTTGGTGGATTTGGCAATTTGCCCGGTATTGCCATACTTGGTGTTGATGTATGCAATGTACCTGGCTGTGACACCAAATTGGGACGCAATATCCCAAACGCCATTCCCCTGTTTAAGCAGTTTAGGAGAGCTTCACGCTCACTATCCGTCAACCGACGCCGGCCCTTGGCAGGTACCACAGCATCCTGGCTACCAGGCTCAACACATTGGATTGGGACCTTTGTGTAGAAGGTGGGATCACGCTTGGTTGTGCTGGTGCCATCAATGGTGGCATAAGACACAGGCACAGATGGCTCCTCAGTTGTGGCCAATGACTGATAGGAGGTATCAAAGACACAGGGGCAGGAAGTAGCAACTCTTGGGTCAAGAGCGCGGGGCCGGGTGACAACTAGGTATACAGTGGAGGTGTAAGTAACCTCAGTGTTCCCAGTGACCCTGGTGTAAGAGGCTTTTGTGGCAGGTCTTGAGAGTGGCTTCTGTCTGGTATTCAAGCTGGTTGATTGGGCCTGGGACACAGGAGGTGGGTGGCTGGCAATGACATCTTGGGAGGCCTGAGTATCGGCATGACTCCCTTCAATTTGTGTTCTGGGTCTGTTCTTGGACCCTCTGGGACGCCCTTGTGGACAGACTGCCCGTGGGCTGGTGCAGGAGTCGGTTAGGAATGCAATTGATGGTCCATAAAAATAAAATATATATATTTTATATTAAATATGTATTTATTTGGAGTTATTGGTTTAGTTGTGGGTAGTTATTTTCTCTTGATTTAGCTTTTAATAGTAGCAGAGTTTCTATATCTATAATTTGAAGTGTATAATATTGTATCCTTTCTAGTTTTGGATAATTTTAAAGTTTAATCACTTTTTATGTCTAAACATGGTTGTTGAGATTGAATTTTTCATTTGATTTTATCCAGAGTGGAGCTTCTTGATTTGGGCTGGTGTTTCCTAGTGTGCTTACTGTAAATTCAATTTAATTTCCAGTTCCTGCAATTAATATTTGAGTTTGAATAGTGGCATTCAAAAATGATTTGAAATTTGGTCCATGGATTTGACAATCCCGCAATTTCAAAAAACATAGTAAACTTAATAAAAATGTTTAATGGATTTGAACACGTCAAATCTGATTCCAGTTAATTCATTTTGTCCATAGGAAATATGCAGCTCAACTTGAACTCTGCAAAGTGTCTATGAGCTCCCAAATTTTCAAATATTCAAATAAATACTCACAAAAATCAATTTGATTAAAAAAAGGCCATCCTGCAAAAGTGATTCAAAATTTGGACCAAGGATTTGAAAATCCTGCATTTTTACGTTCAGGTTCTGAATTTACAGTAGTGGCTATTTTCTTATCATGATTGATTGGCGCAAAACAGGATAGGTCCCGGCTTTAACAGGGTATTTGGGCTACTTTTTCCATAACCCATCTTTTTGTCAACAAGGTTCAAGTTGTCTAACATAGTCACAGGCTTAGCAGGTTTTCTACATTGATCTCTGGTTCTTCAGGGCATACTTCTCCTACAATTTGGTGTTCTACCCTAACACTATCATTGAAGTTCAACCCAAATATTTATTATCTATACAGCCTGTTATTAAAAGTGAACTCTACTGTGTCTAACACAGCTGGGCTTTACAAGAACTTATGGGGTACAGGGTAACTGAGGGGCTTGTAACCCCTATAGTGAGCACCATTTCATTGTGTTTGGCACTTGGGGTTAGTATCACAGTCCATACAAGTGTCTGGCTGGACTCCCACAAGAGAGGCTGGCTGGGCCTGGAAGGCCATGTACACAATGAGGAAATACTGATGAGATAATTGGCTGTAGTGGCCCATGGACACCAACTTCCAGTTTGGGGCACAACCTGATTGGCTAGCCCTGATACTGTAATGTAGATGAAATCAATCTTAATGAAGTCCTGAACAGGAAGAGCCTCTGGCAAAGGGGGAGTGGTTAGGATCTTTTTCATGGTTGGTGGAATCTGGCTTCTAGGATGGCCAGGAGGAAGATCCAGGCAGTGAGGATGGTAAAACTAAGTCAGGGATGCAAGCAGGCGTGAACAAGGGAGTTAGAGTGTGACCGTACTACAGTCACATTGGGCTGTGTTTTCACAAAGAGGTTGAATTGTGATGAATTTCATAGGTTGAAATTCAAAACAATATGATTGGCCTTGGAGAGACTTTCCAACGTAGTAATGATACCCAGGAATTAATTAGGCTGTGCTAATTGAGGGCTGTAATGAATAATCTGAATGATTCAGATTATGAGGCTAGGTGTCTCAAACGTGATTGATTAACTGGTAAGGTTAATTAATTAATACCCTGGAATATGATTGATGAGGATTTAATCATAGGGCCGAAATGGACTTGACTATGTCAAGTAAAGACTAGGTGTCTTAAACTGATTGGTTAACTGGGAAGGTTAATTAATATATATACCCTGGAACATAATTAATGGGGATTTAATCATAGGGCTGAAATGGACTTGACTGTGTCAAGTAAAGACTAGGTGTCTTAAACTGATTGATTAACTGGGAAAGTTAATTAATGTATATACCCTGGAATATGATTAATGGGGATTTAATCATAGGGCCAAAATAGACTTGACTGTGTCAAGTAAAGACTTGTTGTCTTCAAACGGATTAATTAACTGGGAAGGTTAATTAATATATGCTTGGAATATAATTAATGAGGATTTAATTATATTGTTTAATTGCCTTGACTGTGTCAAGAAGTTTGGTTAAGGTTAGCCAAAAGTAACCCCCTGAATTGTGGTTTAAAAGCTCCGTGTCGGCGAATTCATTGGGTTAAAAGCGCTGCCGCGCCGCCTAATGGATTTGCAAAGCGCCAAGGCGCCGCTATCAAATTTTTTCTGGCGCCGCCTGGGGAAATTGCTGGGCGCCGCAGTGGCGCCTGGATTGAGTTTCAAAGCATTTTAATGGGTTTTTAAGGCAAAAAACCATTAAATGCAAAAATAACTAAATGTAGACAATGATGTCTATACATTCAGGATTGATCAGCTGGTTCCCAGTTGGAACAAGGATAGCTTGGATCAGGAATATGTATATTCCATAGGGTTTTGGCGCCAGAAGTCTAGAATGCTTCAAGCCAAAGCGATACATTTCCATGGAAAGAATCAGGCAATTCTGGAATGTATTAGGGCACATTCTTATAGGTTAAGAGTATGAAGATCTTTTTGGTTAAGATCTGGATTGGATGACGCTGTTATGTCATAAACCATGTGATAGGAATCCAGGGTGATTCTGGAACCAGAGGGGTTTTCAGTTGAATGATCCCCAATTGGTATATAATGGAAACAGGATAATAATTAATAAAAAGGATGCTTATGTGTGACAATGGTTGCTTTCCCCTCAATCTTTTTATGCTTTGTGTTTTTGGCTTTTGGTTGAAAGAAGACTACCATGGAATGAAAGAGATAGTCTACAGCTAAGACTATAGGAAGCAAAAAACGTGGAAGTGATCACCAGATGGCAACAAGTTTAACGCCAAGATTGCTTGCCTGGAATCCAAGCTCATCAAAGCTTATATAAAGGATTCCCCGTCAAACCGTAAAAGAGTCAGACCGGGATAATAAAGAAACAAGTATGAATTTCCTGGATCCGTCACATAGAGTAAACCAAGAAGATAAGGGAAGGCAGGGGAGCATTGTTGCTGTGATTTACATATAGATGCTAGAATAATAACTATTTTGGTGTCAGGGCCCATAATAACCCTGAAAAAGAACTAAACAACATCAAAACTAAGAGATGTGAATTTTTAATTGTGCAATTGAGCCTGAGAATAAGGTCTCATTAATTCACACCACTATTCCCCAAATGATAAATTTAATGCCCTAGGGATGCCTGCACCTGGAAGCACTCTCAGGAGCAGTCTTTACCTCCAGGAATGCTTCCTATTGGCCAAAACCCTCAGAAGTTTGGGATTTTGGCCCCCAAAAGATCCCTGGAAGACCACAGGGTTTGTTTAATGCTCCAGGACATGATATTAGTTAATGCTACCCCTAGATAGCCAATCAGAAGATGCACATGCCAGAAAAACAATGGCATGTGACCAGCCAGCCAATCAAGATGCCCTGCCAAGCCTAGAGCCAACTTCCCAGCAGTATATAGCTGGGGAAGCTGGAAATTTTTTCCCTGTTGCCATCACTAAATAAAACAATTTGGTAGTTAATGCACTCTGAGCATTTATACTTTGTAAGAGTTTACTATATTATAAAAAAATCATGCTGTTGGTGCTATCAAATATAGATTACCTCCAGTAACAATGCTAGCGCTGGGAAACTGAGAATCTCCTTGCTGCCTCTGACCCACCAATGTTAGCCCTTGTTCCTTCTCCCAGAGTTCTGGATCAGGAAATAGCTCCTGCTCCTGCTCCTGTGCCCCTTCTCTCCTTTCCTGGTGTCCCTCTACTCTGCCAACTTTCCAGGTCAAGTCAGCTCATGAGCGCCTGTGATAGTCCATGTCAGGAAGCCAAGCATAGGTGGAGGCATTAGGTGAATCTGGACGGGGTACTTCCAGGCTAGTGGGTAATGCCCACCATAGGATGAGTTCTAACTTGATAATATAGGATACAGATCACCCAAGCAAAGACCAGGGCCTGGAGTTGGGCACCATATTGTCTACCATTCCTGTAAAAGTAATGTAGATTACTCCAAACAGTTGAGTGGATGTGGTCCTGGTGTCAGTGGGGGATCCATTGGGCAGCCGGGTTGCAGGGTTAAGGGCAGAGTCATGGGGACAAAGTATGCTGGTAGGTAATTGTACTTTTCTTTGAACAATAAGGGCGGCACTTTGATCCTCTTTCCTTTGCGCCCTATGTATTCAGTCTCTCTAGTTCTGGTCAAGGGGTCAGCAATGAGGATGGTATCTAAGTTATACTCCAAGTAGGTAGGCTTGGGTGGGTACTTGGTAAAATGCACAGGTCCAAATGGGGCTCCAGGGGGATGGTATAGTACCTGATGCAGGTCAGCAGGTTGGTCTCTGGAGGGGGTGGTTGCCTGATTGTCTACTTGGCCAGAGTTGAGATGAAAGATTACTAAGACTAGATAAGATAATATTTGTTCAAACCAAAGGTTCATAAAACTTTATTATCAAAAGTGACAATGGGATCATCCCCATACTGCTGGGGTTCTTATACCAGGTGGTTTTGCTTCTTTGCTTTTTGTGGACTTAAGGTCTGGGGACAGTTCACTGGAAGGGCTTAGTCCTTGGCTTCTTGTTTTGCAGGCAGAAGATCCTAGTTGTGCTTGCTCTGATGAACAGAAGTGGAAATGCTAAGTTCCGCTACTACTGCTCATCACATCACCTGAGCAGTCAAATTGTATTACCTATTACAGACTGGAGGCTGGCATTAGCTGGTGATCATTGGCAGGACTATCAAGTGGTCTTGTTGTAACCTTCTTTAGGCAAGCTACAACTTCAGCATAGGTCTGGGTCTTTGGTGGCATGTGGTTGATAGCAATCTGATGTTCATTTGGTAAATTGTCTTTAAGTGTCTTGCGGGTCTTGGAATAATTTGGCAACTTGGGTCTACAACTTAGATAGTTGGCGGGTTTCTGTCCATTTTGTGTGACTTGGGTAGCCTTTGGAGGGTCAGGGTTTTATTTTGGGGTTTCTGATGTTGATTTTGAACCTCCAGTCTTGACACTTGGTAGGTTGTCAGGTTTCTGTTCCTCCTGGTTGGGGCAAGATATCTCTGGCAGTCCAGGGTTTGGCCCAACTGGCAGTCTGACTGGCTCCTGTCTATCCTGATCATTACAAGGTTTTTTCTGAGACCCAGGGTTTGATTCCCAGGTTTTCAATACAAGCATTGAAATATCATTCATGACAGTCCATATGTTGGGTGGTTTTGCAGGCGGAGCTAATATTGGCCAAGAGAAAGTCTAGTGGCTTTTGACAGGTAGAGGCCTAGTAGCTAACATTGGCTACTAGGGGAGGTAAGGACTACCTAGTAGGTGAAAAAAGACTTGTGGGGTTCCTGTCCACCAGTCCCCAAAGTGTGTCCTGGGTCATAGCCAGGGACCAGCTGGAAGGGGTTGTCATTCTCTAGTAAGGGGAAATGTATCTCAGAAATATGTATAGAGGCCAAAATGGGCTTTTATTTACTCTCAGAAGGAAGATCCCCTTATAAACCCTCTGATATAATGCCAGGGTGTGGGACAAAATATTGGTTTGCCAATACTTGGAGTCCTTTGAAAATCTCTTAGACTCCTTGTACTTGGTCTTGGACTCCTGCTCCTTTGTCTTGGGCTCCTGTGCTCTGCTTCGGCTCTGGTTCCTTATCCTCATCTCTGGATTTCTTTATCCTGGGCTTCTACACCTTTAACTTGGTCTTCATTTCTCCTTCTTTAGTCCTTGTGGCCTTTGTAATCCATTTGATCCAGTCCTTATCAAGCCTCAGATAGCTCCCTCTTTTATAGCTCCTTGTTTCAGTCCAAAATCCTTCTCAGAACTCTTCTTTTCCAAAACTTAAATTATCCAGTTTTTCTCCATCTACAATATATTAAACTTAATAACTTACTTCAGCCAATGAAAGCCCTGACTTTTCTGCTTCTGCTCCTCATTTTTTTAGGCTTTAACTCTTAAGTTAAAGTACTCAAAACACTGATCAACTAAACTTTGGCTTGTAGCCAATAATACGCCTTGATTCAACTGTTTTTCCAAACAGTTTGCCTGAATGACTTGCTCTGTACTATGGTTTGAACCTGAAGCTGTCTCACTCTGGGTGAACTACTGCTCTGCGTTTTGAACGGTTTTGCTGTGATTCCTGTCATGTTTCTCCGGGAAATCTTGAGCGCTTTTGCCTATGTTTCACATAGAGGATTTTTGAACCCTAGATTATTCACGTTTCTCTGAGTTTCTAAGCATTTCCTTCAACTTTTTTCAACTTTGAACTCGCCTGTTGCTCACCTTTTTGCCTCTCCTGATTGTTCTCGGCAAAATTTGCTTATCTACCCTCACAGTATCTCTGTCCTGTTTCTGGCCTCTTTCTGGCTCCTTTCTGATCAATTCAAACTTAATGAATTCACATTTTAATTACTGTAAATAATTTGTTTCTCTCTTTCTTTCCTCTCATATTATATTATTAATTCTTTTATATCATATCTTTGGCAGCTTAAAATCCTTCTTTAACTGCTTCTTATATTAATTTTTCCTCTCTTAAGACACCAAGATCAGCATTCCAGCCTCTATCCAGTCTGGTTAGTCCTTCTGAGACCTCTTATAGCTCCATAGCTAGTCCTGCACTGACATCTTCTGGTTCTTCAACCATCTATTCCAGCTCTTTGGTTTAATCAGCAATCAGTCTATCTTAGTCCACAAACAGCTTTGTTCAGTCCTCAAACCATGTATCCTCACTGGAAATCACCTTGGTCCCACCTGCAAAATGAACCATGTTTGGTTTCAAACTTCAATATTAACCAACAGTCTCTCAATTAGTCTTCACTGTGATCAAACAGCCCTTCTTACTAGTCTTCTCTGCTGATCCCATGAACCACCTTGGTTCTTTATCTCAGCCCCCATTACCAGAACCTGTTGACCCAGGAATGAGTCTACATTGAACTGGCGTTTGACTGGGCCCTCACAAGTAGCAATTTGGTTAGACCAATAAACCATAGATCATCAATGTCTATGCTGTTGTTTTTACTCACCCAGGTGATTAAATCTGGGCTTTTAGTTGCAAAGTAATTAGCTTTACTTCCCAGAGGCCTGATCAAACCAAGTTCTGCAGCTGATTCCCCAAGCAATCACCTTGGTGACACCTCTGAGCAAATCTATGCCCTCCAATGCTCACTTTGGGCTCTCTCCAAAGCTCTTATAGGGGCATAAACGAGGACACCCTACCAGTCTGTTAGGTAGGATGCTTGCTCACAGGCCTCCTGTAAGCGTATCAGGGTATGTAGAGCTCTCAAAGCTCATCCCCTCCCTGGCAGCCCGCGCTACCTGCCAGGGGTCCAAAACTTACAGCCCTGGTAGGCAAGTCCCTTACTAGGCTGGCATAAACTTCTAATCTGGCAGCCCGTGTTACCTGCCAGGGTCTAAACATCTTCCTGTCTGAGCAGCACACACTACCCATCAGGCTGGATCACTCCCCACCCCAAACAGCTGAAGTTTCCTGCTGAGCTATCTCATTCCTTGCCCCAAGCAGCCACAGTTTCCTGCTGGGTGAGGACCCCTAGACCACAGCAGCCAATATCTACTTCTGGGTGGAGATAACATCTGCCCCTAGTAGTCTCTACAACTACTAGCTAGGCCTTACCTTCCCTAGTAGCCACCATTTCCTACTAGGCCTCTACCTTCAATAAACAACCAAACTTTTACTTAGCCAACATTAGCCCTGCCTGCAAACCACCAAACATTTGGACCATCACAGGACTACTAGAGGCAAACTCTGAACCAGCCCTGCAGGGAACCTTGGCTGCTTGGAGTGGTGTGTTTCAGCCTAGTGAGTAATGTGGGCTACCAGGGATGGATGCTGTTGTGACCCTAGCAGGTAACATGGGCTTCCAGGGAAGGTATGGAGCTAAGATACCTCTACATGCCCTTGTACACTTACAGGAGGTCTGTAAGCAAGCACTCTAACTAACAGACTGGTAGGGTGTTCTTGTCGGTGTTTCTCTGGAGGCTTTGGGGGGGGTCCTAAAGCTACCATTGGTGGCATGGAAAAGCCCAGGGGTGTTATCAGAGTAGCTACTTGGGGAAGAAGTTGCAGAAACTTGGTATGATCAGGCCTCTGGGAAGTAAAGTTGATTACTTTGCAACTGAAAGCTCAGATTTAATCACCTGAGTGAGTAAAGAAAAATGCACAGACATGAGGATTGTCTGTGGTTGAATGGCCCAAGTGGAGGACACTTTCAAGGGCTAATTCAAACGCCAGTAGCCTTGTAGACTTATTGTCTAAGTCTGTGGTATTGGTAACAGGAACTGACAATGAAACCACAGCAGTTAATAGTGTAGGATCAACAGTAAAGATTAGTAATAAGGACTGTATGATCACAGTTAAGACTAGTTAAGGGGCTAAAAGATCATAATGAGTATTAGAGCCAAGATAGTTCATAGTGAAGATTGAAAACAAGATGTTTCATAAAAGAGACTAGCTGATGGAGCTGAAGAGCTGGTTGATGGACTGGAAAGGACTAGCTGATGGACTAGTTGATGGATGAGGAATAACTAGTTGAAGGACTAGAAGAGCATGATGAAGGACTAGCTGAAGGACTTGAAGGTCATGGATCAGACCTAGCTGAAGAACCAGAAGTTGGCTTAGAAGGACTAGTAGAAGTGGATGAAGAAGTTAGGACACTTGATTTTGACTCTTGGAAGTAGAGGTGTTGATAGGAAAAAAGAAGTAAATTAATTTATTAATACTGCCAAAAAGATCTGATAAAAATATTGGAATAAGTATGATATTGACAAAACAGCAGGCTCACCCCGCCAGCAAGGTTCAGAGTAAGCGGGTTTGTGACCTGTAATCCAATTACCCGGCCATTCAAAGCCAGACTAGGAAGTCAACTCAAATTGCCAAATCCAACAACATGAACAAATGATGATCCCTTATGGTGGATATCTTGTTTTGGCGCTTGACTCATTACTAGGATCAAGCCACCCCCTTCAACATCCCACTGTGTGATCTACACAATCATGTTCCTGTTATTCATGACTCACATTAACTATATAATCATTACCTCTCAATAAAGAATATTATCTAGTTTCTAAATATTTTCCCTTTTTAACCCTGCTAAAACAGCACAGTTACAACATTGGTAGCACAGGTAGGTTCTCCATCCTACCTTATCTTGTAAAATTCTGCCTGTTGCCCGTACTTGCCGCGGCCAACAAATTCTTGATAGAATCATGTCTGGCCTTCCAGCAGACTGGACACCGTACACACCTGGTGCTGAGATACCTGATGGGTTCATTTTCTACCGGAACATGGTGATACCACTCCCCACGTTCAATGCCCTGTCAGCACAAGGGTTCTTCCAGGCTTCTTCTGCTATGCCTCATGCAACCAATGAAAACACTATGCCAGCCTACGTAGCCCAAAGACTTCAAAGAGCTGCCCTGGAACCCTTTTCCAGGGCCAACAACAACGCTGCTGCATGGATCCAATCTGCCCAAAGCAAACTGGCCCAAATGGAATGCCTACAGAAATTCTGGATTGCAGAAATCTCTATCCAACTGACTCATGATGCTGGCACCTGGTGCAACAAGTGGCATGAAGAACACACCAAAAAGGACTGGGATACCTTCAAATAAGACTTATTTGCAAGATTTGTGCTTAAGGGCACCGCACTCATAATCATACGCTAAGTAAAGAGCCTAACCCAGACAGGCACTGTGAAGGAACTCACCCGCGCCTATAAGGAACTCCAACTACGCACACCCTCTGACATGGCTTTTGACACCCCAGCCATGCACATCATGTACTACAACCCACTCAAGTTGCATGTAATGAGACACTATGACCTGGATCAAGTGACTAATCTACAGAGTCTGTATTGTGAAGCAGAGAAAGCAGAAAAAGTGTCCAACACTCTCCACAAGGTGCAAACTGGAAAACAAGAGAGATCCAAAGACTCTCACCCAGCTGGGCGTTCCAATTGACCACCCCCTGGGAACAACAGAAGCAGCACAAACCATAAACCTGCAGGTTCAAATGGACATGGAAATGGGAACAGTGATCAGTCAAACCGTACCTATTTCTGTATCACTGCCACACAAGGCAACCAAGAAAAGGGAAAAGCTCAGGAGAGCATTAAGCAAGCCAAGCTCTCCCTGCACAACTCCTGACTCACCCAATGATTAATACTAACCTTAGGACGTGGACCAGTATCCAATGATCCAAGTGCCCTCAGAGGACCTGGTGCTTTACACCATTGCCAGACACCCTAATAAACTGATGTCTTACCCTTTCTGCTTTTATAGTTACACAGGCTTGGCACTCCTGGACTTGGGCGCAGATTAAACCCTAGTCAACAGTAGCTTTGTAGACAAGTTCAAGCTATCCACTAATCCTTTGCAGATTAAAAACATGGTTTTAGCTGATGAACATTACATCACTGTGACAAGGGGAGCCGCCCCCTTCTCTGTCATGCTTGAGAACCTGCACTCTACCATCCAAGGCCCTGTCATTGACTTTCCAAAGTTTGAAATTGTACTGGGTTTGGACTGGTTGCAAAAGAACAACCCCACGTAGACTGGGCGACCTTGGTATTGACCATCAAACGCAAAGGCGTCAACCATCAGATCTACCCTGACTCAGTGGACCAACTCCTACGCAACCACGTCTTTGTGCACATTACAGAGACCCTGGACAAAAGATAAAACCTCAAGGCAATTGACTGGGACTCCTGTCAGTACAAAATCATACATTTCAAAGACCACCAGGATACCACTACGCCTCAGGATTGCAAAATTGTAGCCCACCACCCAGAAATCTTCAAGGAGGCTTTACCTGGTTTGCCTCTGGAAAAGCATATCCAACATTCCATTCAACTCAAGGGAGATGTACCCAAGGCGCGGCCCGTCTATTGCCTGACCCAAACAAAGACAACACCCTATGTGCCTACCTCAAAGAGGCCTTGGAGAAAGGTCTTATCCGTCCCTCACAATCTCCCTTTGGGGCTGCCATATTCTTTGTGGCCAAGAAGGATAGCACCTTGTGCCTAGTCACAGATTATTGAGTCCTAAATGAAGTTACCATCAAGAATTGTTACCCACTGCTGCTCATTGACAATCTCTTCAATGCCCTGGGCGGCGCCACAGTCTTCTCCAAGATTGACCTAACTGCAGGCTACAATCAGATTCGTATTAAGGAGGAAGATATCCCCAAAACAGCTTTTTGTACCAAGTACGGCTCATACAAGTGTGTGGTGCTCGATTTTGGTATGAAAAACGCCCTGTCAACCTTTGTGACCTTCATGAACAAGGTTTTTGCCCCTCACATAGGCAAGCATGCCCTAGTCTACCTGGACAACATTATTGTTATATCCCCTTGGTAGAGCAGCACTGTAAAGACCTGGAGGCTGTCTTTGCTACCCTGTCATAACACAAGCTGCTAGCCAAACCCTCCAAATGCCAGTTCTTCCGCAAGCAACTGCCTTTCCTAGGACACATAGTCTCAAAAGACGGCATTAAGCCCAACAGTCAGAAGATACAGGCCATCTGCAAAATGCCACCATCCAAAGACATGTTGGAACTCTGACCGTTTCTAGGAATGGTGGCCTATGTACGCCATTTCATACCTGACTGTGGCATCTTGATGGCACCCTTATCTGCCATAACTGGCGCCAAGTCCAAGTTTGTATGGACCCCCAAAGTGACCCTTGCTTTAGGCGCCTCAAGGAAAAGCTCACAACAGCACCTATCCTGCAGTACCCCAAATGCAATGGGGAGTACCAAATGGAAACAGACGCCTCAGACACATCCATTGGGGGAGTACTACAGATCAAAAACAATAATGGTGACTTCCTGCCTATATCCTACAAATCACAGAAACTGACAGACGGCAAGTGTCAATACCCTATACACGGCAAGGAGTTGTTGGCAATTGTACACTGCCTAGTCAAATGGCGTTGCTATCTGGAACAATAGGAAGAATTCACAGTGTTGACTGACCACAAGTAACTCATATATTTCAACCCCCAAGAAAACCTATCCTGCTGTCAGGCCCACTGGATGAAACTCTTGGAGAGATTCAATATTCTCATACAATACAAGCCCGGTCCAGAACTTGCCATGGCAGACGCACTCTCACACCTGTACGTCCGAGCCATAAGAGAAGAGAATGGACTTGACCTGGACTGGCCCCTCTTGGTACTTTGGACAAAGGACAAAGGTTTCCCCCTTGGCACTACAGACATAACAAAGGAAACATTCATTAAGAACAAGTACTTATTTGCAGACATGTATGGAACCTTACATCAAAAAATGTCCAACAAAACCACCATCCCATATTTTGTCCCACACATCAGCAAATTGACACCATCCTACATTACCATAGAGACCTAAGGTACACAAAAAGTTGCAACCTCTAAAAATTCCTTAAGCACAAAGCATGGTGGTCAACCCTGTACCAAGAAGTTCAGGAGGTCTTGGACCAATGCAAAGTATGTGAGAAATTTGCAAAAAGCAAAACCCCACCTAAGTCAGTACTACCTATTTTCATGCAACTGCCCTTCAAGGTGTGGGTCCTAGACATTGTGAGTCCTATGCCAGGAAAGCATAATGAGAAGAAGTACATCATTACTGCAATAGACTTTGCCACACAATGGCCAGTGGCACAAGCAGTGAAAACACATACTGGCAACAACGTGCGGCAATTCATAGGGAAGTAAATCAGCAGCAAGTATGGAAAGCCAGAGCTCCTGATAACCAATGGAGGCAAAGAATTGACCTCTGAAGATAATAATGTATACTTCACCAAGAATGGGGTCAAGCACACAGTGACAACACCTTATCATCCTCAGGCCAATGGACGTGTGGAACAGCTAAATGGCAGCCTTGTGCAAGCCTTGGCCAAGCTCACCGCCATGAGACCTGAGGACTGGTATAAGCAGCTACTAACTGCACTACTTGTATTCTGGACTTGTGTGAAAAGATCCACTGGGAAAAGCCCTTTTGAGTTAGTATATGGCACATAGCCCAATATCATCTAAGCATTGTCAGGACCCAAGCTGGAAATTCCAAGCAAGGTTCCCCCCTGCTCAGATCCCCAGGTCATAGAGGTCAATAGCAATCAAACAGAAAGAGAAAACAAGCGTCTACAAAAGACATTTGCCCCCATCCAAAGCAGACTTAAGGTTGGCGACAAAGTTTGGGTCATGAACGTTGACAAAAGTAAACTACAACCCAAGAAAGTAGGCCCAGCAATCATCTTAAAGGTAAAAAACAACACTTACCTTGTTCAAGGACTTGGGAAACGTAAACAAGATGAGGTCCTCCACCATGATTGCCTGAGATCCTGCAAGGCAAGATAGAAACAGTGTGAGACTGTCCTACCTGCCACAGAACAACAGTTAGTTCAGTATGGAGCCTGGCTCCTGACAACCTCCCTGATTACCTGTCCCCAGAGGAGGCAGACCTTCAGTTGGGGGAGTCAAAACAGAAGGCTCAACCCGCCAGCAAGGTTCCAACCAAGCGGGTTCGTGACCTGCAATCCGATTACCCGGCCACTCGAAGCCAAACCTGGAAGTCAACTCAAATTACCAAATCCAACAACATGAACAAATGCTGATCCCCTACAGTGGATACCTCATTTTGGCGCTTGACTCATTACTAGGATCAAGCCACCCCTTTCACCATCCCACTGTGTGATCTACACAATCATGTTCCTGTTATCCATGACTCACATAAACTATATAATCATTACCTCTCAATAAAGAATATTATCTAGTTTCCAAATATTTTCCCCTTGTAACTCTGCTAAAACAGCACAGTTACGACAATATGGTGAAAAAAGAGAGAATGAAATAGTTTGCAGAGTTAAACCTGTAAATTTATTCAGAAATAGTTGAGTTAGACTGGAGTCAAAGAGGCCAGAAACAGGACAGAGGAACTGTTGAGAAAAAGGCTGGAGTTTTGCCAGAATGATTAGGAAAGGGGAGAAGCAAGCACCAGGCAAGTTCAAAGTATTGAGATGGTGAAGAAAATGCAGCAAACCTTGGAGAAAGGCTGAATAATCAAGGGTTTGAAAATTCCTTAAGTAAACCATAGGCAAGAGCGCTCAAGATTTGCCAGAGAAACACGACAGGAATTACAGCCAACCCTTTCAAAATGTGGAGCAGTTGTTTATCCGGAGCGAGACAGCGCTGGGTTTGAACCATGGTCAAGAGCAAGTCATTTGGGTGAACAGTTTGGCAAAACCATGGAATCCAGGCGTCTTATTGGCTGTAGGTTGAAGTCTATTTGATTACTGTTTTTAAGGCTTTAACTGAAGAGTGTAAGCCTAAAAAATGAGGGGATAAAGCAGAAAACCCAGGGTTTTCATTGGCTGAAGCAAGATAAAAAGATTTAAAATATTGTAGAAAAGAAGAAACTGGATAGGTTAAGCTTGAAAACCAAGAGTTCTGAGAGGAAACAGGGATTGAGACAAGGAGTTATAAAAGGGAGAACTATCTGAAGCTTTTCGGGGATTGAATACAGTGGATTACACAGGTCATAAGGACCAATTAGACCAAGTGAAATACCATGGCCACTTGGACTCATACAATGTGTTGCACTGGGAGTATGAGGCAACTCATTTCTGTAATAGGGCGTGGAGTACTCGGCTTGAATACTGTCATATGTGAGGATATGATTAGTATTGTGGCAGAAGAACTTATAGAAAGAGGAATCAATGATTACTTTTGAAGATTGGCGTCTGATCACGCAGAAGCACTTTTAATAAGTTGAAGAGTATTTTATTATTAGTAGGGGGAAAGTATTTATACCCTCTTGGGGAGCGTCTTCCTGAGCTGTTGGCAATATCTTCTAGGACATTCCAAAACACTCTTATTTTGGGTAATTAGTGATCTAGGTTTGGCCGTTTCAAACATGCCAACCAATGAGATTTAATTGCTTCACCCAGCACAGGTGATCCTTGCTGGCATGGGGGTTTGGTATATTTTGGAGCCATTCATCCTGCTTAATTTGTGTCCCCACATTGACTGCTTAGAAATACAGTCAAATTAGGAAATCTGAGATTATGGGTAATTGAACCCAGCACCTTGGTACTTGATGTAAAATTAGTTTGGCGCTTTGGCGCCTAATCCAATTGCTAGGTGGTGCTTGTGTATTTTTAAAGTGCCACGGCGGCGCTTATCATTGGCTAGTTTAAGGCTCAGGTTAGCAGACTACTGCTGATCCAATATGCATATAGTTTATACTGCCAATCTATGTAATTTGGTAGCTGCAATTCATATCCGCAAGCTCTGTCATAATTAGCATCATTGCTTGGTCAAATTCCCAACATAATGGATTACAGAGGCCACAAGGACTACACAGAGGCTGGAGCCCAAGATAAAGGGACTGGAGCTGGAGCAAATTCCAGGAGCCCAGGACTAGAGTGCAAGAGTCCAAGACTCAGGAGCAGGAGTCCAGGACCAAAGTACAGAAGCCCAAGACCAATTACAAGGAGTCCAAGATATTGGTGAAGGGCTCCAAGTATTGGCAAAACCATATATTTCCCTGACCCCCCAGGCCATACACCAGAAGGTTTATAAGGTGATCTTCCTTCTGAGAGTGAATAAAAGCCCATTTGGCCTGTATACATATTTCTGAGATACATTATCCCTTGCTAGAGAATGACAGCTCCTCCAAGCTGGTCCCTGGCTTTGACCCTGGACACACTTTGGGGACTGGTGGACAGGAACCCCACAGCGCTGCTACTGGAAGCTCCCTATTGTTCCTTTCATCCCTTCATATGACTACAGCAAGCTTGGGTTTGCCTACCTGACCATGCTGGGGCTCGCTGAGAAAGTAATCCCCACATGGGAGGGTGGTATCCTTGGGCCACTGCTGCCAACTATGTGATGAGGATGGCCCTGTCATCTACTGGGCCTTACAGGTTCAACCCTTCTCCTTGACCAAGCTTCTCCTGAGAGCCACCCAGGCCATTGCACTTGGAGAAAGGATAGAAAATTCCTGCAATCAGATAATGAATCCTTGTCATAAAAAGGTTTATTCAGATGATGTCAACAGTGATAAAGGCTTACCTCCCCCATTACTTATATTTTTGGGAAAATATCAGTCCCTAGTGCCACCAGCTGCCTGGTGGCGGTGTTTTCAGTGGTTCTGGCAACTTGTTTGGACAACTGTGTGTTGGGGTGTAGGGAGGGGGTGGATTGGTTGCTTCTAAACAGTGGTATGTTTGGCTGTTGTCCGCTAAAGTGTCACAGCTATTTATAAAGCTAGCAAGGAATTGATTGCTTGACTGATCAATCAATCACTTGTATGATCTACCTTTTCCTGATATGTTTGGGGCCTGATTTTGCTTATGACATTGATCTTTGGGCTTTGTGGTGTGTGGGCCATGCAGACCCCTGGCTTTTTGAGGTTGTTAAGGGGAGTTTTCTTCTGGGTGTGCATTGGGCAAGTGCTTCCATAATTTTTGTGATATTGTAGCAATGCATGCTACCTGATTGTCATGGGCATCCTGGGCCCTGACAGTTGACATCTGAGAGGGCATGGTGGGAAACCTCTATAATGAAATGTTTGAAGTTTGAACTAGCCAAGGATTATTCTTCAGGGCAAAATTTATAAAGTGTAACTTGCTTCCCTGGAAACAGGATAAGCAGAGGTTTCTCTTTGGAATAAAGGAACTGGGCACCAATGTTAACAAAAATCAATACAGATGTGGATATACTTAAGCTTTATTTTGGAATGATTCAAGGCTTATATAGCTGGTTAGAGTGATGATCTTTCTTTAGGAGTAGGGAAGGGACGGAAGCAGCAGTCCAGATCATGTCACTTGCTTAGCTTTTCAAAGGATATTTTTATCGGTATTAAAATTTTAAGCATCATGATATATAATTACTTAATAGATATTAGAACCAGATTATCTATCTAATTTTAGGATAAATTTTTTGGTAGAATCAGAAGGTGATTTATTGTTCTACAGTTTGATTTCAACAATTTCGATCCAGACATTTTCGAATTCTAGTCTTTATTAGTGATCCGATTTGCGTCAGTTCAGCTTACTGTGCTGGTTGGTTTAGCCAGCTCTGGTTTGCACGAGTTCAGTTTGTTCAGCTGTAGTGATTTTTTATTTTCGGATTTTTGAAACCTTTTGTCAGAGTGGTATCGGCCATGCTTCTGTGGGTGCTAGCCACTTCTGGAATTCTAAGGAGTTTCTGAGGCTTGGAATTGCGATAGGTACGGATTAGGGCTGCTTTGGCCAGTTTCTGGCTGTGGGTCACTCGATTCAAAGATTTGTTTAGAATGTTTAAATATATAGTAATTCCGGTTTGGTTGTAGCGGCTCGGAGCCGGAAGCTAGCCGGGGCTGAGCCAAAGCATCCCTAGTATGGATCAAGGGAATCGGTTTGATGGCTAGGGCTGGTGTATTGTCACTTATTGAGCCCCCTGCCTTGTTTGGAACCTCCCAAGTTGGAGGCACCTACCCCGATTTGGCGGGAGGAGACATGTTAATTGGCTCTTCGTAATTTCAGGGTAGGCTCGATGCCAATCATCGATCGAGCTGCAATTTCATAGCCAATCTGAAGGCCCTGGGAGGAGCATGCTAGATGGGTTTGGGATTCGCTGAGGATATTGACCGAGAATGGACAATTTGATTGGCTCGTGTTTTAACAGACCAATGGAGACAAGAATTAGGATCGAGTTGTAAAGACCACAAGGTTTATCGCATACAGAAATGAAAAGTGGGGCATTCAACGTTTGGGAAGCAGCATTTTATTAGGATCCTCAGTGCTAGCCGATATCAAATTAAACACAATATTTAATAGTGGTTAGTTGAGAAGGAACGAAAGTGAGTTTGGGTCAGAGGAGGGGTGGGGAGAAGGCATGGGCATGATCTTGGCAAGGGCTTTAGTGAGAGGGGGCAGATGGGTGAGGTTGTTGAAGGTCTCTGGAGGCGTATCTGATTTTGGGGTGCTATGTTCAGACATGCAGGGGGTTGGAAGATCAAGGCTGCGGAGAGACGGCAGTGGAGAAGAAGACTGGTAGGGTGCAAGATGCATGGGCGATATGGATCGCCGTGCAGGAAGCTTTTCCTCCGCTTCAAGGTAGGCTTCTGAAGAGTAGATGACGTGATTGTGTTCCATAGTCTTCCCATTGCGAAACTCCCACTGGTCACAGCTGCGGCGGTACAAAACTATCCGCCATTCACAGTTGCATCGTTCCGAGTTGCGACTACGCTTCTTGGCTAGCTCGCGGTTGGTTTCGGGGAGGCCTTCGCGCGAGCATACAATGTAGATGGTTGTAGTCTTTGAAGTGCGGATACGTACGCTGAACCCGCACAGGCGTGCTAGGTTCTGGCAATACACAATAGCCTTCTTGCTTGAACTGAATACCTTGTTAAAGATGCCGTTGAATCTATCCATTTCAGAGACAACCTGGGTTCTTGCCGCGCCTTATACTTCTCCCCTAGTCTTAGCCAATCATATCATACTCTTGGCTCCACCATGGCAATCCTGCTTCAGCCAATCAAACCACACCGATTCAGGCCTAGATCGTTAGGGGCCCTCTCGATTTACATCCAACCTTTAACCTCTTCTTCTCGATTCCACTCGCGTCTTGAATCGGCAACCAACTGATCAGCAGAAGCTACATTTATTTTTAATAAAAATCAAACCCGACCATGAGACTTATCTACTCGATATTAAAGAAACCAAGCAGAATTTTTTTCTGATCTATTTAACAAATTGTCGATCGATCCTTGCTTACATTCTTTGGGCACCCTGTATAAGGGATTAAAAAATTGTAACTTGGACAATGAAACCACGCCAGAAATTCATTCTCTGATTGGCTATCAAAGCAAGCATAGGTGGATGTATAGAAGGTTCGGATTGACAAAGCTTTCGCGGAAACCACGTATTGCGCCGATCCCACCCCTGCCTTCCAATCAAACCCATCCTCTTTGTCATTCAGAGTTACTCCAAATCCGGCTGAGCCCAATTTAATGCGTAAAATATCTCCTTACCGGTGCATCTGATTGGTGGATAATATAACTTCTAATGCACATTAAAATAAAGCTTATAAATTCGCTTTTCCATTACTGGTCCGATGGAATAAGTTAAGCATGACGTCATAGGGCCAAACAAAACGGGTTTGCAACAAACCAGCGGTTCCGAATTTCGGAATTGATTTAGGCTTTTATAACCTATCTCACAGGAAAGATAATCGCTTAATAAATCCTATCTTGATTAATTATATGCATCAGCTCATACGAAACTTATGACAAACAGCATACGAGGAGAGGAATTCATGCCACTCCTGACAAGGGCTTCGATTTTTACCCGACTGCTAGAATCATAAACAAAGTCATCGTTGGATCGGTGCGGCAAGAACCCATTAGGCCTGAGGTTCATCCGAGTCGAAAAACAAGGCTCGGTTTAATCAGATGCGATAAAAATCAAGCCTACAATCCCAGTTCATCGCCTAGCAGGAGCATTAAAGCTTCTACAAACTATTTTTGGTGACCAGCTAAACTGTTATTTAGAAGCACTAGCGACCCAAGTTACATCGAAGCTATTTTCGACCTTGGCGAACAAGGGCTCCATACCCTTTCGTAAACTCCAATAACTTCTAGACAACAACTTTTTGACAAATCGGGGCAAGCCTCGCCACTAATATAAATACTAAACCAACCACAACTTTTGGATCGATGCGATTAAAATCATGGACCCAAGGTTGACCACATGTAGCGAAATCATAACCTATATCCGTGCCACTTATGAATCCAGGCTGGATCTTAGTCATAGATCCCAAGCCTTATGGAGATGAGAAATCTCAGTCAACCCCTGTTTAGGCTGTCGAAACCGCAGGCTCGACCCGCCAGCAAGGTTCCAACCAAGCAGGTTCATGACCCGCAATCCGATTACCCGACTACTCGAAGCCAAACCCAGAAGTCAACTCAGATTACCAAATCAGTCAACATGAGCAAATGATGATCCCTCACGGTGGATACCTCGATTTGGTGCTTGACTCATTAACAGGATCAAGCCACCCTCTCTTCCATCCAGCTGTGTGATCACCAATCATGTTCTTTCTATCCATTGATTCACAATAGCTATATAATCACTATCTCACAATAAAGATTATTATCTATCCTCTAAATCTTTTTCCCCTTGTAACTCTGCTAAAACAGCACAGTTACGACATTGGTAGCACAAATAGGCTCACCATCCTACCTTATTTTGAAAAATTCCGCCTGTTGCTCGCACACGCTGCAGCCAACAAAATCTTGACAGAATTATGTCTGGCCTCCCGCCTGACTGGACTCTGTAAGCGCCTGGTACCGCGATACCTGATGGTTTTGTCCTCTACCAAAAACACGGTGATCCCCCTACCCGCCTTCAACGCCATGTCTGCACAAGGTTTCTTTCAGGCACCTCCCGCAATGCCGCAACCAGCTGACAATACCACCATGCCCGCCTATGTAGCACAAAGACTTTGCAGCGCCACCTTGGAACCCTTTGCGGGGGCCAACGACGACAATACTGCCGCATGGATTCAGTCCGCCCAACTAAGCTGGCCCAGATGGAATGCCCACAGCGTTTTTGGATTGCAGAGATTTCCATTCACCTGACCCATGATGCTGGCACTTGGTACGACAAGTGGCACAAAGAGCACACTGACAAGAACTGGGACACTTTTAAACAGGACTTCTTGGAGACTTTGCAGCGCCACCTTGGAACCCTTTGTGGGGGCCAACGACGACAATGCTGCCGCATGGATTCAGTCCGCCCAACTAAGCTGGCCCAGATGGAATGCCCACAGTGTTTTTGGATCGCGGAGATTTCCATTTGCCTGACCCATGATGCTGGCACTTGGTGCAACAAGTGGCACAAAGAGCACACCGACAAGAACTGGGACACTTTTAAACAGGACTTCTTGGCGAGATTTGTGCTCAAGGATATGGCACTCATGATCATACGCCAAGTAAAGAACCTAACCCAGACAGGCACTGTCAAAGAACTCACCCGCGCCTACAAGGAACTCCGTCTTTGCGCCCCATCCGACATGGCCTTTGACACCCCAGCAACACACCTCATGTACTACAACACTCTCAAGTCACACATGATGAGACATGTGAACCTGGACCAGGTTACTAACCTGCAAAGCTTGTACCATGAAGCAGAAAAAGCAGAGCAAACCTCCAACGCTCTGCACAAGGCACAGATTGGGAAACAAGAGAGACCCAAGGACTCACATTCAAGTGGGCGTTCCTCGCAACCACCTCCTGGAGGTAATGGTAACAACAACAACCACAAACCCACAGGATTGAATGGGAATGGGAACGGAAATAACGGCCAATCAAATTGTACCCATTTCCGTGTTGCTGCCACCCAAGGCAACCAAGATGAGAGAAAAGCCCGGGGAGAGCACTAAGCGAGCCAAGCTCTCCCTACGCAACTCCTGACTTGCCCAACAATGAATACCAACCTGAGGATGTGGACCAATGCCCAATGATCCAAGTACTCTCGGAAGACCTGGTGCTATACACCATCGCCAGACATCCCAATAAATTGATGTCTTACCTTTTCCGCTTTTGCAGTTACACAGGCTCAGCTCTCTTGGACTTGGGCGCAGATCAAACTTTAGTCAACAGCAGCTTTGTGGATAAATTCAAGCTGGCCACTAATCCTTTGTGGATTAAAAATGTGGTCCTGGCTGATGAACATCACATTGCCATGACAAAAGAAACTGCCCCCTTCTCTGTCATGCTTGAGAACCTCTACTCCACCATCCAAGGTCCCATCATTGACTTCCCCAAGTTTGACACTGTACTGGGACTAGACTGGTTACAGAAAAACAACCCCCATGTGGACTGGGCAACCTCAGTGTTGACCATCAAGCGCAAAGGTGTCAACCACCAGATCTACCCGGACTCTGTGGACCAACTCCTACAAGATCACGTCTTTGTACGCATCACGGAGACCTCAGATAAGAAGGAAAACCTGAAAGCTATCAACTGGGACTCCTGCCAGTATGAAATCATACACTTCAAGGATCACCAAGACACCTCCACACTGCAAGATTGCGTCATTGTGGCCCGTCACCCGGGAATCTTTAAGGAAGTGTTACCTGGTCTACCCCCTGAGAAGCACATCTAACACTCCATCCAACTCAAGGGGGCCGTACCCAAGGCACACCCCATTTATAGGCTGACCCCAAACGAGGACGACACCCTGCACACCTATCTCAAGGAAGCTCTGGAAAAAGGACTTATCCGCCCCTCACAGTCTCCCTTTGGGGCCACCGTATTCTTTGTGGCCAAGAAGGACGGTACCTTACGCCTGGTCAAAGACTACCGCACCTTGAACAAAGTCACCATCAAGAATTGTTACCCCTTACCACTAATTGACAATCTCTTTGATGCCTTGGGAGGAGCCTCTGTCTTCTCCAAGATTGACCTGACTGCAGGATACAATCAGATTTGTATCAAAGAGGAAGACATCCCCAAGACAGCCTTCCGCATCAAGTACGGTTCCTACAAATGCGTGGTACTCAACTTTGGCATGACCAATGCCCTGTCCACCTTTGTAACCTTCATGAACAAAGTGTTTGCACCACAAATAGGCAGGCCCGCCCTTGTGTACCTGGATGATATCATTGTCTACAGCCCCTCAGTGGAACAACATCACAAGGACCTGGAGGAAGTCTTTGTGACCCTGGCACGACACAAACTGCTGGCCAAGCCCTCCAAATGCCAGTTCTTCCAAGAGCAACTACCCTTCTTGGGACACATAGTCTCAAAAAACGGCATCAAACCCAACAGTCGGAAGATACAAGCCATCTGAAAGATGCCACCCCCCAAGGACAAGTCAGAACTATGTACCTTCTTGGGAATGGTGGCCTATGTATGACGCTTCATACCCAACTTTGGCATCTTGACCGCCCCTTTGTCCGCCATAACAGGTGCCAAATCCAAGTTTGTATGGACCCCCCAATGTGACCTCTGTTTTAGACGCCTCAAGGAAAAACTCACGACAGCTCCCATCTTACAATACCCCAAACGGGATGGCAAATACCAGATGGAAACCAACGCCTCAGATGCATCCATTGGGGGAGTTCTGCGAATTAAGAATAGTGACAGCGACTTCCTTCCTGTAGCCTACAAGTCGCGCAAGCTGACAGATGGCAAGAGTAGATACCCTATCCACGACAAAGAACTCCTGGCCATTGTACACTGCCTTGTCAAATGGCGCTGTTACCTGGAACGGCAGGAAGAATTCACAGCATTAACCAATCATAAGTCACTCATCTATTTCAAGACACAAGCAAACCTGTCATGCCACCAAGCGCGGTGGATGGAAGTCTTAGAAAGGTTTAACATGCTCATCCAATATAAGCCTGGGGCCAAACTTGCCATGGCAGATGCCCTGTCCCGCCTGTATGTCTGCGCTTCTAGGGGAGAGAATGGGCTCAACCCAGACTGGCCTCTCCTAGTGCTCTGTACAAAAGACAAAGGGTTTCCCGCAGGCACAACCAATATCACCAAAGAAATGGTCATCAAGAATGAGCACCTCTTCACTGATGTATACGGGACTCTTCACAGAAAGATGTCAGATGGCATGACCATCCCCTACATTCCCACACATCAACAAGTCAATACCCTTCTTTGCTACCACAGAGATCTTGGACATACCAAGAGCTAAAATCTGTACAAATTCCTAAAACATAAAGCCTGGTGGCCAACCTTATACCGCAATGTCCAAGAAGTGTTAGAACAGTGCGAGGTCTGCAAAAAGTTTGCCAGAAGCAAAACCCCGCCTAAGTCTGTACTTCCCATTCAAACCCAACTACCATTTAAGGTATGGGCTCTGGACATTGTAGGCCCCATGCCAGGAAAGCACAACAATAAAAAATACATCATTACAGCCATTGATTTTGCGACAAGGTGGCCAGTAGCCCAAGCAGTGAAATCACACACCGGTAACAACGTCCGACATTTCATTGGCAAAGAAATCATCAGTAAGTTTGGAAAGCCAGAACTCCTGATAACCAATGGGGGCAAAGAATTGACCTCCAAAAACACCAACGTGTACCTCACCAAAAATGGGGTCAAACACACTGTCACTACACCATACCATCCACAGGCCAATGGACGCGTAGAGCGGCTCAATAGTAGCCTCGTGCAAGCCCTAGACAAACTCACCACCGGGAGACCTGAAGACTGGTATAAGCAGCTACCAACTGCATTACTTGTGTGCCAAACCCAAGTGAACAGATTCACAGGGAAAAGCCCGTTTGAACTGGTATATGGCACACAGCCTAATATCATTCAAGCATTGACAGGACCCAAACTGGAAATTCCAAGTCAGGTTCCCCCTCGCTCAGATCCTCAAGTAATGGAAGCCAACAGAAAATAAGCAGCCAAAGAGAAGGAACACTTACAAAAGACCTTCATTCCCATCTGTCAAAGACATGAAGTCGGGGACAAAGTCTGGGTCATGAATGTTGACAAAAGCAAACTACAACCCAAAAAATTAGGGCCAGCAATAATCCTAAAGGTAAACAACAACAACACTTACCTTGTGCAAGGGTTCAGGAAACGCAAGCAAGACAAGATGTTACACCACAATTGCCTACAACCTTGCAAAGCAAGACAGAAACAACAGGAAACTTCCCTGCCTGCCACCAAACAACAACTGGTTCAATATGGCGTCCAGGCTCCTGACAACCTCCCCAACAACCTGCCCCCTGAGGAGGCCAACTTTCAGCCGGGGGGTGTCAAAACTGCAGGCTCGACCTGCCAGCAAGGTTCCAACCAAGCGGGTTTGTGACCTGCAATCTGATTACCCGGCCACTCAAAGCCAAACCCAGAAGTCAACTCGGATTACCAAATCAGTCAACATGAGCAAATGATGATCCCTCACGGTGGATACCCCAATTTGGCGCTTGACTCATTAACAGGATCAAGCCACCCCCTCTTCCATCCAGCCGTGTGATCACCAATAATGTTCCTTCTATCCATTGATTCACAATAGCTATATAATCACTATCTCACAATAAAGATTATTATCTATCCTCTAAATCTTTTCCCCCTTGTAACTCTGCTAAAACAGCACAGTTACAACAAGGCACAACCCGAATTATAGATAATAACCCATCTGTTAAAAGCAAGCTACCAGAGACATGAGTCAAGATGATTGGTGTGCAGATCAAAGGATAACCATACCATCTCAAAGAGAGCATTCTTAAATTGACAATCCAAATAATCAAGATTAACTAAACATATATTTTACACTTATACTTTAATGCTGAGACCATCTCAATTTTCTTCTGTATCCATCTCAGTATCTTGAACCAAATTAAACCAGTTAACTTGGTCATTTTATTTACATAGTACAGTAGCCATCCCTGCTATCTCAAATATATACTATCCTCATCCTTACTACTGATCACCAAATAAAAATAAGGGGTTAGAAGTTTAAGCATTTTCATGCTGCTAGGAGATGAAACAATAAAATGTCAGTGTGATACACCATCTCAAAAACGCCATCTAGAAACCCTATCTCAAATTTCCAACTAAACTGCACTGGATAGCTTTAAATATTAAGGAGTACCCAAAAACATCTCAAACCCAATATGAAAACACATGGATAAACCCAAAATCATCCAAGAAGTTACAAATCTTCAATAAAAAGGGGTCAGCTAGTAGCAACTATAGTCTGCAAAGCTCCAAAGCCAACACCCCCCAAGATTGCACCTTTTTGTATCAAAATTTTTCCCATATTAAACATCTCTATACAAAACCAAGAGTAAAAATTAAATATCTGGAAGGAAACATATCTATTAGGAAGAATAAGACATCAGGCTTCAACCCCAAGAGCCTTGACAATGCCTTTGAGATGGTCAAGGCAGCCTTCTTTAGAGTAGTAGGCCAAAACTTCTTTGGTAACCCTAGCAGACTTAACCTGCTGATCAGAATGCTTGGATACAACAGCCTTGTCTTTGATGGCCAGAGGGTAAATCTGGTCCTTGTGTGTGTGCTGGATCTTCAGCTTATTGACAGTATCATTCAATCTTGGCTTCTTTACCTTGAACAAGCAAGAAAATTGGTTATGCCACCCTTCAAGTGAAGAGATGGTCTTGGTGACCCCTTCCTTAACCTGCTTATAGCAGTTTCAGTTGATGGATTCACCACCCTTGGAGATGTGGTGCTGCCCCTGAAACACACCCACCCACTGGTGTTCAAAGTATTAGATGAAGGGGGAAAATGCTTCTTGGTGATCCACAATGTGCCTGTCTAAGAAAATGTTGACCTCTTAATTTCTGACCATGGTCCGGTCAGCAAAGCAATTGAAAGTATCTTTGGCCTATTTGGTGCCATTCTTGAAGACCAGCTTGTCAGAGGCTGGATTTATCATCAGGCTCTTACAGAAAACCTGATAGTGGCAGGAAGCCAGGTATGGTTAGAGGTGTCAGGGATCCAGTCTTGGGTGGCTGGCCCGTTGTTTTCAGGGGTAACTTGGGCTGGGTTTTTTGGGGTAAAGCCCACCACAAGAGAGGAGCTAACTTGAGAAGGTAGGACGCGGACTTCCCCACCCAAGACCAGGGGCCGGCGGCCGGTATAATGATGTCCACCACCCCTGTGAGGGTGATGTACACTATACCAAAAAGCTTGCCGGTGTGGTTGGTTGGTAAGTTGGGCAAAGACGCGGGCATTGATTTGGGTGTTACTGGCAGTTCCATATAGATATTGTAGGCCAGGAGATAGTTAAACTTTCCTCTAAACAGTTTGGGTGTAGAGAATATCCACAGGCCTTGGCGGTTGTATCTGACAGCGGATTGGATGTGGGCTAATGGATCTAGTTCAATGATTTTCTCTGGCGTGTAGTCCTTGTACTTGGGTTTTAAAGGATACTGGTGAAATGGACAGGCCTGAGGGTACATCAACTGGACAGAATACTGCGGGCAGTGGGGCAGGCGGACCAGAAGATCTTGAGCTGAACTGATAGACGGCAAATACAAAACACGGTAATAGCTGTATAAGCCAAAGTAACATAACTTTTATTTCAAAATGGCAATAAGTTTGGAGGGTGGGGTCTGTGGGTCTATATAGCACCCCACCTCCAAACTCAACATTTTTTGTGTGAGTCATCAGGGCATTGGGAAAGGCAGGGCCAGGGGAATTGGGGACTTGGGTCTAAAGGCAGCAAAATGGCACTCAGCCCAGGAGTTCTTTTATTGGTTGTGACTCCAAATTTAGCCACCTGATTATCTTGCTCTAGCATCGTGGTCATGGGGCCAGGTTGCAGGCCGGTGCCTCTTCCTTGGGTTGGCTCTTGATTGGTTGCTGATGAAGACTTCAAACTCATGAAGCTAATAGTTGTTGCCTGGTTGCCTCCATTAGGTGTTGTGATTGGCATTCCACTTAGTGCAATAATTTCCTCGGCTTGATCTACTTTTCTGGGCAGGTTGTCTTCTTCAACATCAGCTTGCAGGGGCTCAATCCCAGAAAAATGCGGGTGGTTGGTCTTGCGGTCCTCTGGCCCAGCAGCCCGGGGGAATCCAGGTTCCAGGTTTGATTCCTGCTCCTGGGCATGAAGTTCCAGAGGGGAAAATTGTCAATCCTGACATATACCCCAAATTAAATTTTCAGCTAATGCATCTAATTGGGACCACATACTCTTCTGTATGTGGTGGATGACTCTGGCGCCAATTTCTAGAGGGGTGGCGCTCAACACCCCAGTGGTGGCCAACCGTTGTATAAAAGGCAAACAGGTGAGGGAATCCACTAACAGGTTTTTTTGGGGGGCACATAGTACCCATATAGAGTTGACAATGCAAATGAATCATAGAGGACGTGCTCAACTGTCCTGTATCCCCGTGGTGTTTTCTGGCAGTCTAGGGCTACACGGCATATGTCAATCTGTATAGGTACATCTTCTATTTTTTCACGCTGGCTTTCAGCATGCAATGGAGCAGGATTCCCAGGTACACCGCAACGTGGATCCTTTGCAAGGTATATTTTCTGAGAACATGCACAGTTTTTTGAACATTTGTACTAACCTATTGATATAGGACGTTTGGCTGAATTCAAAGAGGGTACCAGGGGGCGCCTGACTTGAATCTGCCCCCCAGGCCTCTGCAAATGAAATAAATAAAGGTTTAAAATTATTCACGAGGACTGTATCCCCAACTTTATTGGATAGAGACTTAAAAATTTCATTAAAAATTGCTGATTTTAAATATTCATTTCCAATTTGAAAGTCAGTTTTTATTAATTTTTTTTTGTATTCATTGATATTTGTGAAGGGGAACCTTTGAACGCTTTCATATATGTATTCATCAAAATTCAGGTTTATATCCCCACAAATTTCATTCATTTCTTTGATTTTAATTGTTGATCCTAGTTCATAGGCTTCCCTTATCCATGGCAAGCACCCCGCAGGTGGTTGATAATCCCTATATTGAGCTTCACTATTAAAAAAGTATTCATATTCTGTTGAACTATTTTATTTATTTGATTTTTATTTATTTGTTTTATAGGGGCCACCAGTGTCAGAAATATTCCTGACATAAATAAAATTCTGACTGAAGGAAAATGTTGGGAAAAGATAGGGGAATTCCCAATTAAAGAGGCCAAATTTGATGAAGAATTTCCCCCTTTATTTGGGGAAAATCAAAATCAAAATTTGGGAAAAATGGATTTTTATGGAAACCAGAACAATTTAACATCCGGGCAGGCGCCCGCCACCCTCTGCCAGCCTCCTGCCACCCCCTGCAAGCCTCCCGCGGGCCTCCTGCCCACCAGCCAGGCTCCCGCAGCCCAGCCAGCTGCCCGCGAGCCCCTGGCCAGCCTCCCACCTGCCAGCCAGGCTCCCGCTGCCCAGCCAGCCACCCGCCCACCCAGGCTGGCACCAGCGGGCCTGCTGCCAGTCCCCTGCCCGCTCGCCTGGCTCCCACCAGCCACCTGCTTGCCCACCCCTCCCCCAGCGGGCCCACTGCCAGCTCCCAGGCCTCATTCCCCAGCCAGTCAGAAGTCACCATACCAAACAACCAATCAGAAAAGTACCTGACCACAGGGAAAAATTCAGGGAATAATTTCTGCCCTGCAGAAGAAAGGGCAAACCCAAGTGCAGAATCCAAAAATAACCCTGACCCTTCCAAAAATAGACCAAATCAGGTCCCAAAAGTTAAAAATAATTTGACCTCAAGCCAATGGGATTCAGAGGGCCACAACACTTGCTTAGGTCTAGACCCCAGCCAAACTAACCTTTCCAAACCAAAAATAGATTTGGAAAGCCCCATGAGCCTTTCCCATCAGCTGACTTCACAACCAGGGGACATCATTGGCTCCAGGCATGAATAGCCAAACCTCCAGCAGATTGCCCAAGAACAAGAATCTGGCCATCTTCTCAAACCCCATTTCCCAAAACCTTTATCCAAGCTTCTGGGATCCCCAGTCCCTTGTTTTTCACTCCCACTTACAAAAGTTTGCAAGTGGGGAGCACTATAAATAAAGGATCCCCCCCTCAGTAATAGCTTGTGCTATTATTGAGATTAATACCCTCAATAAAGTGAAATTCAACTTACCTCTAAAAAGTTAAAACTACCAATCAGCCCCTGCCAACCCTCCAATCCAAGGAAGATGAACCACCTCATCTTCACAGCTGTGCTCACAGCTTGCCTTGGGATTGGAGGCTACCAGTCAGGTCCAGAACTCTTTGGGCCATCTCTGGAAGGACTAGGTCAAGACTCCTACTATGATCCTGGTCAACTGAACTCATCCCAAACTGGACCTTGGCCTCCCTTGGTGTCTCCACATTCAACACTCTCTATTGCAATGTATACGTCCATGTACTATATCTTGACCTACTTTGCCGGGAGTTTTGGGAGATACAATGTGCATGCAAAGATCTTCTGCTGGCTAATGACTGTGTACCCCATTGTTACCGCCTTGACTGGGTTTCAGTTTGCCAACCTGCTACCCTACGTTCTGCAAGTGATACCTACCATTACTGGGTATTACAACCAGTGACTGGTAGCCCCCATAAAACCAACTTGGCGTAAAAGCCGCCACTTCCGCGACCTCATCCCCATCCCTGGTGATGACTAAAATAAATATAAGTTAAACATAAAAAACTTACTGATTGTTTCCCCTGTGGCCCCCTCAGCCACAGGTGCCATATTGGCAAACTTCATGAGCGTTGAATGCTCTTCATTAATTTTCTTAGGCTTAATTTTTCTTATTCTTCTTGCAACTTGTGCTTCCTCTTGATTTTCATTTGATAAAGCTTCTGTATTTCTTGATGCACTTCTGCTTCTTGCTTGTGTTTTATTTTCATCTGTTTCCATTTGGTTGGTTTCCTCTTTGTTGGTGTTAATTTCCTTTTGAATTTCTGTTCCTTCAATTAGTTTTATCTTCTCATTGTTTTCTTTGGCCCCCTGCCAGAACTCCCACAAATTGTAGGCCACGTTGTTGAATTCAAGACTTGATAAGATAGTTCCCTGTAGATTAAGTAATTTTTCTTTTGTCGTAACTGTGCTGTTTTAGCAGAGTTACAAGGGGAAAAAGATTTAGAGGATAGATAATAATCTTTATTGTGAGATAGTGATTATATAGCTATTGTGAATCAATGGATAGCAGGAACATGATTGGTGATCACACAGCTAGATGGAAGAGGGGGTGGCTTGATACTGCTAATGAGTCAAGCGCCAAATTGAGGTATCCACTGTGAAGGATCATCATCTGTTCATGTTGATGTATTTGGTAATCTGAGTTGACTTCCTAGTCTGGCTTCAAGTGACCAGGCAATTGGATTGCAGGTCATGAACCTGCTTGGTTGGAACCTTGCTGGCGGGTCGAGCCTGCGGTTTTGACACTTTATTCTTTTCATCTATAATATTTTCCAACTTATCCAGGGCATCTTCTTTTGACTGTATCAGTGGATGGCCCTTGTTACCCAGCTTCCCTGTCACTATTTCCCTGATATTTCTTTCTATCTCAACAACCTTTTGAAGGTGTGCTTCTAATTTGTTGATTAAGTTATAGATTGTTGACATATTGTTTTAATTCCATCAAAAAACTGGTTTTTATAGTACTATATTCAGCGCATACATATTTTTTCATCATCATTAATAAATTAAAGACAATAAACGTAAATATTGGATTAAAATATTGCAATTAGACATCAACTCTTGGTATTTTGATATTATGTGCATAACACAACACATTTTTTTTAATAAAATTCATTGTAAACTTGGCCTTTTCCATTATAATTTAATGAAATGGATTGTGTTTATATTAGAGAGCCATTAAAGCTTAGTATAAATATTGATACATAGTGCATTTTACAGCCTGTATATTTACCTATTGGTAATAATTCTATAAACTTTTCAGTTGGATTTTACAAGGTAATAAACAGTAATCTATTAACACATTGCATTATTATTACCTTGTAAAATTTGACTGAAAAGTTTATAGAATTATTACCAATAGGTAAATATACAGGCTGTAAAATGCACTATGTATCAATATCTGTACTAAGCGTTAATGACCCTAATATAAACACAATCCATTTCATTAAATTATAATGGAAAATGCCAAGTTTACAGTAGATTTTATTAAACAAAATGCATTGAGTTATGGACATAATATCAAAATATCAAGAGTTGACGTTTAATTGCAATATTTTAATGCAATATTTATGTTTATTGTCTTTAATTTATTAATGATGATGAAAAATATGTATGCTCATAATTTTAAGCTATTTGTAAAATGTATAACATTGTATAAATATGAGAAATGTTGCTAATGTAAAAAGAAAATATTATTAATTATGAATTGAAAGAGAGATATCAATTTTAATAAGTTGTCACAAAGAAAAGATTTATTTACTAATCAAAGGACGGGAAGGGAAGGGAATGGGTGGAATGGATGTCGCCTTCATCTGCGCCTGTGAAAGGGGCGGCATCAGAGATAGTGGGGATGGAATTGGTAGTGGCTTGGGAGTCAGGGTTGGAAGGCAGGTGGCTTGATGGGGGTTGGGGAGGCAGGGTTTGTTGACTGGGAAGGGGCAGCAACAGCGGTTTGCTTCAATTGCTCAAATTCTTCTTCTGTCACATATACTGGCTTGACAAAACAGATGGACTGGCGTGGGGGAGACAGGGGTCCTTTCTGGACTTATCACTATCACTTGTATAGAAGATGATGAGATCAAATAAGTCCTGGACGGACACAGAAGGGAAAAGCTCATACCCCTTATCAATCTGGGTGCATAGTTTGTTGTAGGTGGCAGGCTTCAAGCGCCTGAGGGCAGAACCAAAATTGTAAAGAAATACATCTGCAAGATGCATGTTGGAATAGTTGATGGGGTAGGACCAGCAGGTATGCCCCGCAGCCCTGATTTCTTGGGTAGCCCATTCCCGCTGCTCCATCTCTGCACTCAATACATCTGTGTGCACAGTGTTTTGTCTGGCCCACTCCTCCAGCATGTCCTTGAGCTCTGTCTGGTAGGCATACCCATCTGCAGTGTTTAATATTGCCAAGTAATAATTGACGCCCAATGGGGAAACTGCCAATAAAACCCCAACAAAACAATACAAGATTGGGCTGCGCTTGTACACGTCAGATTGGATGCGCTTCTCTCCAAAGTCTTGGATACTGGCCAAGATCTTGGTTTATGATAGGAAGATGATGTTATTACGGGCCCTCATTGCCCTCCTTTAATAAAATTAATAATGGTTGCATTGTATGGGTTGGTATCCACCAAAATGGGGCCACTGAGAACTTGATTGGACAAGATTCTAGCAGCAACCACAACTCTGTGCATCCATGAATTCACCATTCTTTTGTTGGTGAAGATGCTGTGGAGTCCCAACTGGAGATGTACCTGGACCAGGGGCATCTGCGGGTCACATTCCATAATAGTCATAATAAGGGGATGGGCTGTATCACCTTTGGTTGAGGTACAGGCACCAGTTGGGGTCTTCTTGGTGGGGGGGGCCACAGTTGGCGTGGGCTCGCAGGGTTGCAGCCACAGTTGACTTTGCAAAACCCATTGCGGCCGCAATTTCCCCAAGGGACATAAGCTTCCCTTGCTTTTCAACCATTTCAAGAACAATCTCCAGAGTGATCAATTTTCTTCTGCGTCTTGCAGGCTGATTGGCTGGGGGAGGGACATGTCCATCTTGGGAACTGATCAATGCCATCTGATTGGCTGTTTTGGGGTTCTGGGCTCTCTGGGTGACCCCATGACTCAAATGGCTGGTTCCAGATGCCATTGCTGATAAGGGATCTGGGTTGGCAGCTGCCTGTGCGTGATGGGCAAACAGGGCCATGCTTGAGGACGCAGGAGAAAGAACACACTCCTGGGTAGTGCTTGCAGAGGGGCCTGCAGGTTGGGAGTGACCATAGACAGAGGCTTCACTGTTAAGAGACCCAGTGTAGCCCTGTATAATTTTGTCAAGGCCAGGGAATAGCTCATTGACTTGGTTGTTGTTGAAAGAAGACATAATAAAAATTTTAACTATAATTTTAAACTTGAGAAGAGGAATGTATATTTTAGTCAATTTTATTGTTATATATGTCAACTTTGTGAATATTACAATCTAAATTTTAGCCGACCTAAAATGGAATAGGGTGATTTTTGAGAATGCCTATGATTCCTAAAAGAATTTCACAAATCCACTCTAGATCCTTTAAAATCCTTTTTGAGACACCCATAAATTATATTTATTTCAAATTTATCGCAATTATGATTTGAAACTTGGTTCTTGGATTTGACAATCCCACAATTTCAGATTTGTTAATTTTCACATGATGTCTATGATTCATTTGATATACAGGAAATCTCAAATTGTACATAAGAATCCCGCATTTCTGATTCATGTATCCCACATTTGTTTGTTGGGTTTTGTCTTTTGTTAGTTGAGTTATTTGCTCAAGAGATTTGAAATTTGCCAATTTAAATAAACAAAAAAAGTCAAATTAAATGGTTAATTTTATTAAATATTTTAATTATCACTCAGCTGAGTTGCCTGCAAAAGTGATTCAAAATTTGGACCAAGGATTTGACAATCCCGCATTTTTATGTTCAGGTTCTGAATTTACAGTATCTGAAGCTTTGTTAGTGGTTACTCATCAACTCTATGTGGATTTGGGTGGTGATTCCCCACCATATAGAGACTGCTTCTTAATACCCGGCAATTTCTGTCACAAGGGGGTGTGCTTGACAGCGTACTCCTGGAGTGCAGGTGCAAACTGGGGAGTGGGATGAGGTCCCTTCACAAGAGAGATGGACACAATGGATCTGCTCAGCATGACTCTTTGGGACTCAAGCCAGGAAGGAACAGGTCAAGGTCATCACCAGTAAAGCTTTTCATCAAATACTGCCCAGAGACAAGGAGATCTTGTGCCCTACTGGGATGGCTCTCCACAAGATGCAGAAGATGGGTGGAATCATATCTCAATTGGAGTAAAGAAGAGGAAAACTTCCTCCAGAGATTGGGGGAAGTGGTCCAAATCATGAACAGGACAGAAGCCAAGGTAAGTACCACAGACTTGAGAACTGGAAACAACATTTTCAGTAGCACCAGTAAATTTGGGGCCTTGAAAGGGGTCTTGGACACAAGACAGACAGAACCAAGAAGACAGTGAACCTTTCTTAGTGGCCAGGAACAGAAGGAGAGCACCTGGAAGTCTTAACATTAAAAGCAGAACACAGGAAAAAGACTTTGGTGTTGACTGCTTAAGTTCAAACTCACCCTCAAGAAAAACTTTAAATCTTTCAACTCAAAGTAAGTATTTATAGTAGTTACAATACTAGCAGCCAGTTTCAAACTAGGGCTTCAAACACGCACAGCATAAGACTCAACACTAACACTAACATTGATTTTAAGAGCACCATAAAAGCAACAGGCAACCAGGAAGGGATAAAGGTAAAAAGAAGAGATATTTTACTAATAATTTTAAAGAGAAGGACTCAAGAAGAAGTTCAAAAAAAAGCTACTTGAAATAAATTCCAAGATTTTTATTGTGTAAATAATAAGCAATCAGGGTACCAAAAGTCCCCTGTTCTGCTTTAAGGGACAGAATATGAATTTGAAATGTCACCTGACCCAGATGATGAGTCTAATTGGCCAGGAGAGAATTTTTACAAGGGAGTTTCAAGAGAGTTGGAGAGTTTCCAATAATTTCTGACCCAAACCCTGATTGGTTGATGCCTATAGAATACTTCAGAGACCCATTAATTCCAGTTGGGTGTCACAACATCTTTGATTACTCCCTCTCAGGGAATTAACGCCCCAAGTAAATCACCAAGCGGCTCACCAAGTGGTTCACCGCCCAGGAAATAAACTGGTGGCACCATTATCAGTTAACCATCTATGATGAGGATCACTCAATCCAGGTCCTAAATGAAACACAACTTGATTAAGCCTTGTGACTCAAGAGGAACATTACTCAGATAAGCCCCATGACCTCCATGACGTACATGGACAGCATGTGGCTTGTCATGATACTATATAATATCCTATATTCATATCAAGTAAAGTATCATTCTCTTCTTAATCTTCCCCTTTATTTTGTTTATTAAAATTCCCAGAAGTATAGACTTGACAGTGGTAGCACAGGTAGGTTATCCATACCTACCCAACTCAAAGGAAAAATTCATCACAAGAAAAAAACACAAGCAATGTCACTCCCTAACAGTTGGAGAGATTACAAAGTAAGACAAGACGTCCCCCAGGCCTTGTAATCTACAATAATCTCCTTGCACCCATTGACCAGTACAACACTCTCAAAACCCGCAGACTGTTCACTACCACGCCAACCAGAAAAGTGCCTACACAACCTGAGATACCCAATATTGTGTTTCAACGCTTACATACCGCTGAGATTAGCGCCTTTGCAGGACTACACCGTGAAAATGCTTTGCTTTGGATCAACAGCACCAAGAGTAAGTTCAAACAGGGGGAGTACCCCCAAAGACTCTGGGTCAGCAAAATTGCCCTCTGTGTCACAGGAACTGCTTCACGCTTTATTACCAAATGGCTAGCCCAACATCTTGACCAGAAGGAATAATTGAGAAGTATTAAAGGCCACATTCCTAAAAAGTTCTCCATGAAGGACTCAGACGTGGTGATTATGACCAAGCTTTGAACCTTCAAAATGACAGGAACCATAAAAAAATACATTGCAGCATAATAAGAACTATGTGACTGTGCGCCCAACACCATCAACTTTGTGAACCTGGGCCACGCCTGGACTTCTACAATGGCCTTCCCACATACATTAGACGTCAGTTCAACATGACCTGCTGCAAAAACCTTGAAGATGTATTCCTAGAAGGAAAACATGCAGCTCAGAAGTCTGAAAATCTACACGTCACCAACAAGCGCAAGGAAAACCCTGCAGCTAAGAGAGAGTCTTGCCCTAATAAGCAAAACAACCAAGCCAACAGTACCCAACCTCAAAACGGGAATCACACTGCACAAGCCAACCAGGCCAGCACCAAAGATACCAACAAGGAGGGAAAAGCTCAGGGGAGTGCTTAGGCAAGCCGCTCCCCCCTCTTCACAAGACTTGTACAGAGAACAGGATGTGGACTCAATCACCATGATCCAGGTTCCCTCCAGCAATCCTCTACTGTTTGCTGCCTAATCTGGAAATAAACTCCTTACCTATCATTTCCGTTTTTGCAGATACCAGGGCACAGCACTATTTGACACTGGAGCTGATCAATCACTCATTAACAAGAGTTTCACAGACCTCATGAAGTTACCTACCATTTGAAGCAGCATCAAGAAAGTCATCATGATGGAAAACTGCAGCACACCAGTTACCCACAAGAAAAAACCTTTCTGGGCCCAAATTGGAGACATTCAAATAACAATTAGTGGCCCCATCATTACAATCCCCAAATACAATATCATACTTGGATTAGATTGGATGCTAAAGACAAAGCCTCACATTGACTGGGACAGTGCCACCCTCACTATCCATCAAGGAGAAGTTCACCATCATGTGTACCCAACACACCTTGACACTCTCATGAGGGACCACATATTTGTAAAGGTCATGGAAACAGAGAAAGAAACTGACATCAGCAAGATCAATTGGAGCACGTGTACGTATGAAGTCATCCACTTCAAAAACACAGAATCACAACAAAAACAGAACCCAATTAGAGACCAGCTAGTCAATGGATTTCCCTCTTTATTCCAAGAGTCACTACCCGGACTGCCCCCTGATTGGGGTATCCAACATGAGATTGACTTAAAAGGTAGCATGCCTAAAGAACGACCTATCTACTGCCTCACACCGCAAGAAGACAACACTCTGAAAGCCTACCTTGACAAAGCACTTGAGAAAGGCCTCATCAGATCTTTGAAATCACCCTTTGGTGATGCTGTCTTCTTTGTGGCAAAGAAAGATGGAGGCCTCCTCCTAGTCACAGACTACAGGGCCCTCAACAAGGTCAAAATAAAGAACAGGTATCCCCTGCCCCTAATTGATGACCTTTTTGATGCCCTGGGGGGTCCCAAATCTTCACAAAAATCAATCTGACAGCAGGATATCACTGAATTTGCGTGAAACCTGAAGACATTCCAAAGACCGCATTTTGAACTAAATACAGATCCTTTGAATGTATCGTCCTCAATTTTGGCATGAAAAACACTCCCAGTACCTTTGTAACCTTCATGAATGAAGTATTCAAGGAACACATTGGGAAAAGAGCAATCATCTAACTGGACAACATCATCATTTACAGCCCCAACCTGCAACAACACTGGAAAGACGTCTGCACAGCCCTCTGTACCCTGCAAGAAAACCAACTAGTTGCCAAACCGTTCAAATGTGAGTTCTTCTCAACTGAACTTCCATTCCTTGGCCATATCATCAGCAAGGACGGTATCAGGCCGGACACAGACAAAATACGCGCTATAAAAGAGATGCCAGCCCCAAGGAACAAGAGTGAACTCCACACTTTCCTTGGAATGGTAGCCTATGTATGCAGGTTCATCTCTGACTGGGACACTCTGACAGCCCCCTTATCAGCCATCACTGGGAAAACAACCAAATTTTTCTGGACACCTTTACGAGATCAACATTTCTGCCAACTGAAAGAGCGCATGGTTACCACCCCCATCCTGTAATACCCAAACTGTGAGGGTATCTATGAGCTAGAAACTTGCGCCTCTGATTATGCCATAGGAGGAGTCCTCTGTATCCAAACGGCCCAAAAGGACTTCCTCCCTGTGGCGTATGAATCAAGGAAGCTATCAGACGGCAAACAAAGATACCCCATACACAATAAGGAATTGGTTGCCATCATACACTGCCTCATGAAATGGCGATGCTATCTGGAAGGAGCCCAGACATTCAAAGTACTCACCGACCACAAGTCATTGATGTTCTTTAAAACACAACAACACCTGTCAAGAAGACAAGCCAAATTGATGAGTCTCATACAGAGATACCCCATGCAGATTAAATACAAACCAGGCAGAAAGATGCTTACTGCAGACGCCTTATCAAGGCTGTTGAGCAACTTGTGATATTGCTGATATGTTCAAAGCTACAGATAGATGTTAGCTTTGCCAATGTACTCTACCTAATCCTATGCAAGAGCACTACAGACTACAATAGAATAGAACTTTGAATATAATTACGTTTATTGATACTGGAGTACAATCTAGCCAGCAGCTGCAATCTATCCAGATGTAACTATGAACTTGTTTTTGTCCTTTCAGGTGTCTATATCAATATATACTGCAACAATCCTTGTTCTTGTCCTTTCAGACAGTTCTCAGTGGCTACCTTTGCAATAGGTCTATCTTTGCTGGCTACGCCCACCCTGATTAGCTGTCCTTGGCACGTGATATGCTACTGGCCTTAGCAGGCGTCCATGGCACTTCAGCTACAGCCTACGCTCTTCTTGAGCTAGCCTACTGTCATTTATCAATTGGCTGTATCTTACATGCCTATTATTGCGCTGGGAAACTACATTGTATTTAGTTGATGCTTAGAAATTGTCCTTGTTCAGCCCTCTTACATTGGAAGGTAGAATACTGGTATTCCATTTACAGGGCTTAATCAGTGATCTTTTTCTGGTTGGCAAACCTTCTGCTTATTAGTGCAACAAGTCAAATTAGGGATTATACGCCATGTAATAGCAGACTTGATCCATTAGTGACTCAGAGGATTATCTGCCGTGTAATACTGACCCAAACCAATAAGGAACCAGATTAACTGCCGTGTAATACTGATCCAAACTTGGTATTTCTTAGCCACTGGTATATCACTTGTTTGATATGGACATATAAGTTCATCAGGCTGTATTGAGCTGAGTTGATACAATGTCTGGTAGGGTAGAATAGGTGATATACAATTGATGATTTTGTGATTACACACTGTGTAATCAATGATATTCACTATATTGGCTAACATTTATGCGGTGTATAATAAATACATCAATTATAATATAGTAAGCAATATACGGTGTATAATCACATCAAATTGGGACAATCAGTGATAATACAGCGTATAATTGTTACATTTATTATAATAAACTATCAATTACACGGCGTATACTAACAGCACTTGATGTAGTGATACCCAAATGATAATACAGCGTATAATTGTTACATCTATTATAATAAACTATCAATTACACGGCGTATACTAACAGCACTTGATGTAGTGATACCCAAATGATAATACAGCGTAAAATTGTTACATCTATTATAATAAACTATCAATTACATGGCGTATACTAACAGCACTTGATGTAGTGATACCCAAATGATAATACAGCATATAATTGTTAAATCTATTATAATAAACTAGTAATTATACAGCGTATAACTGGGCATTTAACTGAGTAAGATCTGCGTGCATGATTAGCCTGATCATTTGTGGTCAACCAGCCTAATCTCACAAAGGCTATACAATAAACACATCCTCCGCACTGATGGCGACCCCGACTGGCCCATGTTAATCATGGGGAATCTCCAGGAAGGTTTCCCACCTGGCACACCAATGGACATCCAAGAGAAAGTCCTCAAGAACAAACATCTGTTCAAAAACGTATATGATACCCTTCACCAAATCCTTCCCAATGGTGACACTGTACCCTACGTCCCGTCAACACAAAAGATTGACACAGTCCTCTGTTATCACAGGGACTTGGGACACATCCATAGCAGAAACTTGCATGAATATCTCAAGACTTGCTACTGGTGGACCAACATGTTAGATGATATCAGAGAGGTACTGGAACAATGCAAGGTCTGTGAGAAGTACACACAAACCAAAGCTCCACCCAAGTCAGTAGTACCTGTATCCATCACACAACCCTTTAAGGTATGGTTGTTGGATATTGCAGGACCTATGCCTGGTGAAAGCAAAGGCAAGAAATAAATCATCACAGCCATCAACTATGCAACCAGATGGCCTGTAGCACAAGCCACAAAAGAGCACAAAGGCAATGACGTGAGACAATTCATTGACAAGGAGATCATAGCAAAGTTTGGAAAGCCTGATCTCTTAATCACAGATGGAGGCACTGAACTTAAAGCTACTGACACCAATATCTATCTTGCCAAAAATAGAATAAAACATGTCACAGCCAGCCCATATCACCCACAAGCAAATGGACACATAGAACAACTAAACTGCTCCTTAGTGGAAGCCCTCATTAAGTTGTCTGCCAACAATCCAAAAGCCTGGGTCAACATTCTACCAACCGCGCTTATGGTCTGCAGAACACAAGTCAACTGCAATACAGGTAAGAGCCCTTATGAACTTGTCTATAGTCAGAAACCCTCACTTGTCAGTACAACCACGGGATCACAACTGCCACTTCCAAAGAAGATACCAGACAGTAATGACCCAAAAGTACTACAAGCCAGAAAAGACCAAGAAGTGATGGATCAACAAATGGTCCAGCAGGAAGCAATCCCATTACAACAAGAAAGGTTCCAAGTCAGAGACAAGATCTGAGTTGTCAATCACAACCAACACAAATTAGACCCAGGGTTACACAGACCAGGCATTGTCATGGAGGTGAAGCCCAATAACACCTACCTCATCAAAGGGATTGGAGCTTGAACTGAACTCAAACATATGCACCATGACTGACTCCGTTTGTGTAAGGCAGAAGCAGCCCAACAAAATTCAAGGCTTCCTGTACCCAACGCCAAACTGGACCAATATCAAGCCCATATAACAGATACTCTCAAGAAGATTCCCAAGGCTCTGCCTTCCAGCACTCCAGGGGGAGATGTTGCAACATCTTTGATTAATCCCTCTTAGGGAATTAACACCCCAAGTAAATCACCAATTGGCTCACTGAGTGGTTCACCGCCCAGGCAATAAACTGGTGGCACCATTATCAGTTAACCATCTATGACAAGGATCACTTAATCCAGGTCCTAAATGAAACACAACTTGATTAAGCCTTGTGACACAAGAGGAGCATTACTCAGATAAGCCCCATGACCTCCATGACATACATGGACAGCATGTGGCTTGTCATGATACTATATAATATCCTATATTCATATCAAATAAAGTATCATTCTCTTCTTAATCTTCCCCTTTATTTTGTTTATTATACTTCCCAGAAGTATAAAATCAACATGGGTTAGATTTTTTTGACTTGGCAAAAGCGCTTCCTGATTGGTTGGATTTTAGTTATCTAAATTAAAGGACATTAACAAGCAACAAGTAGTCCAAATTGATCAGGGATTCTTCTCAAGTCAGAAAAAAGTCTGGGCATCAGTAGATACTGTCAGAGAAGGGTACATGTGCTGATCCACATGGAAGCAGTTTGCAGGCAAGGGCTTATTTGGCTGAAATAAAGAATAAATGCTTGAATTTATAGAAGGATATTGGCCTTAGACAGGTAAATGTTTGGTAGGAAAAGATGGCGTACCCGTCTAGTAGTTAACTTGTGGATGATAGAGTTAGATGGTATCCCAGTCTAGTAGGCAACTGATGGCTATTAGGAAAGGATGAAGTATCAACCTAGTAGGTAAATTATGGATACTGTGAAAGGATGGTGCTCCAACCTAGTAGGTAGCTTATGGATACTAGGAAAAGATAGTGCTTCAACCTAGTAGGTAACTTATGACTGCTAGAGAAAATGGGCTGAGGTAGCTCTGAGATTCTTTGGCCACTTTCAGGAGGTCTGCAGGTGGAAAATATTACCCAGTTTAGGGGTAAGGTTTCCCTGTCTGTGTCTTCTTGGTAGCTTTAAGGAGGTCTTGAAGCCACCAGAGAGGAATTGATATGCCCAGGAACATTATCAAAGTAGTTGTTTGAGGAGGCAGCTGCAGAACTTGATAATGAATAGGTTTCTGGGAATTAAAGTAGGTTACTTTGCAACTGAAAGCTCAAACTAACCACATGAGTGAGTAAAAACAGTTTCAAAGACCTGATGATTGTCTGTAGTTGATGGCCTAAAGTGGTGGTCACTGATGAGGGCCTAGCCATATGCTAATTCACTTAGACTAATTGCTTGATTCTGAGGCGTTGGAAGGTATACTACAGAGAAGAACAGAGCCTTGATAGTTTATAGAGAAGGACAGAACCTTGATGGTTCATAGAGGAGGACTTGCAGAAGAACTGAAAGATGATAGAGAAGGACTTGCAGAAGGACTGGAAGATGAAATAGAAGGACTAGCAGAAGCAGAAGAAGAAGCAGAAAGAATGATTAAAGGCTGTAAAAAAGACTAGGATTTGAGAAAAAAAAGACCTAGAAAGTTAAAGATAGAAAACAAAAGAAGAAAAAGAAAGTAAAAAATTAAGAAATAATTAAGAAAAAGAGTTTAAAAAGAAATTAAAAAGAATTAAAAGATAAAAAAGAAGAAATAAACAGTTAAAACAAAATAGACTGTGAATTTATTAGAAGTTGATTGAGTGAGGAGAGGCAAGAACAGACAGAAACATTCAGGAGAAACTTTGAGGACAAAGGCTAGAGTTTTGCCACAAACATGGAAAGGAGCAAGAAGCAATCAACAGGCGGGTTTGAACTTCTCCAAGGGGAGAAAAACGTGGGGAAACAGAGAAACGTGACAGAAATTACTGCAAAACCATTCAAAATGTGGAGACAGTGTTTATCTGGAGCAAGACAACCCTGGGTTCAAACCAGGGTCAAGAGCAAGTCACCCAAAGAAACATTTGGCAAAACTGCTCAATCCAGATGTGTGATTGGCTGCAGGACAAATCCTATTTGATTAATGTTTTCATTGGTTAAACAGAAGGGGTTAAGCCTAAAAAATGAGGAAATGAACATTAAAAAGTCTGTTTTTAATTGGCTGAAGTAATTAAGAAGGTTTAATCTATTATAGAGCAAGAGAAACTGGATAGTTTAAGCCTGGAAAAACCAAAAATCTGAGAAGAAATAAGGACTTAAATAAGTAGCTATAAATGGGGCTCAATATGAAGCATGTCAGGGATTGAAAAAAGTGGATTACAAAGACAGAACCAGGAGCTGAGGACAAGGATAAAGGAGCAGGAGCCCAAGATAAATAAACAAGATATTAAACAAGGAGCATGAGTCCAAGACTGAGGAGCAGGAGCCAAAGACCAAGCACAAGAAATTTAAGAAATTGTTGAAGGACTTCAAGTATTAATAAAAACCTATTGTTTCCTATATCACCCAGGTCACATAATAGAAGTTTTCTAAGAGGATCTTCCTTATGAAACAAATAAATGTCCATTTTGACCCCTACTGTAAATTCAATGCCCCCTTTAGCCTTTGATAGAAAATTCCCCCTGTTGTACAAAGAAAACCACTCAAAGTCCAGCCAACCACTCAATTCACTCAAAGATTTAGCCCACACTGTTGATGAAAGACTTTTAGTGGCATATTCTGTGGATTATCCAGCCTTCAACACTCCTTTCATGGAGGAAACACTGATTAATTTAGACTATTTATTAGCCTGGTGTTGATCATTGTTGAAGGGTATTAGAAGTTATCAATCAAACAATGTCACATCAATGCCCACAGAGCCAAATGAATTCCAAGTTTCTGGGACCACCTCTAGCCAATCAGATGGAGCCGCGTAAATTAACAAGAAACCCTCCAGTCTCCATGACTTTGGCCAACAAAATTCATCTCCCAGCCAATTGGACTTAAGCCAAGTGGTCATGTGATCCATCAAATTGCAACACTCCCCCTTTTAATTTAGCAAGGGGACTTTCAGTCACCTGCTTGTTGATTATCTTATTTTATGAAATTTTAAAGTGTTACTTTGCTATTTTTATTTTATTTGGATCAAACTCTGTCTTTTGAAAGTTTCCTGTTAAATTTTATAAAAGTGTTAGTCTCTTTCTTAGTCATTATTACCTGTATCTGTCCTGGTTTAAACCCATTTGCTATCCTGAAACCCCTAATAGAAGTGGTAGCATATAGTAGTTGTTGTAAATACTTACACTTTCAAAAAGATTGTTTGAATCTAAAAATTCACGTCAAAATTAAATATATAACTTACTTTAAGTTCAAGTTTTCTTGTTTTTGCTTGCTTTTTAACTTTGTTCTCTTTGATTTCACTGCTAAAGCCATCTGATACCACCCCCAAGGTCTTTTTGGACATCCCAGTTCATTTCTTCACCAGTTGCTTGTAACTAAATTATTTGTACTCAAATTTACCACTTTTAGGAAAGAAATTCACCTGTACAGACTCCAAATTTTTCAGAGATTCTAAGAATGATACTCCTGGTTCTTAAGTTTTTGATGTTCTCTATGGATCCATTTCTGTTGCTTCTTTGGTCAACCTTCCCAGACCTTTGGGGCCAGCTTCTCTTTTCTGCACATCACATGAGTGACAGCCCCTCTAGCCTCTTGCACCTCCTGGGTAGTCTTCTTATCTCGGGAGATGCTTTGACCAAGAGTTTGAAATAAGACAATCTAGACCTGTACTCTTCTGACCTCATCTTGTTCACCTCTGTTGATGGGGAAGGGCCTCCTTCTCCTCCTCCTCTACTGGAGACCAACAATCCTATTTTTCTGCAGGCCCCTGAGGTTTTGACCCACACTCCTTCTTGTGCCCCTTGTTTGCTTACCAGTATCATATTGATGGGACTGAATGCCTACTTACTTCAACTGTCCCCGGTGTTCTCCCTCTGGTCCCCTCTTAGAGCAGCTATCCCAGTAATTCACTGGGCGGCGTCCTAGTGGTTTGTCTCACAAGGATGGTGTGGGGTTCCTGGTCACCAGTACCCAAAGTGTGTCCTGGGTCATAGCCAGGGACCGGCTTGGAGGAGTTGTCATTCTCCAACAGTGGGGAATGGTTGGTTAGGAGCTTATACTTGGCCTGCATAAGAGCAAACTCTTCCAGTATCTTCCCAATCACTAGGCAAGCATCTCCATCATACACTTGTGCTTTAGCAGGCGCCAGCCCTTCTGTAGGCCAATACCAATCCTGTAATAGTCTAGCAAACTCTCCCCTAATAAACTCCCTTCCTCTATTTGTCATTTCAAGATGCCTAGTCACCTTTTCCCACTCCTCCTGGGCAGACTTACTAGAGGCAAACTTCCTGCACCCTAGGCAATAGTATTCCTTGTCCCCTGGGCTAGGATAGAAAATGTGGGGTAACTGACTCATAGAACTTATATCTTTTCTTAACACGGGAAATATGGGTAGGGGTTGTAATAGGTACTTTATTCACAGTCAGAAGGAAGATCCCCTTAGAAAACTTCTGATATATGGCCTTGGGATAGGGAATAATGAGGGTTTTGTGCCAATACTTGGAGTCCTTTAACAATCTCTTGGACTCCTTGTACTTGGTCTTTGGCTCTTGCTCCATGGTCTTGGGCTCCTGTGTTCTAATCTTGGGTCCCTGCGGTCTGTTCCAGCTCAGGCTTCCTACTCCTGGTATTTGGTCCTTGTGTAGCTTTTGTGGCCTTTGTAATCCACTTGATACAGTCCCTGAAGAGTCTCAGATAGCTCCCCCTTTTATAGCCCCTTGTTTCAGACCAAAAACCTCTCTTAGAACTCTGGTTCTTCAAAGTTTAAACTATCCTGTTTTTCTCCTTCTATATAATATAAAAACCTTTAAACTTACTCCAGCCAATGAAAGCCCTGAATTTTCTGTTTTTGCACCTCATTTTTTAGGCTTTAAATCTTAAGTTAAAGCCCTTAAAACACTGATCAAATAGACTCTGGCTTGCAGCTAATCACACGCCTTGATTCAACAGTTTTGCCAAAAAGGTTTCCCCAGATGACCTGTGCTTGACCCTGGTTTGAACCCAAGGCTGTCTTGCTCTGGGTAAACAACTGCTCCGCGTTTCAAACAGTTTTGTCATAATTCATGCCATGTTTCCCTAGCAAATCTTGAGCGCTTTCACACATGTTTTACTTAGGCAATTTTCAACCCTTCAATTTTTCAACGTTTCTCCGTGTTTCTCAGTGTTTCTCTCAACGTTTTGCGGCTTCAAACCTGCTTGCTGCTTGTCCTTTTGCCTCTCCTAGTTGTTCTTGGCAAAATTTGCTCTTTTGCCCTTACAGTTTCTCTGTTCTTTTTCCAACTTCTTTCTGGCTCATTTCCTCTTCAATTCTTTTTACTAAAATAATATATAGTTCTAACAAACTATATATTTTTTTTCTCCTCTCTCTTTTTTATTATATGATATTAAATCCTTTTTTAATAATAATCAGGTAGTATTTAAGTATTATTTAACTTCTTCTTTTTATCTATTCTCCTCTCAAAAGACACTAAAATCAGCTCTTCTGGCATCTGCATCCAGTCTGGCTAGTTCATCCTCTCAGCTCTTCAGTCCTTCACCACAAACTTCTGGTCCTTTGGCCATCAGCTAGTCCTGAATCATAATATTCTTGTCCTTCAACTTCTCCTCAATCAGTTCCTCAACTTCTCCTCACTAGGAACCTCCTTTGTTCCTTCTACACACTGAACCATATTGGTTCCTACAATTCAATATGAATTAACAGTCCATAAAATAGCCTTCACTGTGATCAAACAGTCCCTCTTGCTAGTCTTCTCTGTTAATTCCATGAACCACCTTGGTTCTTTATCTCAGTCCCCATTACCAGAACTTGTAGACCCAGGAATGCGTCTACATTGAACTGGTGTTTGACTGGGCCCTTGCAAGTGGCAATCCACTTAGACCATTCAACCATAGATCAATGTCTATGTGTTGTCTTTACTCACCCAGGTGATTAAGTCTGGGCTTTCAGTTGTAGAGTAATCAGCTCCACTTCCCAGAGGCCTGATAACACCAAGTTCTGCAGCTTGCTTGGGGAAGCAAGCTGCCTTGGTGACACCTCTGAGAAAATCTATGCCCTCTAATGCTCCCTTTGGGTTCCCCTGAAGCTCCCATAGGGGCATAAACAAGGACACCCTACCAGTCCGTTAGGTAGGGTGCTTGCTCACAGACCTCCTGTAAGCGTATTAGGGTACATAGAGCCCAAAAAGCTCTTCTCCTCCCTGGCAGCCTGCGTTACCCGCCAGGAGTCTAAAACCTACTCCCCCCTGACAGACAAAGTTCCCTGATTGCTATCTCAGTCTTCACCTTCCGCAGCCACGGTTCCCTGCAAGATGAAGCACTATAGCCCAAAGCCGCCAATTCCTTCTGCTGGGTGGAGGCAACATCTGCCTCTGGTAGTCCTATGTTACCTACCAGCCAGGCCTTACTTACTCTAGTAGACCATGTTCCCTACTAGGCTCACCCTACTTACCCCTAGTAGCCCTATGTTATCTACTAGCTTACAGCGTCACCAGCTAATCACACATTGTCACTCTTCAGCATATTGTCTTTATTTGAAGCCAAATCAACCCTTTCCTGCAAAACAGCACACATGTGGATCACCACAGATGAGTGCCAAACTTAGCTAGTTTAGCCCGCCTCTCTCACACCTACATCTATTTCTAAGTGGTGCATTAGTTACTATGAGTGATTTGCCTATCATATTTTACCCTATCTGATGAGAAGAGAATACCTATAACCAAAGTTTCAAAGTTTTGCTACTAGTAAGACTTCCCAGGAAGAGTGAGAAAGGTTGACTAGATACCTCAAGATGACATATAGAGGAAGGTAATTCATTGGGTTTGAGCTCAACAGACTATTGAAAGATTGATATCAGCTCCCAGAGGGCCTAGCCCCAGCATAGTTTCAAGCACATGGAGGGGATGCTTGTCTAGTAGTAGGAAAAGTATTGGAAAAATTTTCTGTGATGCAAGCCAAGTACAAACTCCAACTTAGCCACATGCCCCAACTAGGGAATGTCAACCCCTTCCAGCCAGTCCCTGGCTTTAACCCAGGACATACAGTGGGAAATAGTGAATAGGAACCCCATAGTACACCAAGACATATATCTCATCAATTGTGTACACTAACTCCTCCAAAAAATTCAGGGGTTTAGCAGGGGTTTGAGAAGGTTTCTTAGTGCAGCAGGAAATATTGTCCTGTCCAAGTCTAAATAGGGGTAACTTTACAACAGAGTTTAGCACCATTGAGTCTACCAAGCCTGTGAGAGTAATGTAGAGTACTAAAAAACTGGGTGCATGTGGTGTTGGCAGTGATGGTAGGTTCTAATGTGCGGCTGGGTCATGAGGTCATTGGTACAAGGTAAGCAGGAAGATGGTTATGTTTTTCACAGAAAAATCTGGGCAGCCTTATGTATCACTTTCCTTCATAACCTATAGTTTCAGTGACTCTAGTTCTTTCCAAGGGGTTGCTAATAAGTATATTATCCAGGTTAAACTTGATTAGGCAGAATTTGGAGTATACTCAGTAAAATGCATATGTCTAAAAGGTGCTCCAGAAGTATGTTATAGCATGGGCAGCAGGGCTGTGGGATGATCACTAGAAAAGGCAGGAGCCTTGGTGTGAGCAGAATTAGATAGGGTAAAATTTACTTGAACCAAAGGTTCATTAATATTTATTATCAGAATAATAATACTGCCATCCTCACACTAGCATGGGTTTATACTATCAGTTTTTGCTTCTCCAAATTTTGTGGACTTCAGGTCCACAGACAATTTTCTGTCAGGGAGTTGGTAATGAGGCAGGGCTTCAAGGGAAGAAAATTTTGAGTTAGCTGGCCTGGTGAACAGAAGTGAAAGTACTTCATTTTGCTGCTTCTATTCTTTGTGTTGCTTAATTTGGCCAATTGTATTACCAATTTTGCGCTGGGAACTGGCAGCAGCTGATGCTTATTGATGGGTTTAATTCCAGGTCTTATTTCAACCTTATTTTGGAAAGCAAAAACCTCTGTGTAGGTTTGGGTTCTTGGTGTTGCAACTGAACCAGTAATAGTTCAGTATTTGATTGGGGAAGACAACAATCTAATAGAAAGGACAAGAATAATAAGAACAAGGTAATGTTTATTGGTTGTTATTGTGATTAATATATCATATGGAGAGAGCCAGAAGACCACCAGGGAGTGGCATAGTGGCAGGTTCCATATAAGGTTTGGGACTGTGGAATAAACTGTGCGGGGATCAGCCCATTGAATTGGCAACACTCCTAATTGGGAGATAGTGCCACAATTTGACATTACCATCAGATTGGTTCATGTCGTTAGATATGTCTTGGGGCAAATCATCAAGAGCCCCCTGTGTATTGTGAGATACGTTAGCAGGCAAGTCTCAAAACTTGGTTGCAACACACAATTTCCCCCCTGCTTGTTGCCAGACACTAATATTTGAGTCTGTGGAAGATCTGGGAAGGTCCACATAAACAACCTTTGTGTGGGGATGGCGCAGCAGGGGCACAAGCAATCATGATAGAGGGTGTTGGTGTTCCCTTGGATGTCTTCAAGTTGATATGTATGATTGTCATAGACTGTATCTATCTTGAAAGGTCCAAGGTGGTTGGGTTCCAACTTGGCAGAATTGGGGTTGAGGGTGTAGATGGGGTCACCTACAGCATACCTTATCTTGAGGTGCTTTGTCCCTCCTTCAATCTTCTTGTGTTTGATTTCTTGGGCTTTGGCACGCCATTGGTCTAGAGAGGGCGTTGGCACCAAGGGGGGCTTGTCAGAAACCTTGGACCGTAGTTTCCCCTGTTCCACCCCTGTCAAACTGTCAGGGGTCCCAAAGCCCAACATGCTGGGGCTGAACCTGGTTCTCCTGTTAATCCTGGCTTGTAAGATATGTAGACTGATGGGCAGGTGCTCAGTCTAAGCAGTATTGGGATGCTCCTGCAAGAGCTTGGCAATTAGTTGTAATATGGAACCATTCAAGCGCTCTAAACACCTTTTGGCTTGGGGGTGATAGGGGGTTGTGACTACATGTTGAAGGGCGTTTTTGGCACAGTATGCTTTCATGATGTTTCCTATGAGTTCAGGTCCACATCTGTGATAAAACACTTGGGTTGTCCAAAGCAGGCCACAATTTCCTTACCAATAAAGCAAGTGATAGTAATGGCAGTATGATTGGTGGTTACCCACGCTATCAGCCAGCAGATAAAGTAGTTGATGGCTGCAATGATGTGCTTCTTGCTCAGCCTGTCCTTGGAGAGGGAGCCAAAAATGTTGATGGTCCACTGTTTGAAGGATTCCATGGCTTTGATGGGCAGAAGAGACTTGGGGGTGTGGGCTTTGGCATGTTCTTTTTGCACAGCACACATGTTTTGAGGAGGTCCTAGCACATATGGGCCACCAAACCTTATGCTTCATGATTTCAAAGAGGTTGCATACTCTTATGTGGAATAATGTGCAGTGGTAGTGTAGTATGGTATCCCCTTGCTGTGCGGTGGGAATGTAAGGCTTCTTTTCACCTGCCTCTGCCCAGCGGCAGACATTGTCAGTGTCAGTGGTGAATTGGCTTTCATTATCCTTCAGCTTGAGAATAGTCACAGAGTTGAGGCCTTCATAGCAAGTGGCTTCATTACTTAGGTAGAGCATGAGCCAGTCTGGATCTAGGCTGTCATCCCCTGTGATGGACGCTATATACAATCTGGAGAGGGCATCAGCTGTGACAAGCTCCTTTCCAGGTTTGTATTTAATGTACAGCTGGTATGGGGACAGACACTTGACCCAGCCTGCTTGGCAGCGTGTCAAGTGGGACTGTGTGTTGAAGTACTGAAGTGACTTGTGATCTGTCAAAACTTAGGGTGGAAATGTGACCCCTTCCAGGTAACAGCACCATTTCTTGACGCAGTGCACAATTGTCACTAATTCTTTATCATTTATGGAATAGCACTGCTTTGAGTTGTTAAGCTTTCTGGATTTGTAGGCCATAAGAAGGAAGACACATTTGTCAGTTTACACTCTTAGTACGCCCCTATGGCCCTGTCAGAGGCATCAGTCTCAAGTTTGTACTGGCAATTCTGGTTGGGGAATTGCAATACAGGAGCAGTTGTAAGTATATTCTTCAACATCTCAAAGGCCTGGTCTCTGGCAGGGGTCTAATGGAAGCTCTGTTTAGTGTTTAGGAGCTCAGTGAGGGGTACAATTAGTTCCCTGCAATTGGGAATAAACTTGCACATGTAGGCAACCATGCCTAAGAATATACACACCTGGCCCACATCAGTGGGAGGTGGCATGCTTGTGATTATCCTTATCTTGGCATGGTCAGGCTTTATCCCTTGGGCAGAGATGGTGTGCCCAAGAAAAAGGAGCTCTAACTTGAGGAACTTGCATTTGGAGGGTTTTTTTTAGCTGATTTTTCTGAAGGGTGTTGAAGACAGCACAGAGGTGTTGGAGGTGCGTGGTTTGATCTTGACTGAAGACAATGATGTTGTCAAGATACATGACAACACATTTTCCAATCAGGTCTTCAAAGGCTTTGTTCATCAACATGGAAAAGGTGAAGGGAGCTTTAGTCATTCCAAAGTTCATGACAAAACTCTCAAACAACCTGTGCTGTGTTCAAAAGGCAGTTTTTGCCTTGTCCCCTGGTGCAATGAAGAACTGGTTGTACCCCACAGTGAGATTGATATTACTGAAGACCTTTGCATCTGCAAGTGTGTCAAACAGGTCTTTAATTAGTGGCAGGGAGTACTTGTTCTTAACTGTCACCTTGTTTAAGATGCAGCAGTTGGTTATCAACCAAAGGGACCCATCTTATTAGCTACAAAGAAGACTGGAGCCCATTGTTGCAGATCCTGAATGGATTAGACAGTAAGTTGTCCACTTAGGGATTGAGCAACGTAACAATCACGCAATTGCTTTATCTCAACATGGTTTTAACAAGGTTAATTACGTTAAAAACACCCTAAAAACGGGTGTCCAAAGCGCCTTTCAAACGTGCTTCAGGTACAGACTCTACTTCTGAGAGTATTAATAGAACAACATATATATTGCCACTTGCCTCTATTAGGAAAGGCGTGTTGAACCGGTTGCTCTCTTGCGCGGCTCTTTCTACTGTGCCTGTCTACTCTCCTCCTTTAGGAAGGTCCTTCTGTCTGTGCCTCCTTTCCCCTGGCGGAAATCCCCCTACTATATAAATGCAGCACTATCATAATAAATA